>JARQOD010000005.1:143024384-143039384 GCA_033576555.1 Oophaga sylvatica | reverse complement strand
TGCGAATTCTTTTGGTAGTTCTTCTCTTTGCTGCATTCCTATATTTAACATTTAACACGGTACGCAGGCCGTGCAGATGCATGCGACGGTGCGGCGACCGCAACAAAATGCAACATGTTGCGTTCGGCGCAGGTCGCCGCACCGTCAAAATGACGCATGCGGCGGCATCCACATACATCTGCACGGCCTGTTAAATATAGGTACGCAGGTCGCATGCAGGCCGCTTGCAGACATAGGCGGAGCTGACCGGAGCTTCACAGAGGAAGTCCGCAGCGCAGCCATACGCTAGTATTTTTTAATTAAATGGGTTGTCAACTACTAGGACAACCCTGTCTTGATCAAAATGTTTGGAGCCAATAAAATAATAACGCCTATAATCAACCTCCTGTGCTGGTGCCGTTCCCACGGTGTCGGCACTAGCTCTCCAGGGGCTCCAGTGCGGTTGTTGTGGCGCGTGATGCAGGCACCCAATCAGCGTTTGGCGTCACAGTCCACGACTTTGGGCAAATCGAACATGAAGAAGACGTCCGAGCTGCAGTTGACACATGAATTCCTCTTCCTGCTCAATTTGAAAGAAGGCGGGGCAGTAATGCCAGCACTGATTGGGCACCGGCGTCCACAACAACAGCACAGGAGCCCCAGGAGACGGAGTGTCGACACTGCAGAACGGCGCCGGCACGAGAGGTGAGCATAAGCTTTATTATTTTATGGTGGCCAAGTGAGGGATATGAGAAGTTGTCCAGGTAGTGGACAACTTCTTTAAACATTATGCAAAAACTACACATAAAAGTAGCGCTACACGTGTGTAATTTTTTAGTTTTCCGATACAAGTGAATAAAGATCATGCTAGTAACTATAAAGGAATATATCAGCCACGACACACTAAACCATGAAGATGTTCACATTCTCCCATGCTTCAGTCTATCTTGTAGGAAAACAAGTTTAATAGGAATTCCATTTAAATGTAATTTTGCTTATATGTGTAATTGTAGATGTACCCCTAGAGTCATGTTAAAGGCTAAGCTGATGTTTCTTTCAAATTATCCCACTTGGACTCACAATCTGCTCTTTACAACCATCTTCAATATGTATTAGTACAGCTCATTAGACTGAAATTTAATATTGCAAACATCAGGTGGATTTGCAGAGCCTCTATTATCAACACAAGATGGATTGCTCACATATAGATCTTAGGCCAACTGGGCACAATTTAGATTCAATAAACTACCCATTCTTGAATTTGATTTATCTTTTCTACTATGCAAGTTTGCCCTTTCCAGCAAATGAGCGCCTCTACAAGGGAATTTTACCAAAATGCCATAAAGATTTGGCTATTTTGAATAATAGTGTACAAACGGTCATTTTAATAACGCGGACAAAAAAATGACCTGCTTGGCTCTGTCATTCCAGAGATTTTATTCCAATAAGTCAAAGTGTAATCTGCAGCAGGGTGTAAGTCTGAAATACTGCCAGAGGAAAAGCAGAGCTTTCATCACTGACTGCACGCAAGATCTGTGTGCGCTAAGTGACAGCACTTTGTAAAACAGGACCAAGCACTAAATGCTAAAGCACTCTAACACTTTTCATTGTGCCTGTCTTTACCACTGGGGACAGGTCCTTCGTTTCCTGCCATGTATCCTGTAGGCTCCATACCTGGGTAGCGTGAACAAATAATGTAATTGATGTTATTAGTATTAAAAATAGCTTTATATGCCATTATTAGTCCTAGTCTATAAGCAAAAATAATCAGTCTTTTCTTAAGTAGAGATTAAGATTATGGTGTTGTGACGACACAGCATGTTATTTTAATTAACCAGATGTCTATTTTCAGTAAGCCAGGAGGAATAGATGGTTATCTAGATGGACGGTTATCTAGATGTTGACTTTTGAATTTACGCGTTTGTTCTTCAGTTGGTCAAGAACCATACACTGTTGTCATATGAATCTTAAACGTTGATTTTTGATCATTTTGAATGGCTGATGTTATCCTCTTATATCAGCTCCTACAACTTATTGTTTGCTATCTTTGCAAGACAGTGATGCAGGGTCACTGAACAATGGATATTTGGTTAATATGTTGAATGACCATTGTGTGGGTCCTGTGGCTTGCTGACTTGCAAAACAGAGGAATAAAAACTATGCAAATTGATTAGTCAAACAATGAAATTAACCTCATCACATCTTACTCTTGACCTTTGGATCCTGGCTTGAAGGACAACAGTTGTGAGCTATATAAGTGGGATATGTCTCTAACAATAGACATTAAAATACCCAAGACATCCAGAGAACCAAGAGATCCAGAGAACCAGAGACTCTTTTCAAAACCAAATAAACAGGAACACTTTACAGTAAAGCTGCCAGATCATGGCTCCATCACGAGGGACACAGATTTCACATTCTACTGGATGCCAGCTTAGATGACCACGGCACTGGCTGAAAGAATACAGCTTTGCTCCATTGACCATAACTGAACCATGGATACGTTTGGGGTAGTCAGGATTTGGACCTACCAGTCACCTGAGCCCCATGGATACGTTGGGGAATGCCAGGAATGGGACCCACTGGTCACCTTGTTACATGGAGATGTTCGGAGAAGACCGGTTGTGACCTCCGGTCACCTGGCCATGTACCTCAATGGACTGACAGCTTCCTAAGCTTGCCATTACCTCCTCTTTGTGCGTCCCACAGGTGGGGCAGTCGGCCCTGGAAGCTCTGAAGTCACAGCTGCTCTTATCCCGGCGAGTCAGCGGAAGGGTAAGACTCTGTAATTGTACACCATTTTGGGCATTGTGCTGGGACTGTTTTACATGCTATTTGCCTGTTTTGTAGTTCAACAAAGTATTGCAGCACTATTTTACCCTCACACTGTGTTGTCTGAGTAGTATTACACCCACAATAAAAGGATAGCGGGCATTCGGAGGGATGATCCCTGGTCCATGTGGCTTCAACTAACAGACTTGGGCACACACTGACCCCGTGTCTTCACAGGTGTACTTCTATGAATGGAAAACAAGGTTAGGATCATAGCCCCTTATATTAAGGGTTATGGTTATGGTCACAATATAAGATTTAACTGGGAAAATCCTCTCTGCTGGACACCATCTCAAGGCTATCTGCAGACGGAGTCTTTATTTAAGGCCTTCAAAAAGGATGTGCTGTTCAAGAGTTAACAGCTCAGAAAATACATTTTTGGGGAAGATTTGCTTTTCCTGAAGCATATCCAAAAGCGATTTGAAGAATTTTTTAAACATTTTGGAAATTTTTTTTTACAAAAACATTTTTTGTGCCCTTTTAATTTGAATGCATCTAGTTTGAAGAGGTTTATTTCTGCTTCAAAGATGTGACTTGTACTTTCTTTCTTTCCCACCAGACATTTTTCAAAACCCAAAATGAAAAAAAAAAATACTAAAAGTCTCCTCTAAATAAGGGTGTGATTACATACACCCCCAGCTTTTATCTCAGGGCATTTAGCCTGGGGGAAAGGGCAGAGCTGACAGGATTTTAAGATGAGAACTGCAGGGCCAGAGCTGTTTGTAAACACACATTGTATTCCACCTCCACCCATAGTGACTGCCATGAGTTGAAATCTGGAAGTGTTTGTAATCACACTCAGACCTTTGCTCTAAACTATCTGTGGAGATCTGAGTTGAACTCAGGGCTGTTTATCCTTATATTTCACAGGAGAAAACATTTTCTTCTGACCTTTTCAGCAGGGGGGGATGTTATGTTACGGTAGCTGAGGAGTGCAGGTAAAAAAGGAAATACACCAGAGCAGTTGGAATCTATGAGATTGCAGTACCCTGACTAACCACCGCAACTAGAGGCAGCCGTGGAGCGTTCCTACGATGGTCCTAGACGCCTCGTCACAGCCTGAGAAACTAACTACACCTAAAGACAGAAACAGGAAAGCTATCTGCCCCGGAGCAGAACCCCAAAGATAATAGAAAGCCCCCAAACATGTAATGGCGGTTAGACAAGAGGAAATACTGACACAGAAAGAAAATAGTATGAGCAAACGCTGGGGCCCAAACTATCTAAATAGAAAAGGATAGGAAGGGTACTTACTGCAATCCCAGAAAACCCTGAAAAACACCAACTTACTAATTTCAAAATCACCTGAGATCACACGACCTCTACCACCTAAATTAGTTCTCTGGTGTAACAAAAACAGCAGCCACTGAAAAAACTGCAAAAAGCAAAAGTACAAAACACAGTGGCTGGACCAAACTGAGAGGGCAAAAGCCCCCGGAGGGGACCCAGAAGGCCCCACAGAAGTGCAGGACAAAATGCAAAAATATAGCAAAAACACACAATAAGAAATTGTCTTATCTGATAGAAGGAGATGCAGACACGACACAGCAGGCTACAAGGGAAACTGGAAAGAAGGATTCAGACCAGAACAATTGATCACCGGCAACCCTGATGGGAAAATGATTCCCTTAAATAAGACCAATCAGTAACACCTGATTCCCAATCCTCACTAGTACCGCTTGTAACCACCAGAGGGAGCCTCTGCTCAGAACTCATCTCAAACCCATTCACAACAGTACCCCCCCCTTGAGGAGGGGTCACCGAACCCTCATTTGAGCAACCAGGTCGGTCAGGATGAGTTCTATGATACGCACGGATAAGTCTCCTAGCATGGATGTCCGAAGCAAACACCCAAGAATTATCTTCCTGACCATAACCTCTCCATTTAACCAAATACTGGAGTCTTCGTCTAGAAAAACGAGAATCCAATATTTTCTCAACCACATACTCCAGATTGCCCTCAACCAAAACAGGGTCAGGAGGCACAGCAGCAGGAACCACTGGCTCAACAAACCTCTTCAACAAGGACTTGTGGAACACGTTATGGATCTTAAATGTCCCTGGAAGAAGCAAACGAAAAGAAACAGGATTAATAATCTCCATGATCTTATAAGGTCCAATGAACCTAGGCTTAAATTTAGGAGATGCTACTCTCATAGGAATATTCTTTGAGGACAACCAGACCAAGTCCCCCACTTTAAACCGAGGACCATAAGTCCTATGCCGGTTAGCAAACCGCTGGGCCTTCTCCTGAGAGAGGGACAACCTCTCCACTACCTGGTCCCAAATCTGCTGCATACGCTCAACAACAGAGTCAACACCTGGACAGACAGAAGCCTCCGTCTGTCCTGAAGAAAATCGAGGGTGAAACCCAGAATTACAGAAAAACGGAGACATCAAAGTGGCAGAGCTAGCCCTATTATTAAGAGCAAACTCAGCCAAAGGCAAAAAAGAGACCCAGTCATCCTGATCAGCAGACACAAAGCATCTTAGATAAGTCTCCAATGTCTGGTTTGTTCTCTCAGTTTGACCATTGGTCTGAGGATGAAATGCCGAGGAGAAAGACAATTGAACACCCAGTTTAGAACAAAAAGTCCTCCAAAATCTGGAAACAAACTGGACTCCTCTGTCAGACACAATGTTCTCAGGAATGCCGTGTAAACGAACCACGTGCTGAAGGAACAACGGCACCAATTCAGAGGAGGAAGGCAACTTAGGTAATGGCACAAGATGTATCATTTTGGAAAACCTATCACAAATTACCCAGATGGTGGTCATTCTCTGAGAAACAGGAAGATCGGAAATGAAATCCATAGAGATATGGGTCCATGGTCTCTTGGGCACAGGCAATGGCATCAACAAACCACTAGAGCGAGAGCAAGGCTTGGAGCGAGAGCAAGTCCCGCAGGACTGCACAAATTCCCTGACATCGCGAGACAAGGTAGGCCACCAAAAGGACCGACTAACCAAGTCTCTGGTACCAAAAATTCCGGGATGCCCAGCCAATGCGGAACAATGAATCTCAGACATCACACTCTTTTTCCATTGGTCCGGGACAAACAATTTTCCAACAGGGCAGCGCTCGGGCCTATCCTCCTGACACCCCTCCAGAGCAAGTCTCAAATTAGGCGAGATGGCGGAAAGAACTACACCCTCCTTCAAAATAACAGAGGGATCAGATAGCTCAGGAGAGTCCGCAAGGAAACTCCTCGAGAGGGCATCCGCCTTAACATTCTTAGTGCCAGGAAGAAAGGAAACCACAAAATTAAAACGTGTGAAAAACAAGGCCCACCTGGCCTGTCTAGGATTGAGTCGCTTGGCAGATTCCAGATAGACCAGATTCTTATGGTCCGTAAGGACCACCACCTGATGTTTGGCTCCCTCCAGCCAATGTCTCCACTCTTCAAAAGCCCACTTCATGGCCAATAACTCCCGATTACCCACGTCATAATTACGTTCAGTAGGAGAAAATTTTCGAGAGAAAAAGGCACAAGGGTTACTTTTAGAGGTCTCTGGATCTTTTTGGGACAAAACGGCACCTGCCCCAATTTCAGAGGCATCAACCTCCACCTGAAATGGCAGAGAAACATCAGGCTGCCGTAGAACAGGAGCAGAAGTGAATCTCTGCTTAAGTTCCTGAAACGCAGAGACTGCCTCAGGAGGCCAATTCACCACATCAGAACCCTTTCTGGTCAAATCAGTTAATGGTTTAACAATAACAGAGAAATTACCAATAAATTTACGATAAAAATTGGCAAAACCCAAAAATCTCTGAAGAGCCTTTAATGAAGTAGGTTGGACCCAATCACAGATGGCCTGAACCTTGACCGGGTCCATTTCAATAACAGATGGGGACAAAATGAATCCAGAAATGAGATCTTCTGTACGCCAAAAAGACACTTTGATCCCTTCACATACAGAGCATTCTCTCTCAAAATCTGGAATACAGTTCGAACATGTTTCACATGAGAGTCCCAGTCATTAGAAAAAATCAAGATATCATCCAAATAAACAATCAGAAACTTGTCCACAAAATCCCTGAAAATGTCATTCATGAAGGACTGGAAGACGGAAGGAGCATTAGTGAGCCCAAAGGGCATCACAAGGTACTCAAAATGCCCTTCAGGGGTGTTAAATGCCGTCTTCCATTCATCCCCGTGCTTAATGCGAATAAGGTTATACGCCCCCTGAGGTCAAGCTTGGTAAACCAAGTAGCGTTTTTCACCCTGGAAAACAGGTCAGAAATCAAGGGTAACGGGTATTGATATTTCACAGTAATATTGTTCAAGAGACGATAATCAATACACGGCCTTAATGAACCATCTTTTTTGGCCACAAAGAAAAAACCGGCACCTAAGGGTGAAGAGGATGGTCTGATATGACCCTTCTCCAATGATTCCTTGATATAAGACCGCATAGCGTCATGTTCAGGTACAGACAAGTTAAAAAGGCGACCCTTAGGGAATTTACTACCCGGCACTAATTCAATAGCGCAGTCATAGCTCCTATGGGGAGGTAAGGATGCAGATTTACTTTCGCTAAACACATCAGAAAAATCAAACAAAAAGTCAGGAACATCCTCAGCCTGGGGGGAGGCAGAAAAAACAGGAGTGTTGGTATTAACACATTGGCAGCCCCAACTGGTTACAGACACAGATTTCCAATCCAAAACAGGATTATGAGACTGTAACCAAGGGAAACCCAGCACGATAATGTCATGCAGATTATATAGAACCAAAAATTTGCAGCACTCCTGGTGATCAGGTTCAACCCTCATTATCACCTGAGTAGAAAACTGGGGTTTATTCTCAGCCAAAGGGGTAGAATTGATCCCCAGTAGGGGAATAGACTTCTGTAGGGGTATCAAGGGAAATCCACAACGTTTAGCAAAATCATAATCCATCAGGTTAATAGCTGCTCCAGAATCAACGAAAGCCTGAGCAGAAAATGAGGACAGAGAGCATATCAGAGTGACAGTTAATAAAAACTTAGTCTGAACACTACCCAAGACAACTGAGCGTGCAAAACGTCTTCCCCGCTTAGGGCAGACTGAAATAGCATGAGAGGCATCACCACAGTAGAAACATAACCCATTGCGCTTTCGAAACTCATGACGCTGTGCCCCAGACACCACTCCATCACACTGCATGGGCTCAGCAGCTGGCTCACAAGGCAACACCACTCCACGCATACTTCTCCGCTCACGCAAACGTCTGTCAATTTGAATCGCTAATGACATAGAATCATTGAGACCAGAGGGGACAGGGAATCCCACCATAACATCCTTTACATTATCCGACAGACCCTTCCGGAAAAGGGCCGCCAAAGCGTCGTCATTCCATTTGGTCAGGACTGCCCACCTACGGAATCTCTGACAGTATAACTCAGCGTCATCAAGCCCCTGATTTAATGCCAACAAGGCTTTTTCAGCTTGATCAGTGACATTAGGCTCATCGTACAATAACCCCAAAGCCTGAAAAAATGCATCAACATCACTCAAAACAGGATCCCCAGGTGTGAGGGAAAAAGCCCAATCCTGAGGATCGCCGCGCAGGAGAGAGATGATAATTTGAACCTGCTGCGCTGCGTTTCCTGAGGACTTAGATTTTAAGGCAAAAAACAATTTACAATTATTTTTGAAATTCTGAAACTTAGCTCGATCCCCTGAAAACAAATCTGGCATGGGAATCCTAGGTTCCACAACAGGCAACCTAGCAAGATATGCAGCAATACTCTGAACCTCAGTGGCAAGCTGATCCACACGGCCAGACAACTGTGCAAACTCCATTGGGAGAAAAGATCCTCCCCAGCACCCAGAGATACAGAGGGAAAAAAAAAAAAAAAAAAATGCAACAAACAGAAAAATATCTCTGACAACTTTTCTTCCTTCAAAATATTTTTTCCCTTCTGTGAGTACCATACAATTTTTATGGCCGGTGATACTGTTATGTTACGGTAGCTGAGGAGTGAAGGTAAAAAAGGAAATACACCAGAGCAGTTGGAATCTATGAGATTGCAGTACCCTGACTAACCACCGCAACTAGAGGCAGCCGTGGAGCGTTCCTACGATGGTCCTAGACGCCTCGTCACAGCCTGAGAAACTAACTACACCTAAAGACAGAAACAGGAAAGCTATCTGCCCCGGAGCAGAACCCCAAAGATAATAGAAAGCCCCCAAACATGTAATGGCGGTTAGACAAGAGGAAATACTGACACAGAAAGAAAATAGTATGAGCAAACGCTGGGGCCCAAACTATCTAAATAGAAAAGGATAGGAAGGGTACTTACTGCAATCCCAGAAAACCCTGAAAAACACCAACTTACTAATTTCAAAATCACCTGAGATCACACGACCTCTACCACCTAAATTAGTTCTCTGGTGTAACAAAAACAGCAGCCACTGAAAAAACTGCAAAAAGCAAAAGTACAAAACACAGTGGCTGGACCAAACTGAGAGGGCAAAAGCCCCCGGAGGGGACCCAGAAGGCCCCCACAGAAGTGCAGGACAAAATGCAAAAATATAGCAAAAACACACAATAAGAAATTGTCTTATCTGATAGCAGGAGATGCAGACACGACACAGCAGGCTACAAGGGAAACTGGAAAGAAGGATTCAGACCAGAACAATTGATCACCGGCAACCCTGATGGGAAAATGATTCCCTTAAATAAGACCAATCAGTAACACCTGATTCCCAATCCTCACTAGTACCGCTTGTAACCACCAGAGGGAGCCTCTGCTCAGAACTCATCTCAAACCCATTCACAACAGGGGGAGGGTCATACACACCCCTTAAAGATGAATTTCTGGTAATGTTCCTTTTGTGGACATATACATTGTAGCCTAAACTTTACAAGCTGATAAATCCGCAACAAAAATGAGAAATAAAAACAAAAATAACCATTTTATTTAGCTCTGCAGCGACTATTCCATGATGTAGACAGTTTAACATACTCAAACTGGTGAAAGGTCCTCTTTAAGGGGTTGCTTTTCCATTTGACCTACCAGAGAACATTAATGGGCATGACTGGGGAGAAACCAACATACATTCATCGGAATGACAGCCATCATATATGTCACATTAACATTTCAGTCACTACCTTCTTTAAACATTGTCATTCATCATATAATAAACTACAAATTAGAAAGTAGATTTGTTCCAAAAGTCTCAGGGGCCGATTCATCAAGACTTGGTGGAATAGAAGGTGCCAAATTCATTAGGAGGCACATACCACTTAATTGGAGCCTCTTCCGAATAGCATGCGCCACATCAGAAATACTACTCCAATCAAAGACTGGAGTAGCATTTCTGGCATACAAAACACCATCCCTTTTGATGAATTTGATGGGCAGGTGTGGTCAAGCTCATGTCACACCCAGCTCCTCCTATTTTGGTAAAGCCGATTTAAACAGGCTTGAAAAAGTCACAATGATATTTCAAAGCTTTTACACCATTTTTGTTGTAAATCCTTTGATGACTCAGACCTTCAGTGTTTCATCCTAGTAAGATAAATTAAATATACTGTGAAGAGAGTGACTAGACATGTAGTTGCATCATATTTTTTCTATGGATGTGAACAAGATTGCTGTAACTGTTATAAGTATTAGAATTTCCAAATAGTAGGATGGGTTAGACAAGCACGAATCATAGCATGTGTCTTCCAAATTATTTTCCTTCCAATATTCTGTGGATTATGGAAAACACAATCTCACCAGGATGAAGTGGAATGCATTATATAGTAATTGTAATTAACTAGCAGGTGGAGTCCGTTAATTAGACTTGTTCAACAGGTAGAAATGTATTTGAAACTGCGCATTCGAGTACTTGCCAGTAGTTCTTTCATTCTACATTTTGTGACAATTTTACAGAAGGCTAACGGCATCTTTAAAATGCTTGAATCTAAGAAATTAAGATCAAGAATCTGTAAAAAAAAATGCCAATATATAGGTGATTAGATAGCAGTTAGTTATTGAAAAATATGGGGGTATTAAGGGTGAACAAACTTAAACCAATATGGGGTTTTTCAAAAGTCCCAGATTCAATTTTCCAGAAGAAAAGTGGTATGATAAATATTAGGCACTTATTTTATGGGTCACACCCCGGGACAGTTACAATATTGATAGTAGAGGAATTTAAGTGTTTTTCAGCAGGTACATCAGCAAGTGGTAATTGATCATACATCATATTCTTAAATAGATGCTTTAGATCACTCAATGATTAGGGCAAAACACAGTCAAATATTATGGATTTTTATCAATGGATGCATGAGGAATATAAAGTTGAGGAAAAGATACTGGTATACTGGAACAGACCCAAGGCTGTCACTATGCTCAAATCACAGTTTAGACAAAAGTCAATATAGCGCACAAGATCCATTACTAGTAATATTAAAGAAAATGAAACATACTAATACTGACAACTGTCCGAGATTTCAAGCGGAACTAGCAGACTTCATACATATAATGTGGCAGTGATCTGTCATCGTGAATTGTTAGAGGAAGGTATATATTTTGTGATCCAGGAAAAATTATCAATTCCTAATTTACAATATTCTTTGCCAGAATTTAAAAAACTACTACCTCCAAAATATCCTTCCTGGATGGGGTTGGAAATACTGAGAACATGAGTAAGATGATTTTGTAATCGGATGGAGCTACATTCAACAAAGATTAATAAAAGAAAACTACAGAGGTTTTTTAACATAAAAAACAAATCTGCTTTCATCCATAACCAGTACCAGGCTTGTCAATCGGATGTGTGTGATACTGTGCTATTTTTAACAGAGCAGCAGTACCGGAAGAAACCTGTGGACTAGTGTGATGCTGTTTTCTGAAGAAATCAGCAGTTTTTTTCTTTTCCTGGACAGCCTCCTAAATTAACATGAAGGGAACCTCTCAAATAGTAAAGATGAGACGATAGATTTTAAATAGAATGGTATTAATGCTGCAAGCACAATATTTACAACCGTTTATCTTCACTATATGCTGCTGTCATGCGTCTGGGTTCGAAACCCTGAGTCTGAGCTTTGTGGTTGGATTCTCTGTCCACTGAGCCACAACAGATACACCTTTTCCCTGGGTGTTTAATTTCTGTTATCATTACTTCAATATTTTTAGGGTAACCGTTCTTTTCATTTTCTCATTTGTCTGCCCTATCACCTTTCGCATGCAGATTTATATACTTTCTCTCTGCTGGTGATAGTCTTAAATGGATGCCCAGCCATACTGCTGTAGCTTAAGCTGGTCAGTGAAGGGCCAGCTAGGGTTTGTCTCTCAGTGGTGCATGCTCTTTACCCTGCACCTATCTTCGGTTTCTTTTTAGGAAGTAGGCGGCATATTCGCTGACAGTACGTATTTAATACTTTATTTTGCATTTCGTGGTTTGCTTTACTCACTCTGGGATCACTTTCTATCTCAGCAATCCTTCTGTAGGCAATTCACGCTCTGCCCTCCGATACCTTAGGAGGAACGTGAAGCGCTCGACAGCCTTTCAGGCAGCATAGGTCCGAGTTGCTATAGTCTAGCCTGTGGTTAGAACTAGAGGTGAGCGAATGTGTTCATAAAACGATTGCCGGATCTGAATGTGCCATATTCGTGCCATATTTGTACCATATTTGTACCATATTCATGTCGAATTTATGTTTGATGATCGTTTCCAAACATATTCGCTCATCTCTACTCCCATGGACTCCAATGGCGTTCGGCGAATATTGCAAATACGCCAATCGTAATCCGAACCGAATAATGAAATATTCACTCATCTCTAGTTAGGACTATCTTAGCTCACGCAGGAACCGCTAAGGACTGCGGGGTCAGAATCTCTAGGCTGTGCAGGAACCGGCAGGGTCAGTTGCAGTTTCTAGTGTGCTACCTATTTTCCCAAGTGAGTTCCTACACTATCAAAACAGATGGTAAGTCTTAGTGAGGTAGACTTGTGAATGCTGTATTCTTTCTGAATACATCAGCCATGTAACCGAGTCTGCTGTATTATTATTTTTTTTTTAGCAGCGATTTCCTAAAAATTACGTAGGTTTTGTATTAATGGATATAATAGTCCTTCACTAGAATACGGTGACAATGAATAGGCTCTGACTTAACATACAGTTAAGATAATAAGAGATGCTTACATTACTGTTCCCAAATTGTTGACATTAGTTGAGTCCCAATTAAACAGTTACTTGCTTGGCATATGCCTTGGTTTGGGTCAAGAGATGTGTGGTTGGTCCATACTTGGACTTTGACACAAGGATGTGTGAATGTGGCCAAATGTCAGAATGTTTGTATCATGTTTTTATTTTAAACATTATAAAATGCTTAATTTAATATCAGGATTATATTGCCATTATCATCAGGTCTAAGATCTAAGGTGTAATAATGTGTGATATTTGAACTGTGACGTCTGGTGACAGATTAAGGGTGAAGAGTTAGACATTATTACACTAGCAGAAAACATACATTTACCTTCTAAGACCATCTCTACATAAAAACCAGAGTAACTTTGAAACATTTGTTTACTTGGAATAAACCGATATAAGCGATACAGACTATATTGTGCAGAGAATAGTCCATTCTGAAGTATTCAACCTGATGACATTGGTGTGTTCAGTGCTTCCTCTGATCCGTATGGAGTTCTTACACCAGGAGAAGTAATCTCACATAGGAGAAAACAGCTCTCCTACAGCAATCTAACAGCTTAGCTAAGCTGAGCGGGACGCATCCAAGGAGTAACTTGCTCCAGTTTTGCAGAAATTAAAAAATAGCTTTAACCACCTTTTCATCTGCTTATTGCACATTTCAGTAAAGTGGATGAGGCTTAGCTATAAATCCGGAAACACTCGCAGCCTGACAAATTTATCATCATTTACATCAGAAATAAGCATACGGGCAAGCAAAACATTCAACAAATTCATTAAGATGCCTGTGACTCTTCATAGATTTTGAAATTCAATTTAGAAAAAAATATAGTTAATCAGGGCTAGACAACCACAAAAACAGAACAGAAAAACTAAAAAGATGTAACACCCCCCCAAAAAAAAAGAAAAGAAAAATTCAACTGCAAAAAATGCCATTATTGAAAAAAATGTGGCTGCACATTAAAAACATGATAAACAATAAGACAAGATTAAAACAAATGAAGAGGTAAACAGGCCAAACTATGATAATGATGCAAAGGCAGGTGAAAAGGGATGTCCACTACATTACTCATGTTTAGCACCGGTAAATTAAACACAACTATGCCCAACACCAGTGGCAGCGACACTCCAGTGATGTCGGCACTCGTGTTCCCGTGGCTCACGTGAAGTTATGTCAAGTGAGCCCTGAGCCCAATCAGAGTTGGCGTCACTACCAACATGAAGAATGAGAAGGGACCAAGTAGTGGACAACCCCTTTAAAGGTTATGTAATGCAATGTAAAGTGACACGTGCAGCACAGGTGGCAAGTGCTCAAAGTGAAGCAAAAAGAAAAAAACAAATCAAATTGGATGATACACAGGATCAATTCTTACAGACCCAGTTGCATGGTATGGTCTACTTCCCCATACAACCACTGCAATGCATGTTTCGCTATGTTGCTTCATCAGGACAGGTAGCAACTTCTTCCTTTTTTACTTATTTTTGCAGTCTCCTAATGGAGGTAGTGACTGCCTCCTCATTTCACTGAGCACTCATTCTATCAGCCTAATGCTGTTTTTAATTAGTGCAGGATAATACCTGACCTTTAAATTTGTAGACTTTTATCCTGGGAGAGGCTTGATAAATATTAAGTTTAGGATCCCATCAAAGAAAGGAACGCCTTGTCATGGCTGGTGGGATCTTATCAATTGCCCAATTTGTGAGACAAGTTCCAGAGTGCTAAGTATAATCTATAAAGCAGTAATGCAGTGTAAGTTTCACATATTCATTGTTTGCATACATCTCCGAGTTTACAGAATGCTGCTGTATGCTTTTGCTTGTATATTGTGCAGTAATAGCAGCTTGCTCCTGTTCACATTTGCTTTTATTCTGTTAAGATGTGCTGGTCAGTTTTCTTTTTGCAGGATTTAATTGTAACTGCAGCTTAACTTTAACTCTAATGTCACCAGTATCTTTCATATTGTAAAAAACATAATTATTATATTCCTATAAAAAATAACTGCAATGAAATAAAGCCCATCCATAGTAATTGTGCTATTCTAGCATATGATCAAGA
>JARQOD010000005.1:142979384-143019384 GCA_033576555.1 Oophaga sylvatica | reverse complement strand
CAGTAATCTTGTATTTCTTCCATTTTGTAATATATGTGCCAACAGTTGTAGCCTTCTCACCAAGCGGCTTACCTATTGTCCTGCAGCCCATCTCAGCCATATGCAGGTCTACAATTTTATCCCTGGTGTACCTAGACAGCTCTTTATACTTGGCCATGTTAGGAGGTTGGAGTGTGATGGACAGGTGTCTTTTATTCAGGTAATGAGATCAAACAGGTGCAATTAATGTAGGTAATGAGTGCAGAGTAGGAGAGCTTTTAAAGAAAAGCTAACAGGTCTATGGTTCGTAGGTGATCAAATATTTATTTCATGCAATAAAATGCAATTTTATTATTTTAAAATCATACAATGTGATTTTCTGGCTTTTATTTTTAGATTCTGTCTCACAGTTTAAGTGGACCTAAGATAAAAATTACAGACCTCCCCATTCTTTGTAGGAGGGAAAACTTTCAAAATCGCAGTGTATCAAATACTTACTTTCCACACAATATGTATATATATATATATATATATATATATATACCTGTTCTTGGATCAAAAAATCACTTAAATAGGACCTGCCTGACAAAGTGAAGTAGACTATAAGATTCTCAAAAGCTAGACATCATGGCGCGATCCAAAAAAATTCTGGAACAAATGAGAAACAAAATAATTGAGATCAATCAGTCCTGAAAAGGATATAGAGCCATTTTTAAAACTTTGGGACTCCAGTGAACCACAGTGAGAGCAGGTGTGACAGTAATCGGCCTGGGTGTGGGTAGGAAATTTGAACTCAGCTTCCCAAATATTAAGATGAGGGTGCCAACAATTTTGTCTAGCCTATTTTTGGGGTTTTGAGACATGACTGACACACACAGACACACACACACACATATATATATAAATATATATATATTGTAGTGCGGTGGTGTTGGTGCAGTGTGACAGATAGGCAAGGACCACGGGTAAAGTTCACAGCAAACGTGTTTAATTTCCAAACTCACACAGTGCACAGCACACGGTATCCTCTGGATAGCAGCTGGGGCGTCACAACAGTCCGTACACGAGAAGTTTGCCGAGGGCGACTGCACCACCGTATCACGTTGCGGGGTGCCAGGTGATTGCTGCACTTGGATCTGTGATACCTCACACAGGCTGGATGCTGCTGAGCCACCTGCTCAGCTACTTGCAAACAAACACTGACACACCCAAACCCTATACTGCAGGGTTTTTAACTGGAATCTGTGGTTATGGGCCACTTGAAAGACCTGGCTTGGAGGAAGCGTACCGCCCCACTACCATCCTGTAGTCCGCTTCAAAAATAAAAGCCCTTACCGGGTTTTCCTGCACATTGCCTTGGCCAAATAGCTTGACCACAGCTGTCCTGCTGTGAATACAAGGCACTCCAGTGGGTCTAACAGGACTCTGTCCGCATCCTGGGGGGATACATAACGACCCTCGCATATGATCCCCCTCACTGCCTCACATATCCTACCCTGTGTTCAAACATGTCACCATACAGGGGGCCCGTGAAAGGGCATCGGCATTTCCCTGTGATTTCCCCGCCCGATGTTCAAAAGTGAAATTAAAATTCTGCAGGGATAGAAACCATCTGGTGACCTGAGCATCCATACCAAGGGTGAATGATCTGTCACCAAGTGAAAAGGTCAACCGAGTAAATAATAGAGTAGGGACTCCAAGGCCCAGTTAATGGCAAGGCACTCCTTCTCCACTACGCTTTAATTTTCTTGGCCGGGGTGAGTTTCCTACTTAGATAGGTGACTGAAAGTTCCTCCCCGATCACCTCCTGCGACAAGACCACTCCTAGGCCCACAGTGGAGGCATCAGTCTGTACGATGAAGCGTTTCTAATGAGGATGGGCTGTCTGCACAGAGCTACCTTCATGGATTGGTACATTTCCTCCGCCTGGGGGTTCCACCGAACCATTACCGATTTTTTTCCCTTGAGGTGATCGGTTAGGGGTGTTGTTCTCACCGAAAAATTAGGTATAAACCTCCGATAACCCCACGATGCCTAGAAATACCCTCATCAGTCTGGTGGTAACAGGTCGGGGCCAGTTCTGAATAGCCTCGATTTTATTTATTTGGGGTTTGATAACCCCATGGCCGATCACGTATCCCAAGTATCGGGTTTCCTTGAGCCCTACTGCACATTTCTTGGGATTCGCCGTCAAGCCCGCGATTCTAAGCAAATCTGCTACCGCGTGCACCTGGGCCAAGTGGGTATGCCAGTCAGTACTAAGGATGATGATGTCATCCAAGTACGCTGATGCATACTTCCGATGGGGTTCCAGTACTATGTCCATTAGCCTCTGGAACGTGGCTGGTGCCCCATGTAGTTCAAAGGGCAGGACAACATAGCGGTACAGATCCTCCAGTGTTATGAAGGCGGTCTTTTCCTTTGCCGACATCGTAAGAGGCACTTGATAATAATCCTTGGTCAGATTGATACATATCGACCCTCGCACATGATATCCCCCTCACTGCCTCACTATATATATATAAATATATCTATGTATGTATGTATACTGGGCACCGGAAAGTATTCAGACACCTTTAAATTTTTCACTCTGTTTCATTGCCACCATTTGGTAAATTCAAAAAAGTTTATTTGGCGCATTTGGTGCCTGTCGCCGCACCGTCAAAATGACGCATGCAGATGCATCAGCATGGCCCTGCGCAGCCATGTTAAATATAGGTACGCAGGCCGCATGCAGAATGCATGCAGATGTAGGCGGAGCTGACCGGAGGAGGTGCGGCGGTGGGCGGAGCTTCACGGAGGAAATACGCAGCCCTCCGCAGAACCTCCAACCGCAAGTGTGAAACTAGCCTAGGTACAGAGATATCCTGGATGAAAACCTCTTACAGAGTGCTCTGGACCTCAGACTTGGCCGAAGATTCACCTTCCAACAAGAAAATGACCCTAAGCACACTGCTAAAATAACAAAGAAGTGGCTTCAGAACAACTCTGTGACCATTCTTGATTGGCCCAGCCAGAGCCCTGACCTAAACCCAACTGAGTATCTCTGAAGAGACCTGAAAATGGCAGTCCACCATCCAACCTGACGGAATTGGAGAGGATCTGCAGAAAGAATGGCAGAGGATTCCCAAATCCAGGTTTCACCAGACCTGAACCCAATCGAGATGGTTTGGGGTGAGCTGGACCGCAGAGTGAAGGCAAAAGGGCCAACAAGTGCTAAGCATCTCTGGGAACTCTGTTATGAATGTGCTGGAGATGGTTTCTGAGCAGAGGCTCACTCTGGTGGTTGCAGACTGTACTGAACCTCACAGCGAGGAATGGCAATCTGGGATCACGGACTGGACTGATATAAGGGAGGTTCCCTCCCATGATGGTCGCCGGTGATCTATTGTTCTTGTCTCAATTGTGGTTCCTGGTTCATTTGGAAGTTTGCTGAGTCTTGCCTGCATCTTCTGCTTTCAGATAAGATATTTTCTGCTTTTATTTTTGTGCTTGCTTTTTGCATAGTTCCCTGCACTTCTGTGGAGGTCAGCCGGGTCCCCTCCTGGGGGCCTGTGCTCCTCTCAGTTTATCGGAAGCCACTGCTATTTGTTCATTTGCTTTTTCCTGTTTTTTCACTGGCTGCGGCTTAGTTTTGTTACACCAGAGATCTGATTTAGGTGGTAGAGATCGTGTGATCTCAGGTGTTTTTGCAATCAGAAGAGTTGGTATTATTTAGGGTTTTTTGGATTGCAGTGAGAATCCTTTCCTGTACTTTTCTGTCTAGACAGATTGGGCCCCAGCGTTTGCTCATTCTATTTTCTGTCTGTGTCCGTGCTTCTTCTTGTCTAACCGCCATTACATGTTTGGGGGCTTCCTATTTTCTTTGGGGATCTGCTCCGGGGCAGATAGCTTTCATCTTTCTGCCTTTAGGTGTAGTTATCTCTCAGGCTGTGACGAGGCGTCTAGGATCAACGTAGGAACGCTCCACGGCTACCTCTAGTTGTGTGGTTAGTTCAGGTTACTGCAATCCAATAGTTTCCAGCCTCTCTGGTGTATTACTGTTTTTGCTTTTTCTCCTCAGCTACCTAAACATAACAGAACTCCTTCAGGTTTGTTGGAAGACCATTTCCGGTGACTACCTCTTGAAGCTCATCAAAAGAATGCCAAGAGTGTGCAAAGCAGTCATCAAAGCAAAAGGTGGCTACTTTGAAGAACCTAGAATATAAGACATAATTTCAGTTGTTACACACTTTTTTGTTAAGTATATAATTCCACATGTGTTAATACATAGTTTTGATGTCTTCAGTGTGAATTTACAATTTTCATAGTCATGAAAATACAGAAAAATCTTTAAATGAGAAGGTGTGTACAAACTTTTGGTCTGTACAATATATATATATATATATATATACACACATATACACGCACACACAAGCAAATATGTGCCACTTATAAAACACTGGGGTCTTCTTATATAGGAAAAGGAATTTGCCAAGACACTTTGCTGCCTCTGCGCCCTAACAGCTCTGGCCATTGTCACTACACACAGCGGGTGAAATAAGTATTGAACAAGTGAACAGGTCACCAACTTTCTAAGTAAATATATTTCTAAAGATGCTCTTGACATGAAATTCTCACCAGATGTCTGTAAAAACCCATCCAATCCATACAGGCAACTAAACACGCTTAGTGAAATTTATTTAGTACATCACTCAAAAGCCTTTGTTGGTGACGACAGCTTTAAGATGCCGTTTGTATGGAGAAACTAGTCACCTGCATTGCTCTGGTGTGATTTCTTCCACATATACACACTCTTCAAATCCTGAAGGTTCCGTGGGCTTCTATGAACTCTGAGCTTCAGTTCCCTCCAAAAAATGTTTATTGGATTCAGATATCAGCCTAATAGAGGTATGTTCACATTAGGTCAGGGACTCTCCAGAATTGAGACCACCTTGACGATGGTTGGTGGGCTTTAAAATGTTTGGCCAAATGTTTATACTAAGCGTCTCAAATTTTTCCTTATACGCCAAAGCCATATTGCTATTCAAAATTTCATGTATTCTATGTTGTCATGCTTCAGTATGCTTGAGTGCAGCCTTTTTTCGTATGTTTTACATGGGGGTAGCTCCCCTTGGTTTGCACCTAGTTCACATTAGTCTGGTTGTGCCAGTCAGGTTTTTTTTGTCTTTTGTTTGCTACAAACCCATGCTGACTCTAGATAATTACTGTATTCTTATCCCAGTACTTACTTATATGTCATGTAATGCTCAAACATCTTTCCTGGTTCAAAAGTAATGCTCACTGGCCTGTAACTTCCTGGCTCCAGCTTCATTCATGGGGGATTCCCTGTTGAGAGGAACAGAGGCCGCTATCTGCAAACCGGATATAACCTCAAGAGAAATGTGCGGTCTTCCAGGTGCAAAAATTAAAGATGTGTCTGACAGGTGTGAAGTTCCACACTGTCTGTGGACGGGGATTACTCGATTTGCTGGTCTTAGAGGTAAACACTGGCACTCTCAGGGTTAAAACAATAGTCCATTTAGTTTATTACAGCAAACTTGACACAAAATACAGTCTTTCACTGATCCCAATCAGCACAACACAGGTTCCCGGGCACACAGGTACAGAGGTATCCAGCAAACATCAAACACAGTCTTTCTCTCACGAATACTTCTCTCTGATCCCGATCAGCATAACACGGTTGTCAAGACCGTTACCCATTGGATCGCCACAAAGGTTCCTGGACGCCTCTTGTCCTCAGAGGTATCCCAACATCAAAACAGTCTCTTTCTCACCAATACTCTTCACGGCTTGAACAGTCTTCCTGACCCCGGTCATCATACCACAGACTCCTGTCTGTCACCTGTTGGCCACACAGGTTCCCGGAACCCTCTTATCAGCAGAGGTCTTCAATCCACACTTCTCACTTCACTATGACCCCAGTCAGTGTCACTCACGGTTTTCAAGACCGTCCACTCTGCTGGCTCAAGCTCGCCAGCATTGTTTCCCCAGTCTGTGCGACATCCAGCCTGGACATCAGTGAGCTCTGTCCAGGCTGACAGACTTCCGACACACTCACAGACTCTTCAAAGTCTCAGACTACACTCTCTGTCCATGTGCCAAACACTTCCTTACATACCTGTAGCCATTCCCCCAGGTGAGGTATGGAGCATAAGGTCTGGTCACATGCACAAGACCTCATCACAGGTCCTCAAAAAACTCACAACAACCAGTGGGTGGTGTATGTGTGGCTAGCCAGTCCGACCCAGCTCTCTAGCTAACCCTGTAAGCCACCCTAGAAAATAAACACAACTCTTATGGGACTACAAGTCCCAGAACAACATTACTTTGGCTTACAGCGCAGAGGAGCTCTGCGACACATACCTGCCATTCACAACCCATCCACATCACGCCTCCATGCATATCTTGAGGAGCACAAACAGCGAACCCTAGCTGCAGCATGGGTCACTACACCACATAAGATATCAGGACTCTTCAGACCTACAGACAACCATCCATTCCTGCTAATACATGTGGGGACAAATGACACCGCAAGAAAGAACATGGAAACCATCTGCAGTGACTTTGAAAACTTAGGTAAGAAAGTGAAAGAACTTGGAGCACAGATGAACTTCTCTTCCATCTTCCCAGTGGATGGCCATGGGACAAGGAGGAGGAATAATATTCTGCAGGTGAACAACTGGCTACGTCGATGGTGCCGTCAGCAACGATTTGGATTTCTGGATCACGGAGTGAATTCCCTATACGATGGACTGCTTGCTAGAGATGGGGTGCACCTTACGAAGACTAGAAAACGTTTATTTGGAAATCGCCTCGCTACACTCATCAGGAGAGTTTTAAACTAGATCAATGTGCGAAGGGAAGCAAAAGGCCAGAAAAAGCCATACACCTGACAAATACTATTGAGAACTCTGCTATTAGAAGTGGAAAGAAAGAACAAAGACAAAAAAATCTGAATAATAAAAATATTGGAGGAAGAGAAACCAATCACAAACTAAAATATTTCTATACAAATGGACAAAGCATGGGCAACAAACAAGGAGAATTGGAACTACTAACACAGGAAAAGAAATATGATGTCATTGGAATCACTGAAACTTGGTGGGACGATACACAAGAGGAGGTGTCGCATTGTATGTTAGAAAAGAGTATATCTGCACAGAGATTGAAGTTTCAGAGACTAGGAGTTTTATGGAAACAGTTTGGGTAAGAACACAAAGACAGAACAATGGAAAGGACACCATTGTAGGCATTTACTACAGGCCGCCTTTGCAAGCTGAAGATATGGATGAACTCTTTATGCATCAAATAGCCAAGTTCTCCAAAAAATATGACACAGTGGTCATGGGAGATTTCAACTATCCAGACATTTGTTGGGAATCTCTCTCACGCAAAACGAACAGGTCAAGCAAATTCTTATCCTCTCTTGCTGACAACTTTATCTTCCAAAAGGTAGGGGAGAAAACAAGGGGATCTGCTACCTTGGATCTAATCCTTATAAACAGGGAGGAAATGGTTGAGGAGGTAAGAGTGGCTGGGACCCTAGGAGGTAGCGACCATGCTACTTTAGAATTTTGGATAACTAGAAGAGGAAGACCTGTGAAGACTCAGCCTTCAAGGTTAGATTTCAGAAAGGCAGATTTTAAGGGACTCAGAAGGAGAATCGGTTGGATTCAATGGCTGGATATTCTTAAGGACAAAAATGTCCAGGAAGGATGGGAAATCTTGAAAAATGAGATTCTCAAAGCACAATCATTAACAATTCCGAAAAGAGGGAAGAATATGAAGCATTTAAGGAAACCAGGATGTGTGAACACAGAACTTAAACACATGCTAAAAAGGAAGAAAGAAATGTTTATCAAACGGAAAGAGGGCGCTATATCTAAAGAAGAATATAATGCTGTCTGCAGAACCTGCAGGGCACGAATCAGATTATCCAAAGCGGACAATGAATTAAAGCTTGCAAGAGATGTCAAAAGCAATAAAAAAAGATTCTGGGGATGTGTCTAAATTCAAAGAAAAGTCAAAGATACTATAGGATTTTTACAGGATAAAAATGATGAAATGGTAAGAAAGGACATTGAGAAGGCTGAACTTTTAAATTCCTATTTTGCATCTGTTTTCTCTCACAAAGGAAATGTAACATCAACTGATCTTCACTGTCCTATTAACCCCTCTCTGACATCAGACATACTATCCCATCCATGAAACCCGTGCCAATCTGACCATGGACGGGATAGTACGTTATAGGCGATCAGCTGCGCTCCCTGAGGGAGCGCAGCTAATCGCCGCCAGGTGTCAGCTGATTATCACAGCTGACACCCGTGACTGTGTGTCAGGAGCGGTCACGGACCGCTCCCGGCACATTAACCCTTGGCACACCGCGATCAAACATGATCGCGGTGTACCGGGGGCACAGGGGAGCATCGCACAGGCAGAGGGCTCCCTGCGTGCCCCCCTGAGACCCTCAGACCAGCGCGATGTGATCACGCTGTTCTGAGGGCTTCCTCCCTCCCAGGACCCGGATCCAAGATGGCCTGCAGCTATGCCTGTGCGATCGCTGGTGTGACAGAGTGCTGTGCACACTGTCACACCAGCGATCTGATAAAATACAGTGATGTCCCACCCTGGGACAAAGTAAAAAAGTTAAAAAAAATAAAAATAAACATGTTTTAAAAAAAACTCCAAAATAAAAAAAAAATATTCCCAATAAATTAATTTCTTCCTGTAAATAAAAAAACCCAAAACAATAAAAGTACACATATTTGGTATCGCCGCGTCCATAACGACCCCCCCTATAAAACCGTCCCACTAGTTAACCCCTTTAGTGAACGCCTAAAAAAAAAAAAAAAACAAAGCAAAAAATCAATGCTTTATCATCATACAGCCGAACAAAAAGTGGAATAACACACGATCAAAAAGACCGATGTAAATAAACATGGTACCGCTGAAAACGTCATCTTGTCCCGCAAAAAACGAGCTGCCATACAGCATCATCAGCGAAAAAATAAAAAAGTTATAGCTCACATAATAAAGCGATGCAAAAATAATTATTTTTTATATAAAATTGTTTTTATTCTATAAAAGCGCCAAAACATAAAAAAATGATATAAATAAGGTATCGCCATAATCGTACTGACCCGAAGAATAAAACTGCTTTATCAATTTTACCACACGCGGAACAGTAAAAACACCTCCCCCAAAAGAAATTCATGAATTGCTGATTTTTGTTCATTCTAACCTCTCAAAAATCGATATAAAAAGCGATCAAAAAATGTCACGTGCTCAAAAATGGTACCAATAAAAACGTCAACTCGTACAGAAAAAAATAAGACCTCACATGACTCAGTGGGCCAAAAATAGTGCAAAATTATAGCCAACAAAATAGTCATCAAAAATATTTTTTGCAATAAAAAGCGTCTTTTAGCGTGACAGCTGCCAATCATAAAAACCCGCTATAAATAGTAAATCAAACCCCCTTTTATCACCCCCTTAGTTAGGGAAAAATAATAAAATAAAAAAATGTATTTATTTCCATTTTCCCATTAGGGTTAGGGTTGCGGCTAAAGTTAGGGTTAGGGATGGCGCTACAGTTAGGATTAGGGTTAGGGTTGGGATTAGGGGTGTGTTAGGGTTAGGTTTGTGGTTAGGGTTGGGACCAGGGTTAGGGGTGTGTTGGGGTTAGGATTGGAGTTAGAATTGGGGGGTTTCTGCTGTTTAGGCACATCAGGGGCTCTCCAAATGTGACATGGCGTCTGATCTCAATTCCAGCCAATTCTGCGTTGAAAAAGTCAAACGGTGCTCCTTCACTTCTGAGCTCTGCCATGCGCCCAAAAAGTAGTTTACCCGCACATATGGGGTATCACCGTACTCTAGACCCCAAGAGTTATTGTGCAATTTGTCCTATTTCTTCTGTTACCCTTGGGAAAATAAAAAACTGGGGCAAAAATATCATTTTTGTAAAAAAAAAAATGATTTTTTTTGTTTTTTACGGCTGTACATTATAAACGTCTGTGAAGCACTTGGGGCTTCATAGCGCTCACCACACATCTAGATAAGTTCCTTGTGGGGTCTATTTTCCAAAATGGGGTCACTTGTTGGGGATTTCCACTGTTTAGGCGCATCAGGGGCTCTCCAAATGCGACATGACACCCCCAGACCATTCCATCAAAGTCTGCAATCCAAAATGTCACTACTTCCCTTCCGAGCCCCAACGTGTACCCATACAGTAGTTTTCTCCCACATATTGGGTATCAGCGTACTCAGGACAAATTGGACAACAACTTTTGGGTCCAATTTCTCCTGTTACCCTTGTGAAAATAAAATATTGGGAGCGAAAAAATCATTTTTGTAAAAAAAAAAAAGGATTTTTTATTTTTACGGCTGTGCGTTATAAACTTCTGTGAAGCACTTCGGGGTTCAAAGTGCTCACCACACATCTAGATAAGTTCCTTGTGGGGTCTATTTTCCAAAATGGGGTCACTTGTGGGGGTTTCCACTGTTTAGGCGCATCAGGGGCTCTCCAAATGCGACATGACGCCCCCAGACCATTCCATCAAAGTCTGCAATCCAAAACTTCACTACTTCCCTTCCGAGCCCTGACGTGCGCCCATACAGTAGTTTTCTCCCACATATCGGGTATCAGCGTACTCAGGACAAATTGGACAACAACTTTTGGGGTCCAATTTCTCCTGTTACCCTTGTGAAAATAAAATATTGGGGGCGAAAGAAATCATTTTTGTAAAAAAAAAAAAAAAAATATATTTTTTATTTTACGGCTGTACGTTATAAACTTTAGTGAAACACCTGGGGGTTCAAAGTTCTCACCACACATCTAGATAAGTTCCTTGAGGGGTCTAGTTTCCAAAATGGTGTCATTTGTGGGGGTTTCCACTGTTTAGGCAGATCAGGAGCTCTCCAAACACGACATGGCGTCCAGCCAATTCTGCGTTGAAAAAGTCAAACGGCGCTCCTTCCCTTCCAAACTCTGCCATGCACCCAAACAGTGGTTTACTCCCACATATGGGGTATCAGCGCACTCAGGACAAATTGCACAATAACTTTTGGAGTCTTGTTACCCTTGGGAAAATAAAAATAGGGGTGAAAAGATCATTTTTGTGGAAAAAATATGATTTTTTAATTTTACGGCTCTACGTTATAAACTTGTGTGAAGCACTTGGGGGTTCAAATTGCTCACCAAAGATCAAAGTTCCTTAGGGGGTCTAGTTTCCCAAATGGGGTCATTTGTTGGGGGTTTCCACTGTTTAGGCACATCAGGGGCCCTCCAAATGCAACATGGCGTCCAATCTCAATTCCAGCCAATTTTGGTTGGAAAAAGTCAAATGGTGCTCCTTCCATTCTGAGCTCTGCCGTGCGCCCAAATAGTGGTTCTCCCCCACATATGGGGTATCAGCGTACTCAGGACAAATTGGACAACAACTTTTGTGGTCCAATTTCTCCTGTTACCCTTGGGAAAATAAAAAATTAGTGACTAAAAGATAATTTTTGTGGGAAAAAAAATAGGATTTTTTATTTTCATGCCCGGGCATTATAAACTTGTGTGAAGCACTTGGGGGTTCAAAGTGCTCACCAAAGATCTAGGTAAGTTCCTTAGGGGGTCTATTTTCCAAAATGGGGTCACTTGTGGGGGGTTTCCACTGTTTAGGCTCATCTGGGGCACTGCAAACGGAACATGACCCCCATCAACGTCTGCATTCCAAAACGTTACTACTTCCTTTCCAAGCCCTGCCATGCGCCCAAGCAGTTCCCCCCCCCCCACATATGGGGTATCAGCGTACTAAGGACAAATTGGACAACAACTTTTGGGGTCCAATTTCTTTGGGAAAATTCAAAAATTTGGGACTAAAAAATCATTTTTGTGGAAAATTGTTTTTTTTTTTTTCACACCCAGGCATTATAAACTTTTGTGAAACACTTGGGGGTTCAAAGTGCTCACAACAGATCTAGATAAGTACTTTAGGGGTCTAGTTTCCAAAATGGTGTCACTTGTGGGGGTTTCCACTGTTTAGGCGCATCAGAGGTTCTCCAAACGCGACATGGCGTCAAATCTCAATTCCAGCCAATTTAAGTTTGAAAAAGTCAAACGGCGCTCCTTCCCTTACGAGCTCTGCCGTGTGCCCAAACAGTGGTTTTCCCCCACATATTGGGTATTGGCATACTCAGGAGAAATTGCACAACAACCTTATCTGTCCATTTTCTAATTTTACCCTTGTGAAATTAAAAAAAAAGTTTGTAAAAGATCATTTTTGTGGCTAAAAAGTTAAATATTCATTTTTTCCTTCCACGTTGCTTCAGCTCCTGTGAAGCACCTGAAGGGTTAATAAACTTCTTGAATGTGGTTTTGAGTACCTTGAGGGGTGCAGTTTTTAGAATGGTGTCACTTTTGGGTATTTTCTGCCATATAGACCCCTCAAATTGACTTCAAATATGAGGTGGTCCCTAAAATAAATGGCTTTGTAAATTTTGTTGTAAAAATGAGAAATCGCTGGTCAACTTTTAACCCTTATAACTTCCTAACAAAAAAAAATTTTGGTTCCAAAATTGTGCTGATGTAAAGTAGACATGGGAGAAATGTTATTTATTAACTATTTTGTGTGATATATTTCTCTGTTTTAAGGGAATAAAAATTCAAAGTTTGAAAATTGCAAAATTTTAAAAATTTTCGCCATATTTGCGTTTTTTTCAAAAATAAACGCAAGTTATATCGAAGAAATTTTACTTCTAACGTGAAGTACAATGTGTCACGAGAAAACAATCTCGAAGATCCGTCGAAGCTTTCCAGAGTTATAACCTCATAAAGAGACAGTGGTCAGAATTGTAAAAATTGGCCCGGTCATTAACGTGCAAACCACCCTTGGGGGTGAAGGGGTTAAAGGAATAGAATAATACAGGATATCTATAAACAGAAAGATAGTGAGGAATCACTTAGCTGACATAAATGAATTCAAGTCTCCAGGTCCAGATGAATTATACCCCAGAGTACTGAAGGAGATGGCAGAAGAAATTTTTGAACCACTCTCAATGATCTTTGAAAATTCTTGGAGAAGTCGGAGAAGAGCAAATGTTCCTATCTTCAAAAAGGGGAAGAAGGTGGACTGTTATGATTCGGTTTCCGAGGAGGATAACAGGAAAAATAGGCTAGGCAACCAGATACCCAGAGAGGTTGGTAACTTAGCGGATTGCAGACCCCTGAACTGACAACACAACTAGAATTAGCCATGGGACGTACCTACGATGACCCGGACGCCTCGTCACAGCCGAAGAGTTAACTAAGCCTAAAGAGAGAAAGGGGAAAGCTAACTGCCCCGGAGTAGAGCCCCAAAGGAATAGATAGCCCCCAAACATATATTGTCGGTGAGTAAGATGAAGCACAAACACAGACAGAAAATAGTGTAAGCAAATAGACATAGAATAGGACAGAAAAGATACTGTCTGCAATCCCGCAAAAACCCTAAGAAAAATTCCAAAACGTCTGATATGCAAAAATACTGAAGCCACACAACGTCTCCCCTGCTAAATCAGAACTCTGGTGTAACTGGATGCAAACAACAGATACTGAAATAACAGGGAAGTAGAAATGCATAAGCTGTGGTAAATGAGAACAGAATCCTGCACAGGCCCCCGCAGGGGACCTGGATGAACTGACTCCAACAAGGCAGAAAACTGAGAAAAGCAAAAGGGTAAACAAATGCCACAGAAATAAACAGCAAGATAACTTATCTGAAAAATGCAGGACACAGCAGACTTCCAAATGGCTCAGGAAGAAAAACAATCACCGGCAAGAGTCATGGGAAGGCTGCTCACTTAAATCTACCCAGTCAGCAACACCTGCTTACCAATCATCCCCGTCAGGTGGGAGTCGTCTGTTAGCCAGGGCAGCTTCATTACCAGCAACACCCACCAGAGGGAGCCCAAACTCAGAAGTCAGATTAAAAGTGTTCACAACAGTGGACCCAGGGAACTATAGGCCGGTGAGTCTGACTTCTATACCAGGAAAAATCTTTGAACAAATTATTAAACATGTATGTAAGTACCTGGATAAGAATGAAGTGATTAACCAGAGTCAGCATGAGTTTGTAACTAATAAGTCATGTCAGACTAACTTAATTTCCTTCTATGACAGAATCACTGACTGGGTGGATCAGGGAAATGCTGTTGATATAGTATATCTAGACTTCAGCAAAGCATTTGACAAAGTATCTCACACCATCCTTATTGAAAAAATGACTAAGTATGGAATGGACAAGGCAATAGTTAGGTGGATTCATAACTGGCTTAGTGATCGGACTCAAAGAGTGGTCGTAAATGGCTGCACATCCAGTTGGAAGAATGTCTCAAATGGGGTGCCACAGGGTTCTGTCCTGGGCCCTGTATTGTTCAACATCTTTATCAATGATTTAGATGAAGGAATTGAGGGTAAACTGATTAAATTTGCTAATGACACAAAGCTAGGAGGGTTAGCTAATACTAGAGAAGAAAGAGAGAGGATTCGAAAAGATGTAAATAAACTGGAGCAGTGGGCAGCAACTAACAGAATGGTTTTTAACAGGGAAAAATACAAATAACTATATATGGGCAATAAAAATGAAAAAGGCATATACAGAATGGGAGGAATAGGGCTAGGCAACAGCACATGTGAAAAAGAGTTGGGTATACTAATAGATCACAGACTGAACAAGAGTCAACAGTGTAATGCAATTCTGGGATGTATTAATAGAAGCATACAGTCTAGATCACGTGAAGTCATTATTGCCCTCTACTCCTCTTCGGTCAGACCTCATCTGGAATACTATGTCCAGTTTTGGGCACCACATTTTAAAAAGGACAGCAACAAACTGGAGCAAGTTCAGAGAAGAGCGACCAGAACGGTGACCGGTCTGCAAACCATGTCCTATGAGGAACGGTTACAGGATTTGGGAATGTTTAGATTGCAAACAAGAATACTGAGAGGAGACTTAAGGCACTGTCACACTTAGCGATCGCACTAGTGATCACGACAACGACACAACCTGGCGAGATCGCTAGTGCGATCGCTATGTGGTCGCTAGTTAGCTTCAAAAGACATCTCATCAGCGATCTGTATAACGACCTCTGCGGTCGTTGGGAAAACCTAGTCACACCTGCGACGCTGGTAAAGTCGTTCATTAAAGGTATCACACTCAGCGATTCAACTCACCAGAGGGACACCAACGACCAAAAAACGGCTCAGAACGTTCATAAGCGATCAACGACATCTCAGCAGGGGCCACATCACTGCTACGTCACACACAGCTAAGTCGCTAACGAGATTGCTACTGCGACATAAAATTGGTGACGCAGTAGCGATCTCGTTAGTGATCTCGCTTAGTGTGACAGTACCTTTAATAGCTGTTTACAAATATCTCAAGGGCTGTCACAGTGTTGAGGGATCATCTTTATTCTCATTTGCACAAGGGAAGACGAGAAGCAATGGGATGAAACTGCATGGGAGGAGACACAGATTAGATATTAGAAAAAACTTTTTGACAGTTAGGGTGATCAATGAGTGGAACAGGCTGCCATGAGAGGTGGTGAGTTCACCTTCCATGGAAGTCTTCAGAGGCTGAACAGACATCTGTCTGGGATGATTTAGTGAATCCTGCTTTGAGCAGGGGGTTGGACCAGATGACCCAGGAGGTCCCTTCCAATTCTACCATTCTATGATTCATTCCTTTTTTGAAGCTAGGGACAACATTTGCGTTTCTCCAGTCTTCAGAGACTTCTCCTGTTCTCCAGGATTTATCAAAGTTTCTGGCTAGTGGTTCTACAATTTCCTCTGCTCTTTCAGTATCCTAGGATGTAATTCTTCTGGACCAGGAAGTTTAAATTAATTTAAATTAGCTAAGTGTTCCCTCACCATCCGCTTTCCTGGTATAGAAGTCAGACTCACCGGCCTGTACGTTCCCTGGGTCCACCTTCTTCCCCTTTTTGAAGATAGGAACAACATTTGATCTTCTCCAGTCTTTTGGGACTTCTCCTGTTCTCCAAGAATTTTCAAAGATTATGGACAGTGGTTCAAGAATTTCTTCTGCTATCTCCTTCAGTACTCTGGAGTGTAATTCATCTGGACCTGGAGACTTGAATTCATTTAGGTTAGCTAAGTGTGTCTTTCTGTTTATAGATATCCTGGATTCTTCTATTCCTTTAATAGGACAGTGAAGATCAGTTGATATTACACTTCCTTTCTGAGAGAAAACAGATGCAAAATAGGAATTTAACAGTTCAGCCTTCTCAACATCCTGTCTTACCATTTCATCATTTTCATCCTGTAAAAAACCTATAGCATCTTTGACTTTTCTTTTACTTTTGACGTATCCCCAAAATCCTTTTTTGTTGCTTCTAACGTCTCTTGCAAGCCTTAATTCATTGTCAGCTTTAGATAATCTGATTTGTGCCCTGCAGGTTCTGCAGACGGCATTATATTCTTCTTTAGATATGCCTCCCTCTTTCCATTTGATAAACATTTCTTTCTTCCTTTTTAGCATGTGTTTAAGTTCTGTGTTCATCCATCCTGGTTTCCTTAAATGCTTCCCATTCTTCCCTCTTTTCGGAATTGTTAACGATTGTGCTTTGAGAATCTCATTTTTCAAGATTTCCCATCCTTCCTGGACATTTTTGTCCTTAAGGATATTCAGCCATTTGATCCCTCCAATTCTCATTCTGAGTCCCTTAAAATCTGCCTTTCTCAAATCTAACCTTGACGTCTGCGTCTTCACAGATCTTCCTCCTCTTGTTATCCAAAATTCTAAAATAGCATGGTCACTACCTCCTAGTGTCGCAGCCACTCTTACCTCCTCAACCATTTCCTTCCTGTTTATAAGGATTAGATCCAAGGTAGCAGATCCCCTTGTTTTCTCCCCTACCTTATGGAAGATAAAGTTGTCAGCAAGAGAGGATAAGAATTTCCTTGACCTGTTAGTTTTGCCTGAGAGAGATTCCCAACAAATGTCTGGATAGTTGAAATATCCCATGACCACTATGTCATATTTTTTTTGGAGAACTTGGCCATTTGATGCATAAAGAGTTCATCCATATCTTCAGCTTGCATAGGTGGCCTGTAGTACAATGGTGTCCTTTCCGTTGTTCTGTCCTTGTATTCTTACCCAAACAGTTTCCACAGAACTCCCAGTCTCTGAAGCGTCAATCTCTGTGCAGATATACGCTTTTCTTACATACAATGCGACACCTCCTCCTCGTTTATCAAGTCTGTTTCTTGCAAATAAGTTGTATCCTTCTAGCCTTGTATTCCAATCATGTGTATCGTCCCACCAAGTTTCAGTGATTCCAATGACATCATATTTATTTTCCTGCGTTACTAGTTCCAGTTCTCCTTGTTTGTTGCCCATGCTTTGTGCATTCGTATAGAAACAAATGTCCTTTTGTTAATCCTGTTTTGAAACATTAAGTTGTAGCCTTCAAGGTTTGTATTCCAACCATGTGTATTATCCCACCGAGTTTCAGTGGTGCCTACGACATATTTCTATTCCTGTGTTAGCAGCTCCAATTCTCCTTGTTTGTTTCACATGCTCTGTGCATTTATATAGATACATTTTAGTTTGTAGTCGGTTTCTCTTGCTCCTCTATTTTCATTCACAATTTTTTGTTTTTGTTCTTTATTTCCACTTCTAATAGAAGGGTTCGCAAAAGAATTCATTACCTGAATATTTTTTTCTGGTGGTACATTTCCCATCCCATATTGCTATAGTTTAAAGCTCTGCTGACGAGTGCAGCAAGGCGTTTACCAAATATGTGTTTTCCCGTTTTCGTAAGATGCAACCCATCTTTAGCAAGGTGTCCATCATACAGGTAATTCACTCCACGGTCAAGAAACCCAAAACTTTGCTCACGGCACCATCAACGTAGCCAGTTATTCACCTGTAGAATCCTGTGCCATATCCTTTGGTCCTATCAAAGGTGCTGTCTGTCCACTGTCAGACACTAAATTTATCTGATGCCTACTCTGCCGCCTGTGCTTGTCTGGTATTGAAGTGGTCTCTTTTTAACTGTACTATACTCCATGCCATACTGGGAGATGTAATTTAAACAGGACATATTGTTATATATTCCTAACTAAAAAAAACTAGAAATTAGCTCATATTTGTTGAGTCATACTGTTGTATACCACTGTTTATATGGGTACTCCACACACTTGTGGGTCACATAAATTTCAGGAAAATGGTCAGCTGTTGGCCATTCAGTGAGAAGATAGGTTTCACCTCAATGAATTCTAAGGGGGATGTGGAGTTATATTTTATTTGCGCAGGGACACTACATGAAATTTACCTTTATTTTGCCCTTGTGCAGAAGAGATGAAATCCGAAACTGCACAATATGCAGACAAAAAGCCATTTTTTTTCCTTCCATAAAAGGCTGAATGAAAATGGCCACTTAACTGAGTAGTGAAGATGGGCCAATAGTGGAGTGTCGATGAACCCGCAAAGACCTTGTGAGCACCAGAATGTTAACATGTGCGGAATTTCTGTATTTAATCATCACTTCTGTCTGGGCACCTTTTAATAATAATTTTTAGGAAAACCCGTTGGGGTGGGAGTGTGTTAGGGGAAGCTCCTTCTAGACGCACTGGATGTTGGCTATGTTACATAGTAGGCATCTGTATCTAATTATAAAAATTTGAAATACCCAATATTTAAGTACTCAATTAGGGAATTTTGAATAAGTAGATCAGATTTCGTATGATTGCACATCATATACTTTCTGATGCCCTGCTACATTTAGTTACATGGACAGCCATTGATTATAGAGAGAGAGAATAATGTAATGCTGTATATCTACTATGGCATTCTCAGCTCCCTCACATTATACAGCTGATTGCTGGGGTTCCTGATAGTGATATAACTAGTGATCTGCATATTTTAAGAGAACCATACAAATTAAATGTGGAACATCCCACTAAAATAAATGGCATACACTGTTGACGTTTCTATAAATATAATTAGTTAAAAAAAAGTATACAAAACAGTACTAAGCACAAAACCATAATTTGATCTTTTAATGGGTGTTTCCATCTGAGTTCTCAAAAACATGTATATATTGTCTATCTGTGAGCATGGAAAACACACAGAGCACAGGAAATTAAAATCTATTTATGGTTAAATCACATTCACTTAAAAGGAAAATATTTTGGAAACCCTCAATGTGACTCTTGGCAAAGATGATCTTATATGATTAAGGTGTTAACAATTTGACAGTCTATAAAAGTGTGTAAGAACCCCTGGTGTTCCCTGGCAGAAAGCTTGACTGTAAGTGCTGGAAATGGCGGGTTGATCTTCATCTTATTCAGAGATGCTTGGCATGGGGTGGACAAAACATTCTACAAGTCACAACCATTTAATGCCTTCTCTGATCGCACTGAAAAATAGTGCAATGCTCATTGTGGTAAATTTGGCTCAATGCTAGGTTACATAGAGGGTTACTATGTGATGTGTGCAATGAGGTTTGCATGCTTCCAGTGTAATAGCAGTGACTGATCCATGTTCATCTGGTAAAATGGATCTCTACAATTAAATGGATACGTAGCACTGGGCTATAAAAACAGATATAGGACGTCAATTACTAATCAGTTATATAAAGCAGTGAAATTTTCCTTAAGAAGGTTTTCCCACTAACAAAGTACATTATAATTGATAGATCTCTGAATAATAACAACTGCCACAATTGGATATGTTAAAAAAAGTTCCTGGGCTGAGATAATGTTATAAATGTGCCACTGATGTATACTGTGTAATGGCTGTGTCTGACTGTGCAGGGACATGGTCTGATCATGCCACATCTCCTGGGCAGGGGAGGAAGGAAAAGAGCGTATACAGACAGGATAGCATGGGATCACAGCTGATTCTTTCGGTCTTTCTGTGAGGTAAATCATTGCTTAAAAACAGGCAGTGAAATGTTTTACCTCACAAAATGAATCATCTATGATCCCATGCTATCCAGTCTGTATACTCTTTTGCTTCCTCCCCTGCCCAGGAGCTGTAGTATGATCAGACCATGTTCCTGTACGGTCAGACACAGCCATTACACATAGCAGGGAAAAATCATAAATCAAACTTTGTCTGTTGTCAGATTTAGAGTGGATTAATGAATAACTTGTGTTAAAGAGAATCCGTCACCAGTTTTTTCCATTTACCATATATACTCGTGTATAAGCCGAGATTTTCAGCACATTTTCTTGTGCTGAAAATTTTCACCTCGGCTTATACACGAGTCATTGTCCAGAAAGCCGGCAGGGGTGGGGGAGGGGTGGGGTTTGCAGCGGCAGGAGGCGGCAGCTGTGACATCATACTCACCCTACTGGTGCGGTCTCTTCAAGTCCCTGCATCACTGTTGTCCCGGGACCGGCAGCTTCTTCCTGTGCTCACGTGGTACCGCTCATTAAGGTACTGAATATGCATGCGTCTCCACTCCCATAGGCGTGGAGCGCTTATTCATTACCTTAGTGAGCGGTACTACGTGACCAGTCAGCACAGGAAGAAGCTGCTGGCGCCCGGACAACAGAGATGCAGGGATGGAAATCCAGCGACAGCGCCAGGAGGGTGAGTAGGAGGAGCCAAGCCATGGACGATGGGACTGGAGGGGGAGCCGAGCCATGCACAATGGGACTGGGGGGGAGCCGAGCCATGCATGATGGGACCGGGGAGGGGAGCCGAACCATGCACGATGTGATGGGGGGAGCCGAGCCATGTGGGATCGGGGGAGCCATGCATACAACAGGGTGAGCCACACATACCAGGACAGGACAGGGGGGGAGCCACATACCAGGACGGGCGGAGCCACAAACCAGGAGAGGATGTGGGGAGCCACATACCAGGACAGGATTGGGGGAGCCACATACCAGGACAGGACGGGGGGAGCCACGCATAGCAGGACAGGGATGAGGGGACAATGCATACCCGGCTTATACTAGAGTCAATAAGCTTACCCAGTTTTCCGTGGCAAAGTTAGGTGCCTCGGCTTATACTCGAGTATATACGGTAATCACAGCCAGGCTCGGACTGGCCCACCGGAGAATCGGAGGATTCTCCGTGGGCCCAGGCACTGACACCTGCTGGCATACTGGCCAGCAGCTGCCTAGGGCCCCCACTACTCCAAGGGCCCCCAGCCAGTGGCTATGGGTCCCCTGAGTCAAGGGGGCCTGCCCTGAACCAGCGTAGCAGCAGGATCTCCGCTGCTAAAGCAAAATGAATATTCACGCTTCCCAACGCCATCATGGGCGTGGGGAAGCGTGAATACCATTTCTCTTTAATAGTGGGCAGCGTTAGCCGCAGGCTGCAGCTAACACTGCCCGCATGTAAAGCCCCACCACCACTCACATACACACAAAGCACCGCACCACATACACACAGCGCAGCGCATCCCAGCGTCCTGCTTCTTGTCTGAGACAGCCCAGCTGGATAACGTCATCATCCAGCGCGCTGTCTCAGACAGAAAGCTGCTGGCTAGGAAGAGGCTGCAGGGATGTGCTGCTGCTGTGGGGAGGTGAGCTGTGCTGTGTGTCTGTGTGCCTGCGTGTGTGTATGTGTGGTGTATGTGGTGCGGCGCTTTGTGTGTGAGTGTGTGTATGTGTGTGATAGGAGTGGTGGGGAAGGACAATGATATTGGTGGGGGAGGCAATGATGGAGGTGATGGGCAATGATGGTGGGGGAGGCAATGATGGAGGTGATGGACAATGATATTGGTGGGGGAGGCAATGATGGAGGTGATGAAATGGACATTGATGGTGGTGGGGGAGGCAATGATAGAGGTGATGAAATGGACAATGATGGTGGTGGGGATGAAGGCAATGATGGAGGTGGTGATGAGGACAATGATGGGGTGGAGAGGGACTGCATTATACTTTATGAGGGGCTACGTTATATTCTGTGGGGGGACTGCATTATTCTCAGGGGACTACATTATATTCTGGGGGGCTACATCATACTATATGAGGGGGCTACAGTATACTCTATGGGGGACTACCTTATATTCTGAGGGTGCTACATCATACTATATGAGGAGGGGCAGCATTATACCCTATGAGGGTGCTACATTATATTATATGTTGGGGACTGCATTATACCTTATGAGGGGGTTGCACTATACTTTGTGGGGTGCTGCATTATATTCTATGAGAGGGGCTGCATTATATTTTATGAGGGAGGCTACATTATATTCTATGAGGGGGCTACCCCTCTATGATTCTACCCCAACCCCTGCTACATAATTAAGACATGTACTACCTTATATTATACCCTGATAGCGTGTTTTACCACACAATTGGTGGTCTTGTATTTATTTCTATGTAGCTACATAGTGTGCCCCAAAAACAATTTTCTCTGGTGGGCCCAAGGTGCTCCAGTCCGACGCTGATCACAGCGCAGCAAAATATACGGCAAGTGAGCCTGATTCCAACTGCGTATCACTTAGTTTAATGGATGTAGCAGTTGTGACACAATAAGAGTTCTTAAATGCAGCATGTAGCAGAGCTACAGACCGTGGGACAGGTGAGGGATATTGTTGTTTTTATTATTGTTTTATTACAGGAGACGAGGGATACAGTGAAACTAGGTGTTAGGTGAGTATAACAGTGAGTGAGTATAAATGTGTTTGTTATTTTTAAATAAAAGGAAAAGGGTTTTATTTCAAATAAAAGACTTTATTCTGGCTGTGTCTTTAACCCCTTTCTGACATCTGACGTACTATCCCGTCCAGGTGACCCGGGCCCGAATGACCGTGGATGGGATAGTACGTCATATGCGATCAGCTGTGCTCACGGGGGGAGCGCAGCTGATCGCGGCCGGGTGTCAGCTGATTATCACAGCTGACACCCGGCACTATGTGCCAGGAGCGGTTATGGACCGTTCCCAGCACATTAACCCCCGGCACCCTGCGATCAAACATGATCGCAGTGTTACGGCAGCATAGCGAAGCATCGCGCAGAACAGAAGTGATGTGATAGCGCTGTTCCGAGGGCCTCCTCCCTGCAGGACCCCGGATCCAAGATGGCCGCGGGGTCCTTCTGGGTCCTGCAGGGAGGTGGCTTCTCAGTGCCTGCTAAGAGCAGGTGCTGAGAAGCCTCCTGCACTGCCTGTCAGATCACTGGTCAGACAGAGTGCTGTGCAAACTGTCAGAACAGCGATCTGACATTATATAATGATGTCCCACCGTGGGACAAAGTAAAAAAGTAAAAAAAAAAAACGTGTAAAAATAATTAAAAAAAAATCCTAACTAAAGAAAAAAAAAATATTCCCCAATAAATTCATATCTTTATGTAAATAAAAAAAAAATCAAAGTACACATATTTAGTATCTCAGTGTCCGTAACGACCCACGCTATAAAACTGTCCTACTTGTTAACCCCTTTAGTGAACCCCTTAAAAAAAAAAAAAAAAAACCCCAATGCTTTATCATCACACCGCCGAACAAAAAGTGGAATAACACGCTATCAAAAAGACGGACATAAATAATCATGGTACCGCTGAAAATGTCATCTTGTGCCGCAAAAAACGAGCTGCCATACAGCTCATCAGCGAAAAAATAAAAAAGTTATAGCTCGCAGAATGAAGTGATGCAAAAGTAATTATTTTTATATAGAATTGTTTTTATTGTATAAAAGCGCCAAAACATAAAAAAATTATATAAATGAGGTATCGCCGTAATCGTACTGACCAGAAGAATAAAACTGCTTTATCAATTTTAACACACGCGGAACCGTATAAAGGCTCCCCCAAAAGAAATTCCTGAATTGCTGGTTTTTGTTCATTCAGCCTCCCAAAAATCAGAATAAAAAGCGATCAAAAAATTTCATGTGCCCAAAAATGGTACCAATAAAAACGTCAACTCGTCTCGCAAAAAACAAGATCTCATAAGACTCTGTGGGCCAAAATATGGAAAAATTATAGCTCTCAAAATGTGGTGATGCAAAAACTATTTTTTTCAATAAAAAGCGTCTTTTAGCGTGACAGCTGTCAATCATAAAAACCCGCTTTAAATAGTAGATCAAACCCCCCTTTATCGCCCCCTTAGTTAGGGAAAAAAAATAGCATGAAAAAAATGTATTTATTTCCATTTTCCTATTAGGGTTAGGGTTGGGATTAGGGGTGTGTTGGGGTTAGGGTTGGAGTTAGAATTGGGTGGTTTCCACTGTTTAGATACATCAGGGACTCTCCAAACGCGACATGGCGTCCAATCTCTATTCCAGCCAATTTTGCGTTGAAAAACGGCGCTCCTTCCCTTCCGTGCTCTGCCGTGCGCCAAATCAGTGGTTCCCCCCACATATGGGGTATCAGCGTACTCAGGACAAATTGCGCAATAACTTTTGGAGTCCAATTTCTCCTGTTACCCTTGGGAAAATAAAAAAATTGGACCTGAAATAATTTTTTTTGTGTATCAAAGTTATATGTTAATTTTTTTTTTAAACATTCAAAAAATTCCTGTGAAGCACCTGAAAGGTTAATAAACTTCTTGAATGTGGTTTTGAGCACCTCGAGGGGTGCAGTTTTTTAGAATGGTATCACTTTTGGGTATTTTCTATCATAAAAAAAAATTGGTTTTAAAATTGTGCTGATGTAAAGTAGACATGTGGGAAATGTTACTTATTGAGTATTTTGTGTGCCATATCTCTGTGATTTATGGGCATAAAAATTCAAAGTTGAAAAATTGCAAAATTTTCAAAATTTTCGCCAAATTTCCGTTTTTTCACAAATAAACGCAAGTTATAATCAAAGAAATTTTACCACTAACATGAAGTACAATATCTCACGAGAAAACAATGTCAGAATCGCCAGGATCCATGGAAGCGTTCCAAAGTTACTACCTCATAAAGGGACAGCGGTCAGAAATTTAAAAATTGGTCATTAACATGCAAACCCTCCCTGAGGGTAAAGGGGTTAATTACCATATAACTATAGGATTAGTAATAGACGCCGCTCCATTACTAATCAGTGGGCTTGATGTTGTCGGGGTCATAATGACTAACTACTCGTCCTCAGTCACTCCAGATTAGACTATGAGCATGGGTCGACCAAGAACGAATCAGACAATAAGCTGGTTCAGACTTCAGAACATGCTCCAGGAAACGGTGCTATTAGGCGACCATCTCCAGCAAGCACTGAACTTTTTATTCACGTACATAAGATTACATACACAGAATATTGGGGTGGAGTAAAGGCGGGATGAGGAGAAAGAGATATGCTGAACATATCCATATATGTACACGTCCAGCATCTGGTCATCCTAATTGGTCCTTAGATCTTCTTCTAAGTCCTCCTTTCATCATGTTGTCATCCTTAGTTTCATTTCTTGAGAAACAATTCTGTTCTTCTTGTGTATCAGGTGGTTCTTCAATTCCCCAAAGGTGGGGGGGACATTCCAGTAGATCCAGTTCAAGTTATTAGATAGTTAGTGTAATACAGTGATAGGACACAAGGTGGAGACAGACACCAGCAGATACTGACATCATTTTAAAATAAGTTTCAATCTGAATATTATTCTTTTAAGGAAAACTTCGTGTTTACAGAATACATATACATGATATTTTTATACTTTTATAAAAATATCAAAACACATAAAATATATATATATATATATATATATATATATATAAAGGTAAAAAGTTATATATTTTACCTTGACAATGTCACCTGACAATACAAAGGTGACATCAACCCCACAAATATGAACCCCACTTGCCACCGCTGCAGGGCAAGTGGGAAGAGCCATGCAAAGATACAGAATTGGCGCATCTAATAGATGTGCCTTTTCTGGGCAGCTGCAGGCTGCTATTTTAAGGCTGGGGGGACCAATATTCATGACCCCTTACCAGCCTGAGAATACCAGTCCCCAGCTCTCTGCTTTAGCTTGTCTGGTTGTCAAAAAAAAGAGGGGGGACCATATGCTGTTTTTTTTTATTATTTGTTTAAATAATTTAAAAATACAGTGAGAGGACCCCTCTATTCTTGATAACCAACCTTGCTGAAGCTGTCAGCTGAAGGTTGCAGCCCCCAGCTGTGAGTTTTGCCTAGCTGGTTAGTAAAAATACAGGGTTACCCCCGCAGCTTTTTTTTAATTTAAATTTATTTACAGCGCAGGAGCCGGTTGACGTCATCGAGGCTGTGTTCCCAGCCTAGCTGAACTGCTGTGACCTTTGTTTAGATCCCCGCTAGCACCGAGGGAAAAATTCATTGATTCAAGTATTTTGGCTTCACAGCAGATCACCGTGAGAATTTCTCACGGTGATCTGCGGTGAAGTCACTGAGCTTGAACTGCAGTGAACTCATCACTGACTTTTTACCACGGTGCTGAGGTTAATAGCCAGTAAAGGCTAAATATACAGTTGTGAGCTGATATTAATAGCCTGGGAAGCTCCATGGGTATTACCCCCTTCCCAGGCTACAAACATCTGCCCCTAGCCATCAGCTTTCCCTCTACTAGTTACAAAAATTACGCAGGAGCCCATTTTTTTCTGAAAAATAATCTTTTATTAATTAAATACATGTACAGTAAGCTACACATACACTGTACTAATTGCATTTGTCACAGACATCTGTATATCTACCTATTCCATTTGTATTTACTGTGTGTAAACCATCTCTTCTATCCTGTCGGCTTCTGCTGTTATTTTACACTACAGCGGCTTCTGAATTGCCGGCTTTTCTTCTATCTATGTAACATATATACACATATATATATGTGAGTCATTGACATATATATACATTTATGCTATGTGTATATATCTATTCTATCTATTCTATTTTAACCTGTCACCCTGTGATTTTACTGAACGCGGCATAGGAATTGCCGGCTTTTATTTGAACTTTTTCCGAATGTTACCGACTTTTTTCAGATTTTAAGAAAAATGCTCGTGCTACCGATCACGAATCTGAATGTACCATATTCGTGCCGAATTTATGTTTGGCGATCATTTTCTGAACATATTCGCTCATCTCTGTAGCGTCGACGTCCCTGCCTGGCAGAGGACGCTGCTGCAGGGGAACAGCGTCCCTGCCTGGCAGAAGGCAGGGACGCCGACGCTACAATCTCTAGTTACAACCACTAGCATCTAAATAGCTGTCACTATATGTGTGGTCGCAACCATGGATGCCTAAGATACTGCAATGCCCTGCATATGAGGAAAGCGACATTGGTTGGAGAACTATAAAACATTTCTAATTGGAGGTATTTGTTAATATTATTACTACACCTACTACATATTGGGATAGGCTCTTGAGATGGGAATATACACCAACAACTGCTATTAAGTGCAAAAGGAAATAAAATGGAAAAGATGCACCTATTCCTACATAGAGATACTGTATATGTGAATAAGTAAAGGGGACCATGAACATGAAACTATTGTACATCGCATGTAAACCAGTTTCCAGAATCCACAAATGACTTTTCATAGAACCATCAGCAAAAGAAGAGATGAAACCAGCCCATAAATAAAAAATAAAGCATCTTCATGACGAACCTATGACATGGCGCATTAGCGAAGTAGACTTAGTTGATGCATGGTGACAAGTGCATATTTAACCACTAATATTTGATCAGGACACTAGTTTTAATATTTCATGACAAACTTGACTACATATGCATACAATGCCCTCATTGTGGCTCTCCTTGTGTCTTGTGAACACAACCTAATGTTCTACATCCATGCAAGACTCATCTCAATCTAGCTGCAGCTATTTTCCTGCCACAACAAAACGATTTCATTCCATTTTACAAACATATCTAAAGTGTGACTCGCAAAAGCGAGGTAATAAAAGCGGAGCATTCAATGCATTTTTAAGACCAAAATCAGCCTAATAGAGCCCCGTCAGCCTGGATGTGTCAGAGAGAATGTACGGTCAGGGGGTCTTCAAACACATTCAAATGATATTACAACGACTCCCATCACTATTCTGCCAACATTATTCTTGAGAGAGCCATAAAAGACCAGTTCTGCTGGAGCGGCACTAAGGAGGGATCATCACACAGACATGAGTGCTACACAGGAATGGGGCCCGGGTCATAAAAATGCACTGGTACAAGCTGCTAATTAGAGAACAATATTGTGTGTGCTGGTACCGTAAATGTTTTCTGCATGTATATGTAGGTGAATTCAGTCTATTTATTAAAAAGATGCCACACATTGGCATATAAATCACTATAGAACATAAAATACAGTCATGGCCAAAAGTTTTGAGAATGACACAAATATTATATTTTCACATGATCTGCTGCCCTCTGGTTTTTATGTGTGTTTGACAGATGTTTTTATCACAGACAGAAATATAATAATTGCAAACATATGAGTAACAAAAGCTTATACTGACAGTTAGAATGAGTTAATGCAGCAAGTCAATATTTGCAGTGTTGACCCTTCTTCTTCAGGACCTCTGCAATTCTCCCTGGCATGCTCTCAATCAACTTCTGGACCAAATCCTGACTGATAGCAGTCCATTCTTGCACAATCAATGCTTTCATTTTGTCAGAATTTTTAGGTTTTTGTTTGTCCACCCGTCTCTTGATGATTGACCACAAGTTCTCAATGGGATTAAGATCTGGGGAGTTTCTAGGCCATGGACCCAAAATCTCTATGTTTTGTTCCCTGAGCCATTTAGTTATCACCTTTGCTTTATGGCAAGGTGCTCCATCATGCTGGAAAAGGCATTGTTGATCGCCAAACTGCTCTTGGAGGGTTGGGAGAAGTTGCTCTTGGAGGACATTCTCGTACCATTCTTTATTCATGGCTGTGTTTTTAGGCAAGACTGTGAGAGAGCCGATTCCCTTGGCTGAGAAGCAACCCCACACATGAATGGTTTCAGGATGCTTAACAGTTGGCATGAGACAAGACTGGTGGTAGCGCTCACCTTGTCTTCTCCGAATGAGGCGTTTTCCTGATGTCCCAAACAATCGAAAAGGGCATTCATCAAAGAAAATAACTTTACCCCAGTCCTCAGCAGTCCACTGCCTGTACCTTTTGCAGAATATCAGTCTGTCCATGATGTTTTTTCTGGAGAGAAGTGGCTTCTTTGCTGCCCTCCTTGAGACCAGGCCTTGCTCCAAGAGTCTCCGCCTCACAGTGCATGCAGATGCACTCACACCTGCCTGCTGCCATTCCTGAGCAAGCTCTGCACTCCTGGTAGCCCGATTCCGCAGCTGAAACACTTTTAAGAGACGGTCCTGGCGCTTGCTGGTCTTTCTTGGGCGCCCTGAAGCCTTTTTGGCAACAATGGAACCTCTCTCCTTGAAGTTCTTGATGATGCGATAGATTGTTGACTGAGGTGCAATCTTTCTAGCTGCGATACTCTTCCCTGTTAGGCCATTTTTGTGCATTGCAATGATGACTGCACGTGTTTCTTTAGAGATAACCATGGTTAACAGAAGAGAAACAATGATGCCAAGCACCAGCCTCCTTTTAAAGTGTCCAGTGGCGTCATTCTTACTTAATCATGACAGATTGATCTCCAGCCATGTCCTCATCAACACCCACACCTGTGTTAATGGAGCAATCACTGAAAAGAGGTTAGCTGGTCCTTTTAAGGCAGGGCTGCAATGATGTTGAAATGTGTTTTGGGGGATAAAGTTCATTTTCTAGCCAAATATTGACTTTGCAAGTAATTGCTGTTAAGCTGATCACTCTTTATAACATTCTGGAGAATATGCAAATTGCCATTAGAAAAAGTGAAGCAATAGACTTTGTAAAAATTAATATTTATGTCATTCTCAAAACTTTTGGCCATGACTGTATATATGCATAGACTTAAAATGCACAAATATTCATAGCCATTCGATTTTTTTTTTCTATAGTTTGATATTACACAAAAAAAAAAGTTTTAAGAACAGCAGAATTAAATCTGAGACGCGATTATGCAAACTTATTAACGGAGTTACAGTATACCTCCGAGTGCATACAACAGCCATAACCAGGAGGGGTCTTAACACCACAAACTACATTCACATAAAAGGATTCCCTAAAACATGAAGCAAGAGAAGAAAAAGTTAAAAGATTTTTAAAACCTGAAAATTAAACTGGCAAAGATATAGAGTAAGTGCCAGAATCCCTTCTTCTAACAGGAGACCACTAATGCGGATGATTCTTAGGGTATCAGCTTAATATCCACCAAGTAGGAACAAATCAGATTAGCCTCTTCCTCTTTTCCCAGTTACGGTCTTATTACACAGGTTAGGTGAGAAAACCTGAGATACATACTATACCAAATACTTTTTTATTACCTTCTGTCACTACTGTGGCTGGAAAGCAACATGACATTTTTTAGATTGAACTTGTTCAAGTAAGAGGAGGGAATTGTACATTGTTTATTAACACTTGGCACATTGGACAAGTATTTTCTAAATATTTTGGTTATCACAAGTGCTATTTAAGCCCTTAGTGACGGGACCAATTTTTTAAATTCTGACCAATGTCACTTTATGTGGTGATAACTCTGGAACGCTTCAACAAATCCCATTGATTTTGAGACTGTTTTTTTGTGGCACATTTTAATTTATGATAATGGTAAATTTAGGTTGATATGTTTTGTGTTTATTTATAAAAAATATCAGAAACTTGACAAAAATGTAAAAAAATTGCAATTTTTTAACTTTGAATGATTATCCCTTTAATCCAGATAGTCATACCATAGCAATACATTAATAAATAAAATTTCCCACATGTCTGCCTTACATCAGCACCATTTTTAAAACGCTAATTCATTTTGTTAGCCTTTTAGGAGGTTTAAAAAAGTAGCAGTAATTTTTCATTTCTTCAACGAAATTTACAAAATGTATTTTTTTGAGGGACCTATCCAGGTTTGAAGTGACTTTGGGGGTCCTATATATTGGGAAACCCCAAATGTGATACCATTTTAAAAACAGCACCCCCATACATATTGAAAACTGCTGTCAGGTAGTTTATTAACCCTCAGGTGATTTTCAGGAATTAATGCAAAGTGGTATAGCAGGAATGAAAAAGTGTTTGTTTACCACCTAAATGTCGCTAACTTCTGAACTGACCGCTATAGTAGGGAGACTCTAAGGCCACTATTTGGCCATGAACTGCTATGGCAAACATCAGGACCACACAATCATGGTCTCGGTGTGTCAATTAGATTAAAGCGGAAGCCCCCACAATCTATTAACCATTTATTTGATGTAGACTCTTTTGACAGCAGCAACTAAGGGGTTAAACAGATATGGGCGGTGCCAACACTGATCATTTGTATTACAGCAAGTTGTCAGCTATAGTGTACAGTTGACAGCTGCTGGATTGTCACCTGTATGGGGATGATATTCTCTTATATCTCAGGTCAGTTAAAAAACGTATTGGCTGTCATTAAGGGGTTAATGGGTTTTGCAGGTCGATAAAACTGATGGCCTAATTTTAGGACAGGACATTAAGATTAGATCAGAGGGAATCCAACGCCTAGAACTGTCACTTAACAGTTTACTAAAAGAGTGTTCCATAAAAAAGAATTATGCTTGGTAAAAAATGAAGGGGATGTGGCACTTATTAATGCAACATGGACCATTTTGTCAGCTTACTGGCAGGGGTGACAGGAGCAAGACCTCAACATTAATGATATTGATGACCTATTGTAAGGACAGGGCATTAATTTCTTACTCTTAGAAAACCCTTTCAAAGTACATTGTACAGATCAATAGTTTTTCTTATGTCATAGTCAACCACATGGTTTAGTTTTCTTATTTTAAAGGACAAATTTGGCTTTCTTATTGCATGAAAATTAAACCCTTTTGACTTTGTGGGTGATATGAAGTAGAAAAATGACCATAAATTAAAAAAAAATATATAATACAACTTTCCTTCTTTCGTTGCCCTTGTTCTCCAATACAGGTGGCAGACGCAATTCAGTCTACCACATACAATAATCCTTGAATTCTCCTGATCATAATAATACTAAATACGTACTGCCTATTTGTCTCCTGATGTGGTCATTAAAGGGCAAAGATTGAGGTCCTAAGCTTGAAAATATATGCGGTCACTATACTGTATGGAGGACTCTGTGGTGCCCATAATATTGTATGGAGCAACATATGGGGCCCATAATACTGTTTGGAGAACTATGTGGTGCCCATAATTCTGTATGGCGCACTATGTGGTGCCCATAATTCTATATGGAGGACTATGTGGTGCCTATAATACTGTTTGGAGGACTATGTGGTGGCCATAATACTATTTGGAGGACTATGTGGTGGCCATAATACTGGTTGGAGGACTATGTGGTGCCCATAATACTGTATGGAGGACTATGTGGGGCCTATAATACTGTATGGAAAACTATGTTGGGCCCATAATACTGTATGGATGACTATACTGTCCAGTCTAAAATGATAATTCTGCAGTCACTCTGTGTGCTGTGCGCTGCGAGGATTCACCGGTTTCTGAGCCATTGTAGAATTTATAATACCTATCACTAATGTAAGAAGTAAGTGAATCTTTGGCATTGTACTATACCTATATATCTTATATCTCTGTGTCATGAATTGTGGTATGTGTTGAAGGGTTCACTGAGACTATTTCGCCCGGAGCCCACGAAAACCTGGAACCGGCCCTGATGTGTACACTACAAAATGCTTGTTTACAGGGAATTCGGTGGAACACAAGGATGTATCAACAGTAGATCACAGATGTGCACTGGAATTCTTACACGTGACATCGGACGTTTCTGGATTTGGCTGATTGCACAAAGAAAAAAAAGTTCACGACAGCTCGTCAGCAAAGCTGAAGGATTCAACAGCGAAGCTGGGACACAGAATGAAAGAGACTTTCATATGCCATTTAACAAATGTCAAACATGCCCAGATTAAGCATGATTCTTGTAGGTAGCAGCATCGTGGACACATTAAGAAGAGAACTGCAAACATTTAAGATGGAGGTAAAAAGCTAGAGATATTCTATTTATGTTTTATACCTTTGGGTTTTTTCCAGTTAAATAGACAAAGAGCTATGGTTTTTGCCGGTCATCATATCTACTTAAAGCCTAGGGATATCTCATTAATAACTTTTGTATTGTAATGCTTGCAGTATGTGCTAAAACGTAGAAAGATAATGATGAGGTACCCGACTACCTAATTGTAGTCACCAAAAATCGAATTGTTATCCTTCAGCATTCTGGTAATCTCCCTTATTATAAGATGTGTACAGTGGGAAAATAAGTATTTGATACACTGCCAATTAAGCAAGTTTTCCCACTTACAAATAATTTTTATCGTGGGTACACTTCAACTGTGAGAGACAGAATCTAAAAACAAAAACCAGAAAATTACATTGTATGATTTTTAAATAATTAAATTGCATTTTAATCCATTAAATAAGTATTTGATGACCTTCAAACCAACAAGAATTCTGGCTCTCACAAAACTGTTAGTTTTTCTTTAACCCCTTTCTGTCATCTGACGTACTATCCCGTCCATGTGCCCTGGGACCAAGGACGAGATAGTATGTCATACGAGATCAGCAGCGCTCACGGGGGAAGCGCAGCTCATCGCGGCCGGGTGTCAGCTGATTATCACAGCAGAGAGCGGGCGCTGAAAAAGCCTCATGCACTGCATGTCAGATCGCTGATCTGACAGAGTGCTAAGCAAGCTGTCAGATTAGCGATCTGACAAAATATAGTGATGTCCCAGCCTGGGACAAAGTAATAATGTTAATTTTTTTTTTTTACATGTAAAAAAAAATTCCTAAATAAAGAAAAAAAATATTCCCCAATAAATGATTTATTTCCATTTTCCCATTAGGGTTAGGGCTAGGGTTGGGGGTAAAGTAAGGGTTAGGGTTGGGGCGAAAGTTAGGATTAGGGTTAGGGTTGGGATTAGGGTGTGTTTAGGGTTGGGACTAGGGTTAGGGGTGTGTTGGGGTTAGGGTTGGAGTTAGAATTGGGGGGTTTCCACTGTTTAGGCACATCAGGGGCTCTCCAAACGTGACATGGCGTCTGATCTCAATTCCAGCCAATTATTCATTGAAAAAGTCAAACAGTGCTCCTTCCCTTCTGAGCTCTGCCATGCGACCAAGCAGTAGTTTACCCCTACATTTGGGATATCAGTGTACTCTGGATAAATTGCACAATAACTCTTGGGGTCCAATTTCTTCGGTTAACCTTGGGAAAATAAAAAAATTGGGGGCAAAAATATCATTTTTGTGGACAAAAATATGATTTTTTATTTTTATGACTACGTTATAAACTTGTGTGAAGCACTTGGGGGTTCAAAGTTCTCACCACACATCTAGATAAGTTCCTTGGGGGGGGTCTAGTTTCCAAAATGGGGTCACTTGTGGGGGTTTCCACTGTTTAGGCACATCAGGAACTCTCCAAATGTGACATGACACACGCAGACTATTCCATCAAAGTCTGCAATGCAAAACGTCACTACTTCCCTTCCGAGCCCTGACGTGTGCCCATACAGTAGTTTTCTCCCACATATAGGGTATAAGCGTACTCAGAAAAAATTGAACCACAACTTTTGGTGTCCAATTTCTCCTGTTACCCTTGGGAAAATAAAAAACTGGGGACTAAAAGATCAGGTCTGGGGAAAAAATATGATTTTTTTTATTTTCACGCTCGGGCGTTATAAACTTTTGGCAAAGCACTTGAGGGCTCAAAGTGCTCACCACACATCTAGATAAGTTCCTTTGGGGGTCTAGTTTCCAAAATGGGGTCACTTGTTGGGGGTTTCCACTGTTTAGGCTTATCAGGGGCTCTCCAAAGACAACATGACACCTGCAGAACATTTCATCAAAGTCTGCATTACAAAACGTCACTACTTCTATTCTGAGCCCTGACATAGAATCATAGAATGGTAGAGTTGGAAGGGACCTCCTGGGCCTTCTGGTCCAACCCCCTGCTCAAAGCAGGATTCTCTAAATCATCCCAGACAGATGTCTATCCAGCCTCTGTTTGAAGACTTCCATTGAAGGAGAACTCACCACCTCTTGTGGCAGCCTGTTCCACTCATTGATCACCCTAACTGTCAAAAAGTTTTTTCTAATATCTAATCTGTGTCTCCTCCCATTCAGTTTCATCCCATTGCTTCTAGTCTTTCCTTGTGCAAATGAGAATAAAGATGATCCTTCTACAATGTGACAGCCCTTGAGATATTTGTAGACAGCTATTAAGTCTCCTCTCAGTCTTCTTTTTTGCAAGCTAAACATTCCCAAATCCTGCAACCGTTCCTCATAGGACATGGTTTGCAGACCGGTCACCATTCTGGTGGCTCTTCTCTGAACTTGCTCCAGTTTGTTGATGTCTTTTTTAAAATGTGGTGCCCAAAACTGGACACAGTATTCCAGATGAGGTCTGACCAAAGAGGAGTAGAGGGCAATAATGACCTCACGTGATCTAGACTGTATGCTTCTGTTGATACATCCTAGAATTGCATTTGCCTTTTTTGCTGCTGCATCACACTGTTGACTCATGTTAAGTCTGTGATCAATTAGTATACCCAAGTCTTTTTCACATGTGCTGTTACTTAGCCCTATTCCTCCCATTTTGTATATGCTTTTTTCATTTTTATTGCCCAGATGTAGTACTTTGCATTTTTCCCTGTTAAAATCCATTCTGTTAGTTGCTGCCCACTGCTCCAGTTTATGTATATCTTTTTGAATCCTCTCTCTCTCTTCTCTAGTATTAGCTACCCCTCCTAGCTTTGTGTCATCAGCAAATTTGATCAGTTTACCCTCAATTCCTTCATCTAAATCATTGATAAAGATGATGAACAATACAGGGCCCAAAACAGAGCCTTGTGGTACCCCACTTGAGACATTCTTCCAACTGGATGTGCAGCCATTTACAACCACTCTTTGGGTCCGATCACTAAGCCAGTTATGAATCCACCTAACAGTTGCCTTGTCCATTCCATACTTAGTCATTTTTTCAATAAGGATTGTGTGAGATACTTTGTCAAATGCTTTGCTGAAGTCAAGATATACTATATCTACAGCATTTCCCTGATCCACCCAGTCAGTGATTCTGTCATAGAAGGAAATTAAGTTAGTCTGACATGACTTATTAGTTACAAACCCATGCTGACTCTGTTTAATCACTTCATTCTTATCCAGGTACTTGCATACATGTTCTTTAATAATTTGTTCAAAGATCGTTCCTGGTATAGAAGTCATGTGCCCACACAGTAGTTTTCTCCCACATATGGGGTATCAGCGTACTCCGGACAAATTGGATAAAAAAATTTGTGGTCCAATTTCTCCTGTTACCCTTGGGAAAATAAAAAATTGGTGACTAAAAGATAATTTTTGTGGGAAAAAAATAGGATTTTTAATTTTAATGCCCAGGTATTATAAAGTTGTGTGAAGCACTTGGGAGTTCAAAGTGCTCACCACAGATCTAGATAAGTTCCTTACTGGGTCTAGTTTCCAAAATGGGGTCACTTGTGGGGAGTTTCCACTGTTTAGGCACATCAGGGGCTCTGCAAACTGAACATGACACCCATCAAAGTCTGCATTTCAAAACGTCATTACTTCCCTTCCGATCCCTGACGTGCGCCCAAACAGTATTTTCCCCCCACATATCGGGTATCAGCGTACTTAGGACAAATTAGACAACAACTTTTGGGGTCCAATTTCCTTGGGAAAAATCAAAGATTGGGGACTAAAAAAAATAATTTTTGTGGATTTTTTTTTGACACCCAGGCATTATAAACTTTAGTGAGGCATTATAAACTTTAGTGAAACACTTGGGGGTTCAAAGTGCTCACAACAGATCTAGATAAGTTCCTTAAGGGGTCTAGTTTCCAAAATGGTGTCACTTGTGGGGGGTTTTCCACTGTTTAGGCACATCAGGGGCTCTCCAAACGCGACATGGCGTCCAGCCAATTCTGCGTTGAAAAAGTCAAACAGCGCTCCTTCCCTTCCGTGCTCTGCCATGCAGACAAACAGTGGTTTACCCCACACATATGGGGTATCAGCGTACTCAGGACAAATTGTACAATAACTTTTGAGGTCTTGTTACCCTTGGAAAAATAAAAATTGGGGTGAAAAGATTATTTTTGTGGAAAAAATATGATTTTTTTAATTTTATGGCTCTACGTTATAAACTTGTATGAAGCACTTGGGGATTCAAAGTGCTCACCACAGATCTAGATAGGTTCCTTAGGGGTCTAGTTTCTAAAATGTGGTCACATGTGGGGGTTTCCACTGTTTAGGCACATCAGGGGCATCAAAACGCGATATGGCGTCTAATCTCGATTCCAGACAATTTTGGTTTGAAAAAGTCAAATGGCGCTCCTTCCCTTCTGAGCTCTGCCGTGCGCCCAAACAGTGGTTCCCCCCTACATATCGGGTATCAGCGTACTCAGGACAAATTGGACAACAACTTTTGGTGTCCAATTTCTCCTGTTACCCTTGGGAAAATAAAAAACTGGGGACTAAAAGATCATGTTTGTGGAAAAAATATGATTTTTTTTATTTTCACGCCTGGGCGTTATAAACTTCGGGGAAAGCACTTGAGGGCTCAAAGTGCTCACCACAGATATAGATAAGTTCCTTTGGGGTCTAGTTTCCAGAATGGGGTCAATTGTGGGGGTATTTGGTAAACCAAATAAAGGGTCATTTAAAAATAAACAATACTTTTTCTGTATGATCACTTTTTTATTTACTTTACAGCATTCATAACAAAAGCCCTTCAACAGTGTTGAGCTCTTCATGCAACATTCATGATCTTGGATATAAAATATCAAAAAATCCTAGATACAAGTGTCCTCCCCAACAGCTGCAGGTACCTTTCCTTGCAGACAAAAGAAATGCAAAACCTGTACATCTATAATGACCACGGACAGGATAAAGATCCCCAACTCCCATCAGGACTACAAGATACCAGGTACTTTCAGCTGCATCACATCTAATGTGGTGTACCTAATTATATGTACTAAATGTCCAACTGGGGTCTGTATGTGGGGGAGACCGGCAAAAACTGAGAACAAGGATGAATTCTCATCGCCACACAATAAGAGAAAGGAGAATGGATTTACCTGTGGCAAAACACTTTTGTATGCCCGGTCATAGCATGACGGATATGGAATTACTGGTATTAAAATCTAACTTCAAATCTGAGAAGGATAGAAAAGTCTGGGAATATAAACTTATGATGACCTTTGACACTCTTAGTGCTGGGATGAATATATCCCAGAGTTTTATGACTTTCTACAACAATTAAGGAATCTGCTTCCCTGACCTTTTAGGGTCATCACAACACAATACCAGACCCCAATCAGAGGGTAATAAAACTTTCACTCCTTATCTATGAACTAGTCATATTTATGTTCATCCCTCGGCCATAATGACAGTTCTGCTTCACGTCACATGTCTTACCTATTGCATTATTCCTGTGTCCTCTTGTGTATAAATATGTGATTCTTCAGATTTTGTATTAGTTCAGCCTGATGAAGAGACCTGAGTAGTCTCGAAAGCTTGCAATTTGTTACCATCTTTTCAGTTAGCCATTAAAAGGTATCAACCACTGAGGACTCTCAAGTCTAAATATTTTTCTAGATACAAGTGTTCATTTCAGATGAACCAAACTCAGACAGACTTCTTTTCCAGCATTAGAAGCGATTCTACATGTACTGTGATTTATATTTCATTTCTAGGAAAACCAAGAAAGAATAGGCATCACACAGCAAAGCCGAAGCCTGGATGAGAAGTTTTGAACTGAAAGGCAACAGTTTCAGGTCATGAGACTGAAAAATTTACTTTGTGCCTTGTATCTTTGTGATATTTTAATTTCCCATTTAAAATAAGTTGAAGTGGATCTATCTATTTGTCAACTTTTCGTTTTCCAGGCCAAAGAGTTAAACACTCAGTTATACAGTGACTCTTACAACAGGGTTGTCAAAGAACACTAAATTTCACATAAATAACGTATTATTGACGTAATAAAGCAAAATCACTGTTTTTAAAAGCACATTGTGATTGGGAAAAAAATGTGAAAGTGCTGTACCTCTAACATTACAGTAATTCAGTGCTTAATTAGGACCTTTTACCAGTTTGAACATGTTAAACTGACCACATCAAGGAATACTAGTTGTGCAAAGCTGAATAAAACGCAGCTTTTATTTTACATTTTCTCATCTCCTTTGTGGAGATATTAGCTTGCAAAGCTTAGGATATATTTTATGAAAAGCCCTACTGGGCACTACCAGAGATTTTTTCACTTGGGACATGTACTTTTTCCCTTAAATAGGTTGACGAATCATAAGCAAGCAGCAGTATACAGGAAAAAAAAAAGGAAATGATCCCACAATTGCTTAGAACAGGATTTCTCATGTGTGAGACATGTAATAACAGATTCTGCTCTTCTCAGACTCGCTGCAGAGCTTCTTCTGATTGCAAGTACTGAGAGTAGAGAAATGAATAATTTCATACACGTTTCAGAGTTCATCTGACAGAAGTCAGTGTGGGGGGGAAGGGACACAGCTGAGCTGACAGCACTGTGAGAAAAAAATCTGCGGTTGTGTTTGCAATAAGACAACGCTCAGCTCTGCTGTGCTACCACCACCCCCACACCACTGACTGCATCGAGAAAAAAGTTGAATGGTGTATGTAATCACACTTAAAGGGAACATGTCACCTCCTTTTTCGTATATAAGCTGCGGCCACCGCCATTAGGGGCTTATCTACAGTATTCTGTAATGCTGTAGATAAGCCCCCGATGTAACCTGAAAGATAAGAAAAACAAGTTAGATTATACTTACCCAGGGGCGGTCTGGGTCCTATGGGTGTCACAGGTCCGGGTCTGGCGCCTCCCATCTAAATGCGATGACGTCCTTTTCCTCGCTTCTGTCGCAGCTCCTGCGCAGGTGTAATTCTCTGCCATGTTGAAGGCACAGCAAAGTACTGCAGTGCGCAGGTGCCGAGAAAGGTCAGACAGAAGCAAAGAAGAGGACGTCATAGCATGAAGATGTGAGGCGGCGAACCCGGACCTGCGATGCCCAATGGACCAGACCGCCCCTGGGTGAGTATAATCCACCTTGTT
>JARQOD010000005.1:142939346-142979284 GCA_033576555.1 Oophaga sylvatica | reverse complement strand
GCACCTGCTGGCCACTAGCGCCCCGACGCATGCGTGCTGTATCTCAGCCTGTGCGCGCACCCGGCAACCACCTCCGGTGCGCGCTACTTTACCAGGTGCCCACGTCACCTGGCTTACTGTGCTCGCGCACCTGGCATCGCTGTGCTGCCTGACACACTGTGTGTGTTCTGCTCCGGAGCGCGCAGGACCACTTCCGGTATGCGCTCCCTCCAGTTGTACGGCTGATATTCTGTGTGTACGCGCTCCCTGCGCACCCCGGAGTATACTTCCGGTGCACACCTGGGTCATTTCCGGTGCGCGCTCCCATCTCTCGTCCTCGGCAGCTGACTAAGCTTCCGGGTGTACACGCCCACCTGCGTGCACCCGACTTTCAACTCTGGTGCATGCCTGCTCCCACGCCACCAACGCCATGACACCTGGTGCTGCTGCCGCCACCTCATACCTGCGGCCCTCCTGGACCTAGATGAGACTTCAACACACTGGCCTGCAGGTACTTCTCCTCGGCCATCCCCGGTGTCAGGCTCCAATGCTCAACAACCCACGTGCCTCTGAGGAGCTTTAATTCTGCCTGGGCACCGATGTGCCTTGCAGGCTGCATGGCCACCTGCTGTCAACAGGGAGGGCACCTTAAAGGTGGCTTCCGAGGACCCCACTATATCTTGCAGTCATCAGGGAGGGTATACTAATGTGACCTCCGAGGCTCCAACTTCACCAGGGCAGTGCCTCACGGGCTGTGGCCATGCCTCGCTCAGGGGGGGCATGGAAATACATGGCCCCCGAGATGACTACTGGTACCTGGTGATGGATGCAGACCAGTGCCTTCCAAATCCATCCGACCCAGGCATCCTCTTCATCCAAGAGTCTTCATCTTGAGGGTTCCCCATCAAGGACAGGAAACCAACTGTTGCGGAGAGGAGCCGCCCCTTTTACCTTGAAGGTTTCCTGTCCTTGAAGGGCGGATCCCCTCTCTCGTGGTGCTGTCATGTATGATGGAAAAAACAAAAGAATTGTTAACGGATCTACGGGAAAAGGTAGTTGAACTGTATAAAACGGGAAAGGGATACAAAAAGATATGCAAGGAATTGATAATGCCAGTCAGCAGCATTCAAACTGTGATTAGCAAATGGAAAATCAGGGACCACGGTCAGGAAGACCAACAAAATTTTCGCCCACAACTGCCAAGAAAACTGTTTGGGATGCAAAGACAAAATCATGAATAACATCAGCTGAAATACTGGACTCTCTGAAAACTAGCAGTGTGGCTGTGTCAAGATGCACAATAAGGAGGCACTTAAAGAAAAATGGGCTGCATGGTCGAGTCGCCAGAAGAAAGCCATTACTGTGCAAATGCCACAAAGTATCTCACCTACTATACACAAAACAGCACAGAGACAAGCCTCAAAACTTCTGGAACAAGGTAATTTGGAGTGATGAGACCAAAATTGAACTTTTTTGGCACAACCATAAATGTTACATTTGGAGAGAGGTCAACAAGGCCTATGATGAAAGGAACATCATTCCTACTGTAAAGAACAGAGGTGGATTGCTGATGTTTTGTGGATGTGTGAGCTACAAAGGCACAGGAAACTTGGTCAAGGTTGAAGGAAAGATGAATGCAACACATTATCAGCAAATACTGGAGACAAATTTGCAATCATCTTCCTGGAAACTGCACATGGGACGTTCTTGGACATTCCAACAAGACAACGATCCAAAACACAAGGCCATGTCGACCTGTCATTTGAAGATTCTGGAGTGGCCATCTCAGTCTCCTGACCTCAATATCATTGAGCTACTCTGGGGAGATCTCAAGCGCGCAGTTCATGCTAGACAGCCCAGGAATTTACAGGAACTGGAGGTGTTTTGCCAAGACGAGTGGGCAGCTTTACCATCTGAGAAAATAAAGAACCTCATCCACAACTACCACAAAAGACTTCAAGCTGTCACTGATGTTAGAGAGTGCAATACACGGTATTAAGAAATGGGGTATGTGAACGTTTGATCAGGGTCATTTGGATGTTTTGGCTTGTTATTATTATTATTTAAAAGAGAAAACAGTAGTTTTACAATAAATGGCTTCACTCAAACACTAAACATGAGTGGAGAATAGGGTTTGGTGTTATAATTTATATTCTCTGAAAAAAGGCCAAAAAAGGAAAACTTCTGCTAGGGTATGTAAACTTTTGAGCACAATTGTATGTATGTGATGAAGGGGAGGTACATTAAATGACTTACCGATCTCCATCTTCCCTGGCTATCAGTAGCCTAAGACGTCAACAGGGTGTCAATTGCATAGAAACACAGTCTTTCACTCCATCAAGAATATTAGGACTACACGGTTGTCCCGAAAAATCAGTTACCACTACTCTAGATAAAATCCGTAATGGACGAGAATACTTGCATATTTAATTTATTATCTGCAAAGTATTGACAGTATTTTGATAAATCTCAGTGGAATGGGAGATCTAAGTATGTAACAGTGCACATGATGAACTGATATGACCTCAATATAAAAAAGCGGAAAAAAAAAGTTAATCAAAGTCCATTCTTCCACTTAATTGCTTCCACTAATTATGGAGGGCAAATAACAACAAGCCCATAGGAAGGAAGATGAACCTATAACTGGCTGATAAATAAAATATGCTCTTCGTAAAATCCTTTGGAACATCACAAGATTTATCCAGTCAGCATTTCATAATCATCCTTAAATCTACAGAGACACAAATGTATTTCATCAGCGATGAAATTCTTCCTTGACTGCTAAAACGAGAGTCAAGAAATGATTAGAATCTAGTTTGCCTAACAGTATGCATTAATCAGAAATCATAATAAATCCATGTGCTTCTTCAGACAGCGCATTTGTCAAGCGGTTAAGTGCAGCAACGACATTGACTAATGGCCACTGAGCTGGAAGGGTCAATCATAAACTCATCAAATGCTTCATTTAATTTCATAATTTGGCCAAACATAATTTGTTTATGGAAAAGATATCAGGTGCTAGTGAATGAATAATGGCTGTGAAACCAAACTCCATTAATCAGCCAATGATTACAAATGACTCCGAGATTGTTTATTCTAATTTCATTCATTTGGCCCAACAAAGAAAACATGGGCAAATGAAACTAGCTGGAAAAGATGGCACAGTTATTGCACCGTATTTAATAAGACAATGATAAATACTCTCATTAATAACAAAATGCTAGATTTATAGGACTGAGGATTAAATAAAAACACGCCACGCATCAGGTCATATTCCTGGTTTATAAATTCAAATGAGTCAATATGGAAAGTGATTACATCAGAAATCCAGCAATTACTGCGCAGAAAATAAATAGGGTCAGATGTTCTATAGCAAAACATTAATATCTTATAAAAGATACAAGGCTAAGGAAGCAGGAGAAATCCATAGCATTTAGATAAACGTCACAAACTTTCAATTAGACTCTCCATGCTATTATTACTGCTCCAACACTACAAATCTTACCATAGGGCAAGTAAATTACCCAAAATGGCCATCTATTTTTTTCATGAACAGCACCACTTTTATTCATGGTCTGCAGTTCATCATTCTTAAAACTTGTAGGGAAGGTGCTGAGATGCAATTCCAGACATAACCTGTTGAAATAAGCAGCACTAATTCAGGGTAAAAAAAAAAGATTAAGAGAGCTAATTTTAAACAAAACTTTAAACCTCAAAATCATATGCCCATGAGAACTTTTTACAGTATATTCAAGTTTGAACGTTATCCTCTATCAGTTAGATAGGGGATAACCTCCCGATCACTGGGGGGTCTGACTCCTGGGATTCCCACCGGTCCCGAGAACTTAGGCTCTGAAGAGCCTATTATGAAAGGAGCTGTAGTCAATCATGTACACTGTCACTCAATTCATTCTAAATAGGGCAGCCCAATCGGCTGGTCTTTGGCACTCCTATAAAAATCAATGGAGCGACAGTGAATATGATCAACCACCACTTCATTCACACAGGGCTTTGGCTCTAGAGATCAGTGGGTGACCCAATAGTTGGATGCCTAGCGTTCAGGAAGTTATCCACTATCTAATGAATAGGGGATTCATTTCAACTTGAGAATGCCCCTTTAATTTTAGTGTTGCATTTCTATACAGGTACTACAACTGGATGACATAGGAACTGAGGGTTGGCATGAGTGGCCATGGCAGTCAGAGATCTAAAAAAGGCCTAAATGCCTGTATGTGGCTACCTATTAGTGCCTTACACAATCAATTACTAAAAGCATTCTGAAATCCCCTTGAGCTGTGACAAGGGTAGCTGTGTCTGTCAGCACAATATCCAGAGCATGTAGCCGTTACGAGGAGACAGGCCAGTACACGGGGAGACGTGGAGGGAGCCGTAGGAGAGCAACAACCCAGCAGCAGGACCGCTGCCTTCTCCTTTGTGCAAGGAGGAACAGGACAAGAAGTGCCAGAGCCCTGCAAAATGACCCCCAGCAGGCCACTAACATCCATGTGAGTGCTCAAACTTTCAGTATCAACCCCATAAGGGTGGTATGAGGGCCAGACGTCCACAAGTGGGTATTGTGCTTACAGTGCAACATCATGCAGGGTGATTGGCATTTGCCAGAGAACACCAAGATTGGAAGATTCAACATTGGCGCTCTGTGCTCTTCACAGATGAGAGCAGGTTCCCACTGAGCGCATGTGATAGACGTGACAGAGTATGGAGATGTCGTGGAGAACATTCTGCTGCCTGCAACAGCCTCCAGCATGACCGGTTTGGCAGTGGCTCAGTAATGGTGTGGGGAGGCATTTCTTTTGTGGGCCACACAGCCCTCCATGTGCTAGGCAGAGGTACCCTGACTGCCATTATTTACCAGGATAAGATCCTCAGACCCATTGTGAGACCATATGCAGTTGTAGTGGATTCTAGGCTCCTTCTGATCAGTGACAATGCTAGGACTCATATGGCTGAAGTGTGGCAGCAGTTTCTGAATGATGAATGCATTGTGGCTATGGACTGGCCTGCCTGTTCCCCAGACCTGAATCCAAATGAGCACATCTGTGACATCATGTCTCGTTCCATCCACCAAAGCCACTTTGCGGTACAGACTGTTCATGAGTTAGAGTCATAGAATGTTAGAGTTAGAAGGGTCCTCCAGGGTCATATTGTCCAGCCCCCTGCTCAATGCAGAATTAACAACCATCTCAGATAGATGTCTGCCCAGCCTCTGTTTGAAGACTTCCATCCAAGGAGAACTCCCCACCTCTCGTGGAAGCCTGTTCTACTCAGTGATCACCCTCACTGTCAAAAATGTTTTCTACTATCTACTCTGTATCTTCTCCCTTTCAGTTACATTCCATTACTTCCCGTGTTTCCATGTGCAAATGAAAATAATGATGATCCCTCTACACTGTGAGATCCCTACAGATATTTGTAGATAACTATTGTCTCTTCTTAGCCTTCGGTTTTGCAAACTAAACAATCTATGATCTATTAGTACACCCAAGTCTTTTTCACACGTGCTGTTACTTAGTTCTATTCCTCCAATGCTGTAGATGTGATTTTCGTTTTTCTTGCCCAGATATAGAATCTTGCCCATTGTACAAGCTTATCTAGATCCTTCTGAATCCTTATGGTGTTTTCTCTAGTGTAAGCTATCCCTCCTAGCTTTGCATCATCTGCAAATTGGATTAACATACCTTCAGTTTCCTTATCTATATAATTTATAAAAATGTTGAACCACACTGGAGCCAGGATAGAGCCTTTTGGTACTCCACTTGAAACACTCTTAACTGGATGTGCAACCATTTATCACCATTCTTTTAGTACAATCATTGAGCCAGTTCTGAATCCATCTAACCGTAGGTTATTACTTGGTCATTTTTTCAATAAGGATAGTATGAGATACTTTATCAAATGCTCTGATGAAGTCGAGATATGCTATATCTACCACATTTCCTCGATCCATCCAGTCAGTGATTCCATCATAGAAGGAAATTAGATTAGTCTGGCATAACTTGTTTGCTACAAACCCATGCTGTCTTTGGTAAATAACTGTATTCTTATCCAAGTAGTTACATACATGGTGTTTAATAATTTGTTCAAATATATTTCCTGGTATAGAAGTAGGGCTCACTGGCCCGTAATTTCCTGGCTCCATCTGCTTTCCGTAATTTCCTGGTTCCATCTGCTTTCCTTTTATGAAGATAGGGACATTTGCCCTTCTCCAATTTTCTGAGACTTCTTCTGTTCTCCAGGATTTTTCAAAGATATTGTTGATTCTGTTGATTGTTTAAAGTTGACTGATGCTTTAATCCAGGTCTGGAAGAGATACCTCAGGAGAACATCTGCCGCCTCATCAGGAGCATGCCCAGGCATTGTAGGGAGGTCATACTGAGCATCATTTCCTTGTCTAGAGGCATTTACACTGAAGGTCGATAAGCCTGTAATTTGATTTTCCACTTTGATTTTGAGTATCATTCCAAATCCAGACCTCCATGGGATATTAATTTTGATTTACATTGATAACTTTTATGTTATATTGTTCTCAATGCATTCCACTATGTAGTATTTATATACACATTGTGACAATATTACTCACTTGGGAGTGATCTGAGGTATCACAGGAACCGTTTCCATTTAAAGTCCATCTGGTTTATTTCAGTCCTCATAGACCACATCACAGGAAAACTTAAATACAGCCTTTGTCCAGCCCAAAGCAAAACATAACGTAACAAGTCAACACAAAAGTCTTAGTTACTTACCGTTAACGGTATTTTTCGAAGTCCATGACAGCACTACGGAGAGAGGGGATCCGCCCCTTAGGAACAAGAAACCTACAGATACAAAAAGGGCGGCACCTCTCCCACGCATCAGTTGGATTACAGAGCATAAGAGGACTACCAAGGTTAAATGGTATACAGCAAAAAATTTATGCATCACACAGTAATATTGATCAATTGTTTATTACATGTGGACTATATAAGAGGAAGAAGTGCACATAGAACATGGGTGGGAATCTAAGGGTGCTGTCATGGACTTCGAAAAATACCGTTAACGGTAAGTAACTAAGACTTTATTCGAACGTCCATGACAGCACTACGGAGAGAATTACAGAGAGTAATTACTTAGGGAGGGACTACAGCCTGCAGCACCCTTAGTCCGAAAGAAAGGTCTGAGGAAGCACCCAAATCTAACCTATAATGAGTGTAAAACGTGTGTGGAGAAGACCACATAGCTGCCTTACATATCTGGTCAATGGAGACTTCAGCCCTCTCTGCCCATGAAGTCGCCACAGCTCGGTTGGAATGCGCCCTTAGCCTCTCAGGTGCCGGCTTGCCCCTCGAGGTGTATGCCAGAGAAATTGCTTCCCTAATCCATCTGGCCAATGAGCTTTTTGTTATTCTACGGCCTTTGTTAATTCCCTGAAAAGAGACAAACAATGCATTGTCCCTTTTCCAGGGATCAGTGACTGTCAAATATTGCAGGAGACATCTTCTAACATCTAGAGTATGGAGTTTTATCTCTTTTTGATTAGATGGATTAGGGATGAACGAAGGGAGAACAATTTCCTGTGTTCTGTGGAAGGCGGAAGACACCTTAGGTAAGTATGCCGGATCAGGTCTAAGTCAGAATGGGGGAAAACTGCATTACTGGGTATTCTAAGTATGACGATCTCTTACCCAGTCCATACAGCAGTAGGTACCGGATCACGGGGAGGGGTCTTTTTCACAGCTGAGGAACTCCTGCGGCTGGCGCCCCTGGCCATTGAAGAGGAGCGCTCTGTCTGCTGCTGCTGGCTCTCCTGCTGTACTGAGGGAGCTTCTGCAGTGTCCATTGTAAGAAATGGGGCAGAAGCGCTTTCCCAGCTTCATAGGCTCCTTATATCCTCCCCCGGATATCCGGGTCAGCAGGTGCTGCCAGGGGTCTACCCCTCCTGCTCCCCGCCCCACAGCTCCCCCTGCACTTCCCTGCCGCCCCCACAGCAGGCGCCGCCCGGCCATGATGCAGCCGCGCCAATTTGTCAAAAAAAACGCCGGCCGGTGACCCACTTCCGGTTCCAGCAGTGGAGACTCCGCCCCCCCTTCCCGACGACGCCAGGATCAGCGCACCCACGGGGACCCCGCAAACCCGACCGCATCACCCAGGTACCTGAGCGGAGTCTCCCGCCGCATCGCCCCCCCAGCAGGGACGCGAGCGGGAGATCCCAAAAATCCCCGCAGCGCCGCTCACAGCAGCGGCGCGCGGCGAAGATTTCAAAAACCCCGCCGCGCCGTCCCCAGCAGAGACGCGCGGCGGGAAATTCAAAAAACCCCCGCCGCGCCGTCCATAGCAGAGACGCGCGGCGGGACATTCAAAAACCCCCACCGCGCCGTCCACCGCAGAGACGCGCGGCGGGACATTCAAAAACCCCCGCCGCGCCGTCCCCAGCAGAGACACGCGGCGGGAAATTTAAAAAAAAAAAAACCCCGCACCGTCCATAGCAGAGACGCGCGGCGGGAAAGAGACGCGCGGCGGGAAATTAAAAAAAAAAAACCGCCGCGCCATCCATAACAGAGACGCGCGGCGGGAAATTCAAAAAATCCCGCTCGGCGGGAAATTCAAAATTCAAAACATTTTTTTTTTTTTTTTTTTTTCGGCTGCACCACCTCCGGCCCCCACCATGACAGGACCACAGGAGAAGACAGGGAGCAGGCACCAGGACCAGGGAGAGGGGGGGATACTTACCAACCGGCGCTGGCTGGGAGACAGGGATCCTCTGGATACTGCTCCACCTGCTCCGCACACTGTCGTGGAATCCTACCCGGACCCACCGTGGCGCTTCCAGGGGCTCCGCACCGGTCGAGGTAGGAGATCCCCCCGCTACCTGGGTCGACCGGCCGGCCTGGGTCCTCCTGAAGATCTTCATCTGTAGGAAACCCGTCCTTTAGGAACAGGAAACCAACTGATGCGTGGGAGAGGTGCCGCCCTTTTGTATCTGTAGGTTTCCTGTTCCTAAGGGGCGGATCCCCTCTCTCCTTAGTGCTGTCATGGACGTTCGAATAAAGTGCTGGCTTGCCCGTCTGGCTTAGAATCTAGCTTCATAGTCCTTTAGCAAAGGCATTCATTCCAGGAGATCTGCACACCTCCATACACACAGCCATGTGTGAGACAAGCAGGTCTCATTATACAAAGTGAACTACACCCATGGATGGAGATATGGTGAGTAGCCATCTCTCCCAACACCGGCGTCCCATGCTAAAGTCCATTAGCTCGGTGGTCAGGGGACAAAGGGCAGCTACCGTATTTTTCGGATTATAAAACGCTCCGGATTATAAGACTCCAAATTTTGAGGAGAAAAATAGGATTTTTTTTTAACAAAATGGGGGTGCTTCTTATAATCCATGCATCTTATTGCTTACCAGGGGGGTGGCTGCGGTGAAGTGGGTTCCCAGGGTTGCTGCTGGAGGAGGCAGGAGTGGGGTGATGCCGCAGACTGGGATGAGGGGGTGTTCCGACGTGCAGCGCGCCACTGCGGGTGTCTGGTGCTGCTGCAGGTGTCCGGCGCTGCGGGGGTGTCCAGCGGTGCTGCTTGTGTCTCCGGTGCTGCAGGGGGCTCTGCCGACATTTTGCGAAAGGCCAGAGCCCGCCGCATGCAAAGATTGAGATCTCGGCACCAAGATCTCGGGAGATGAGATCTCAGGGCTGAAATCTCATCTCCTGAGATCTTGGTGCCGAGATCTCCATCTGCACATGCTCCGCCCCTGGTGGCCATTTTCCCAGAGTCCACTGCACAGGAACCATGGAACTGCGGGGGGCTCTAGCCTTTCGCAAAATGTCAGCAGAGCCCCCCGCAGCCCTGGAGACACCAGCAGCACCGCCAAGCAGGACCGCCAGACACCCCCGCAGCACCATACACCCCCGTAGCACCGCCGGGCACCCGCAGCACACCCCCTCATCCCAGCCTGCAGCAACGTACCGGTAAGGTATATACGCATTATAAGATGCACCCCCATTTTCCCAAATTTGCGGGAAAAGTGTGTCTTATTGTCATGGTCTGTTTGGAATCTATGGGCCGGTGCTCCAGGGGTTAATACTTGGAGTCTCTCCTTGGCTCTGGGAGGGCCTTATGACTGCTGTCCGGCTCCACTCCTTGTCAGTTATACTTCTGCCCTCGGCTGAGTTAGCTGACCCCTGAGTGCCTGTGCCTGCTTTGTTGTCTGATCCCCTACTTTTGACCCAGTCAGTTTACCGTTGTGCTCTTGTCTTCTAATTTGGTACTGTGTATGTGTTCGCCTGGTTTCCGACTTCAGCTACGTTCCTGACTAATCTCCTGTCTACACCCCTTGTACTTTGATTGCCCGCACGGTTTTGACTTCTCTCCTGTTTAGCGCTCATCGGTGCCCCTAACCACCGTGCCTTCCAGTAGGTCACCGCCGCGCTCAGCGACTCACTCCGGAAGTGTAGTGTCTGGCCCCGCCCCGGTTCCGCCTCCGGCAGTCACGTGCTGGCCAGCGGTTGTGTCTACCCTACAGCTCCCTCCGGGCTCTACGCAGCCTCGTTGTGTCCGACCTGAATCAGGACCCGTGCACTGACCGGTGTATCAGTCACAGGGTCCTGACACTTATAATCCGAAAAATACGGTATATGACCTGGGCTGTGACATTTTTAGCAAATTACATCATCCTGTGAGACCCTCAGCATGATATCTGCAGCCCCCTTGGACGCCCACTCCTTTTTAGCCTCCACCTCATGTTTGGACCCCTAAGTATGGAGTGGATTGCCTCCCCAAGGAACCCTCCACCCCGATACCTTTCAACAAGTCCAACCAAGTCATTGGTGCTCCAGGGATCTCCCTGGGCAACCCAAGTCTGCATGGTGCTCGGAAGGGAGCACACGAACCAGTCCATTACAACTCGTTTTATCATTTGCTCTGGGGTACAGGACTCAAACTGCAGCTACTTTTGGACGAGATGCAGCAGATCAAACATTTAGGAGTGAAGGGTTTATCACGGTGACAATGTCAACCCCAAATGCGCCAAAATTTCTGTTTTCAATTTTGCATAGTCTTTGGTGTTCTGTAAGGCTATGTGTACACAGTGCAATTTTTATGCATTTTTGCATAAAAATTCATATGCGTGACAGTGTGGGAAACACCGGCGCGGTGGTTCTCATCGGCGGTAACACTACCGCCGTAAGAACGTCGGTCAGAGCGCTGCGGGGGCATGCTGTCAGATGTCTGCGTGACCTCACAGCTATGACTCTGACCCGCAGCTGTGACCCGCGGTAAAAAGCTTACCGCAGGTCAGCAGGCGTGGGCTGATGAGACTACTCCTCCCATCAGCCTACGTCTGCTGTCACTGATAACAATGATGGCAGGAGCCGCTGATGGGAGACATTATCTCATCAGCCGGCGCCTGTACTAACACTTAAAAAAAAACATGTAAAATAATTACATACATATCCAAATAAAGTAAAAAAAACAACATATACTTACCTTAACACCTAATCCGCCATAGTACACGTAATCCCAAGAGTCCCAGGGCTTTCTCATGCAGCAGTGGTGCCGTAAGGGAGATCAATGGAGCTGATTAGCTGATGAACTCCGGTGAACTCTCTCACGGCAGCGGAGTGATACACTGTGGGAGCGATTACCTCCTGTCAGTGTATCGCCGGCTTTCTTTGACAGCATTAGTGACTGCTCTCAAAGTCATCAGGAGAGTCATAGTACATTATAAATTATCTTCTCTGTGGACAGGTGAGGGAATTTTGTAGTTTATTTTATTTTTCTTGCAGGAGACGTTGGCGTCAGTGGATTAAGCTTTGTGTGAGTATTATAATGTCGTGTACACCACTTCTAATTGTTTGTGTAGCTACTGCTTGAGGTCTTCGCCTTGGTATGTGACATCCAATTTCATTTGCAATACAGAATTGATCACTAAGTGCAATTCTTCTATTCTGACATTCTGTCCATGCCTTATCTACCTCTTGTTCCAGCTTTACATTGTTGTCCCAACCATAAAGCATTGAACAGTGCTGACAGCTCACCCTACGCGTGTTGCGATCTGCTGGAGTTATAAACCAATGTCTCTCAATTCAAGGATTTTGTCCCTCTCAGTTTGAGATAAGTGGTGATAACTGTTACATTGAAGTACAGGAGGCATAGCACAATTATCCCATATGACTCAATCTGATTTTGTGAGCCTTTATGTGGGCACAAGAAGGTTATTTTTCAATCTGGCTTTTATGCCCCTCCCACACGCCACAGATTGGTGCTTAAAAATGTGATAATTTGCAGACTGTAGTAACATCTGCTACTTTCTCAATATGTATAGCCTTACAGCTTGTCCGTACAAAATAAAATATTAATATTTATTTATTAGCATGGCGTCACTAATGTTCAGCTTTGTGAGGACTGTGTGACTGAATATACTAATTAGCATAGACCCATTGTATACCTGAAAAGAACAGCAGCACAATTCATTTATAGCACCAGCTGAAAATTTGTGATGCACTAAGAAAAATTTTTTTTTTTTTAACATTTTTTAAGTTTGTGTTATGACGATATATTCAGGTGACAGGGCTGCTAGGTATATTCATTGGAAGAGAAAAAAAAATAGTAGAAAAAAAAAAATAGAAATCATTGAAAATTGCCTACAGGTTGTATGTTTTGCTGCTTGTCAAGCTGGGGACTGATTCCAGAGACAAGAGGAAAGAAGTTGCTTGAGGCGTTTGTAAAAATGAGATGAATCAAAGTATATATCAATATCAGAACACAGCTCTGCCATTTCAGCCCCATGTAAGAGCTCAAACGCTTTCCATATATACAGCAAGAACAGACTGCACAGACTCACCATACACGTGTATACACAGAGTGTAGAGTATTTTAATATTAGCGCTCGCGATTATGTTACGTTCCCCTATAGATGACACTATTAATTACATTTATCACTAGAAGTGGAGAAATTAAAGAACTTTAGATGCAAAACATTGTGTTAAACATCACGAGAAAAATAGAAATATTCAACGAAACATAAATAGTGTGTGCATGTGCATCAAATGCCATATGCTGCGCCTTTACCTCAATCCTATAACAAATTTCACAAAAAATGGAAAGCTGCAAATATTTCCCAAAGACCAGGCTCATCTACTGATCTGTTGTTCAAATAAAATGGGAAAGATTTTAGTAGGCGCAGAGAAATAATTGCATTGTAATGATTACCATGCTAAAAAATATATACGGTATATATAATATAGAATAATAATATATATATATATATATATATATATATATACACACATACATACACAGACACACAGGTGCATCTCACGAAATTAGAATATCATCAAAAAGTTAATTTATTTCAGTTCTTCAATACAAAAAGTGAAACTCATATACTATATATAGAGTCATTACAAACAGAATGATCTATTTCAAGTGTTTATTTCTGTTAATGTTGATGATTATGGCTTACAGCTAATGAAAACCCGAAAGTCATTGTCTCAGTAAATTAGAAAACTTTATAACTCCAGCTTGAAAAATTATTTTAAAATCCAAAATGTTGGCCTACCGAAATGTATGTTCAGTAAATGCACTCAATACTTGGTCGGGGCTCCTTTTGCATCAATTACTGCATCAATGTGGTGTGGCATGGAGGCAATCAGCCTGTGGCACTGCTGAGGTGTTATGGAAGCCCAGGTTGCTTTGATAGCATTGCAAAAAGAGAAAATCCAGCTCAACGATGAAGTGAAGATAAAAAAATCTTTATTCACTTGTCATTCCAAATACAGAGAAGTATCAGCATAGATGGCAGCAGATGAATGCATTCATCTGCTGCCATCTATGCTGATACTTCTCTGTATTTGGAATGACAAGTGAATAAAGATTTTTTTATCTTCACTTCATCGTTGAGCTGGATTTTCTCTTTTTGCAATGTTCTACGTCTGACACAGCGGTTCCTTGCTCCGATTCCTGGTATGCTGCACTGGTGAGCTGGACTTTAATTTCTGCTTTGATAGCAGCCTTCAGCTCGTCTGCATTGTTGAGTCTGGTGTCTCTCATCTTCTTCTTGACAAAACCCCATAGATTTTCTATGGTCTGACTTGGTCTTGATAAAACATAGTGGACCTACAGCAGCAGATGCCATGGCTCCCCAAACCATCACTGATTGTGGAAACGTCAAACTAGACCTTAAGCAGTTTGGATTGTGTGCTTCTCCACTCTTCCTCCAGACTCCGTGACCTTGATTTACAAATGAAATGCAAAATTTTCTTTCCTTGTGGAGTGTCAATGACTTGCCTTCTGAACATTTGTCAAGTCAGCAGTCTTCCCAGTGATTGTGGATAACTCAAAGTGGCTATAATTTTACTGCCACCTTAATGAAGCGAACCATAAACAGACATAAAAATTAACATTTATTGAGAAAATTAAAAGAATGTAAAAAGGCCACATATCCATAATATACAAAAAACATACCCCACGGGGGATAACAGCAGACCAGATGTACAGAGCAGTATGAAATACAAAATTTTGTTTTATTCTGCAGATACGCTTGAGCCCCGTTAGAATTACTCGCATCTGTAAAGTTGGTTTCTTAAAAAGGAATTGATATATTCATAAAGCAACCAAGTCTAACCGCCTATATCAAATGTATCTTAAACATATCAGCAATACGACCCACTTCCAGATAGGATCCATATCAAAAGAAGGGGAAACATTACATCCTAAAAGTGATGTGCCCGTGGTCTGACAGTAGCCCAATGCACCCCGACGCGCGTTTCGCCTATCTTCTTCTTCCGGGGGCGTCCCGAACCTGAATTTAACTGATCAAACCGAACCATGTATTCTTACTTAAAGAACACCTGCCAGATCTACAAATCTATTACCAATTATGGAACATTTGAGTTGTGAAGTTTCTCTGTTATTTCTACAGGATGTGAATGAATAAATTGCCAACTGGGCAACACCATTCTGCTTTTTAACAGAGCTTTCTTTTCAGTGTCACTCTGTAAGGACATATCCAACTTTTAATCATAGGCATGGTCAAACTAGAGTACCGGTATCTAGGGCCCACTAGAAAATAGTATAGGGACCCAACATGCAGCTATATAGAAATAATACAAGACAGGACAAAAACGAACAAAAATAGAAATAAACAGGTTATGTTAACTTACCGAAAGTAACTTTAAAAGGTTTTTCCACTCTATTTTTTTATAAAGTTTCTCTATTTGGACTATTTGGGACTATGTCAGACCAGCATGGGATCCATTTCTTTAACAAAATGGTCAAGGAGGAACAGTGTCAACGAGTGTTTTTTGTTTTTAAAAAAAAAGTGATTTTATTACTGTAAAACAACTTAGTTGGGATCTGACATACACCTTTTCATTTGATCTAAAAAAAATAAAGCGGGTGAAATGGTGGAAGAGGATGAGGAAAAGGTAGATTCCATTTAACCCCTTTGCCTTGTCTCGGACTCACAGGTCAAGCCCGCATCTTTCCCAACATATGAAGGCTGATTTAATCTGCTATCATGTGCCTTTAACAGCTGTGGGTGGAGTTTTTCAATCACTGACAACATGATTTAACAAGTGCCAACAGGGGCGTTGGTCATTCCAAGCTCTCATCGGCATACCTGTGACTTGCTGAAGACCTGCGTGCCTGTGTAATTAATATTACAAAGATTTTGCTTGAAACTCCTATCATGCATAGGGGAATTTTAAGCGTAACGTCATCACTGATGTTTCCACATAAGTTGTTCATATAAGTATGCTATTCCTTCCTTCTCACCAGAAGTGACCATAAAAAATGGAGGTGAGGTAAGTAAGGGAATGTTTAACAGATGAAAATTTGAAAAATGTTTGTTATTTAAAAATAGTTAACTTAGGACAAAGATATCAAACAATTAAGAGACTGGATGAACTGCAATACCAAAACAAGTTATGAAACTTGGGGTTATTCAGGTTCAGGGGTGATCCTATAACAATGTATAGATTATGGAACTCTCTGCAACAACATATTGTGATAGGTGATTCCCAAAAAAAATTCAAGAAGGGCCTGGATGTCTTTCTTGAAAAATATAATATTGAAAGCTAAGGGCACTAGATTCTGTGATGTGACAAGTCTGATTGATTGGCATATTTTGAGTTGAGAAGGAATTTTTCCCCTACTATGTGGCAAACAGCATATGCCTCATAGGGTTTAGCCTTCTACAATGGGCTAAGTTATTCGAGTTGAACTCGATGGACTTAAATCTTCTTTCAACCTTAAAAACTATAAGGGTACGTGCATGGATCCGCAGCAGATTTTCCACGCAGATTCGCTGCAGAACAGCAAGTGTTTCACCAACCAATTCAATGGGGACAAAAACGCTGTGCACATGCTGAGGAAAATTCCGCACGGAATCCGCAGCGGTTTATTTTCCACAGCATGTCAATTCTTTTTGCGGATCCGTGGCGTTCTTAGACCCATTGAATTAATAAAATCTGCAGGGGTAATAATGCATGGCAATCCGCAAAAAATCCACACAAATTCCACAAAAAAAGTGAGGATTTTGACATGCGTATTCTGGCAAGACATGCAGAATCCGCTCAGGAAATTCCTGAGCCCAATCCGCAACGTGTGCACATACCCTAAAAGTATTACTAATGTTTGGGACTTTAATGCCTTCTCCACATTAGATGTACAGATATATCCAATGTTGAGTCCTCATTTTTGATGTAGGCTCAGGGGCTGAGCCTGCATCATTTCCAGCCCATGATAGGTAGGTTACATATCCATCATCATCTTCTAACAGCAGCAAGAGGAACTGAGTGTCACCTAATGCTTTTAACCAATTAAATGCTGATGTAAATTTCCGACGGCGGAAATAAAACCGTTAACAGGAGCACCGCCCTGGCACGCATTAAGGCCAACCTGGCGATAGTATACAAAGGAGACCGTGATTTTTACTATAAACTGCAATACTGTATAGTATAGACGACTGCAGATGTAATAAATATTAAATCAATCCCCCACATTAAAAAAGAAATATAGTTTTGTTTTAAATTGTTAAATAGTTTAAGCTGTAAGTAGATGTGGGTATACAGAGCTCAGCATTCAGAGAACTGGTAGATCTACAGCATAGAAGAGTGATTTTTGTGAAATCTGCAACAAGTAGTCAAGTAAGTGATCCATTTGATCGCTCATCTGGTGGTCAGCAGCTTGTTTAGACTGCATAATTATCCATAAATGAACATTCCTAGAAACGATAATTGTGCATGCACCCTTACCGACAGTGCTGTGGGTAAGCATAGACATACAGCGGGTTAAATAAATATTTACCACCAATTTTCTAAGTAAATATATTTCTAAAGGTGCAATTGACATGAAATTCTCACCAGATGTCAGTAACAACCCATCCAATCAACACAGGAAAAAAAAATCAAACCAAGAATGTCCATAAATTAAGTTATGTGTAGCAATAAGAGATTACACAGGGAAAAAATATTGAACATGCTTACTGAAATTTAATAATTTGTAGAAAGAGTTCAAAAAGCCATGGGAAGTATGAAACACTCGGGAAATATAGTCTGGTGAGATTAGAACAAAACTGAACTCTTTGGATGGAATAATATACACCATTTTTGGAGGCTATAAGGCACTGTTTATCACCCCAAAAACACCATACCAACAGTGAAATTTGGAGGTGGGGACATCATGGTCTGGAGCGGTTTTTCAGCAAACGGCACTGGCAAACTTCATATGATTGAAGGAAGGGATCAATGAAAAAAAGTACTGAGACATTCTTGATAAAAATCTGCTGCCATTTAACAGGATAACGAAAGATGAAATGAGGGTGGACATTTCAGCAAGACAATGATTCCAAAATCTCAATAGGTTTCAGAGAAAGAAAATAAATCTGCTAGAATGGCCCAGCCAATCACCTGACCTGAATCGAACAGAAAATGTATGGAAGGAAATAAAGCTCACAGTCAATAGAAGGAGCCCACTGAAACCTAAGGATTTAAAGAATATGTAGAAGAAATGGCCAAAATTACAAATGAGCAAAGCATGTGACTAGTTTCTCCATACATGAGGCGTCTTAAAGCTGTCATCACCAACAAAGGCTTTTGTACGAAGTATTAATTAAATTTTAGTACTGTAAGCATGTTCAATACTTTTTCCCTGTGCAATTTCTCATTATTATACATAACTTAATGTATGGACAACTATGGTTTTAATGGCCACAGTGTTGGAATGTTTTCAGTTTTTCTTTAATTCTTTGCACATTTGAGGATGTTCACCTGACCCTTTGGGCTGTGCACCTCGTCTATTTAGCTTTCCACAGGCATGGGTAAAACACAGCCAGACTAAGGTCCTTTTCAACCTAAATGGGTGCACCTTGTCACAGTTGGATGGCTTTAACCCTTCATAACATTAGACGTATCCATGTGTCCTGGTTGGGAAGTGGTTCCTGACCTTTGACGTTTGGAATACATCCTGGCCATCGTTTGAACACAAACTGTTCTAGCGTGATCACCGCCGGGTGTTCAGCTACAATGAAAGCTGACACCCAGCTCTCAGTGCCAGGAGCGGTGCCCAAACTGCCACCGGCTGTTTAACCCCCTAAATGCTGCGATCAATATCGATTGCAGCATTTAGACAGCAAAGGGCTCAACTCTGATCTGGGCCCCCTGCTCCTTCTCTTTCGAGCCCCGCCATGAGCCCAAATGGTAGATTTCCCCAATATATGGGGTATTGGCGTACTTAGGAGAAATTACACAACACATTTTGGGGTCTATTTCCTCTTAATACCTTAGTGAAAATACAAAATTTAGGAGCTTAAGTATTTTTTTGTGCAAAAAAAAGTAAAATATTAATTTTTTTCCTTCCACATTGCTTTAATTCCTGTGTAGCACCCGAAGAGTTAATAAACTTCTTGAATGTGGTTTTGAGCACTTTGAGGGGTACAGTTTTTAGAATGGTGTCACTTTTGGGTATTTTCTTTAGTATAGATCCCTCAAAGTGACTTCAAATATGATGTCGCCCCTAGAAAAGATGGTTTTGTAAATTTTGTTGGAAAAATGAGAAATTGCTGATAAACTTTTAACCATTTTAACTTCCTAACAAAAAAAAGAGGTTTCAAAAATGATGCAGATTTAAAGTAGACATGTAATATTTGGCCTAGTTAAGATGAAAATTGTAGGGATCTGTACTCACTCAGCTGCGTTTGAGGCAGGCACCGTAGACGGTATTGCTTAAATGTCCAAGCAAGTTTATTGAAACTGCATAAACTTCTCTGGATAGCAAAACAAAGAACAGCCTTTTCAAGCACTAAGTGAAAATAAACAGAAAATAAATAGTCCATATAGTCCTGTGGGTCTGTCCGCTCAGGTCAGTGTCTTTAGCAACACACACTGGAGGTCTGCACACCTTCAGCCACAGACACTAAATGAGAGACTCGGCCTCCATTTTATCTGCCAAACCACACCCTTGGGGTTGGTATATGTGAGCGGTCATTCCCACTAGAGTTGAGCGAAACAGGTCGGTCAGATTCAAATCTTGCCGACTTTAGCCAAAGTCGAGTTTCGTCAACCGAAACCCGACCATAGCGCGAGGTTGGCCATGCGGTCGGCAAAACGAACTCCAAAGTCGTATTTCCCAGAATGCTTGCTGGTGCCTTTTTTCAGCCAATGAGCAAGGACGTACACTGTGGGCAACGAGATGACATGTGCAGCGTCCACCACCATCTTAGAGAAGGGCATTGCAGTGATTGGCTTGCCTTGGGGGGCGTCAGTGTCTATAAAAGCACTCAGCGCCGACCTCCATTTAACTTCCGGCGATCTTCACAGTAGGGAAAGGTTGTTGTTTATCAGTAGGGAGAGAGTTAGAGCTGTAAAGATAGAAGTTCTTCTGTGCTTGTGCTGATAGCAATTGTGCTGTACAGTTAGTGTGCAGTGACAGGGAGGATTTTCTTGTGTGCAGCAGCGCTGGTTATTAGACTGCCTGATAGCTGTATTGCTGTGTGTACACTGCTGTGCAGACTGCTTTTTACACAGCACTAATACTTTTATTCTTTTTTTCTGAACAGTTAACGAGCGTTCATTTTTTCCCACACCGTATAGAGCTGTACACTCCTCACACACTACCGTGTACCGGCTGGTATCACGGACAAATACATGCTGACTATCTGTGTGTGACTCCGGAAAAATATACGGAGATTTTAATTTTCCCCTACACTATATACACCTGGTATCTTCTGACACAGTACCTTCTTTCTGCCTTTTGTATTAAGGTCAAATCCACAATGAGCGAACGTCTGTGTGTGACTACGGAAATATATACGGAGATTTAAATTTTCCCCTACACCGTATACAGCTGTACGCTCATCATCCAGTACCGTATATCTGCTGGTATTACAGTCAAATCCATATTGAGAGAGCGTCTGTGTGTGACTCCGGAAATAAATACGGAGATTTAAATTTTCCCCTACACCGTATACAGCTAATACGCTAGTCTCTAGTCATTATGTTTCAAAATCTAAATTCATTTTCGGGAGAGGGGGGAGAAGAGTTGGATTCTACCCCTGCGGAAAATGTTTGGCATGCAGGAATCACATTCGATCGGCATCTTTTGAATCATCGGACGGCCTCAGGACATATGACATTAGGGCATATATCACATGCTCTACCACGCATGTGGATTATTATGCCACTTGTAGCTGCAATCTAATTTACGTGGGTCTCACATCACGAGAACTGAGAATTAGGACACGTGAACATGTCCGAGATATGGAGGCTGCCCGAGATGCCGATGATGTGATGTCACTGAAAACAATTCCTAGACATTTTCGATTGAAACATCAATGCAATGCAGGTGAATTGAAAATCAGAGGCATTGAACATGTGCATTTGGGGGTCCATGGAGGAGATTACAATCGTGTCCTCATACAAAAAGAATGTCGATGGATTGTTACCCTAAATATCATTGTCCCTGCTGGATTAAATGAACAATTGAGCTTTGCATCCTTCTTATAGGAGTTCTTTTTCGTCTCTGTACCAATGATCATTTTTTATTGCATTGTTTTTAATTTTCTTTTTCTTTGTGTCCTTTTGTAATTTTGCGATTTAAGAAATTACATGAACATCTGGATATGGAGGCTTTTTTTTGCATTTATTCACCCTGATGTGGACCCACAAGCTTCATACCAACGTCTGTGATGATGAAGAATGTTCCCTTTAAGAATATGTGCGATATGTGATCGTTGTATATATTTTCATTATGTCTCTATAATTGTTATATATGCAAAATTGTACCTTTTATGATGCATTTATATTGAGATGTTCTTATATGTTGAATGGGATAAGGTCCACTAGAATATTTGTCTGTTATATCCATCTCTTGGCTAGTTTGGCAGCGTTCCCCTGAATATGATGGCATCTGACATGGACTTTGATCACTGTGCATGCCCGGGACGCTTTATGGTCATTTTACAACAGGGGGAGCACTTCCCCTAACCAAGATGGCGCTGGTCACGCTTTTGATCGCCAGTGCGCATGTCTTGGGCACTGGTCGTTCCTCCGTCATTCCCCTGGCGTCTGTAGGCGGTGCTAGCGTCCCACTGATATTATCAGTGCACATGTGTGGCACGCATCACCGCTGTGACGCCGGGGTGGAGGAGCGGATGGAACACCTGAGACGCCGATCACATGCGCCGGTCATGGCAATCAACAGCAGGTATTTAAAGCCTCCATATGGGGCACAAACTATACCAACGCCCCCCGAGGAAGCGACAGCGAAACGTGCGTCGGGGCACGTATTCGCACATGGAGTCTGCCATGGGTAATTAAGTTATATTGCAATCTTTTCCTGCATTCCCCTTCAGTTTTACCTATGACCCCCATATCTCCTGACTAGGTCAGGAACCATAGTCACTGTGACTTATTATTTTCATTGATATTTAATGGAGAGGTTTATTGTCATCTTCTGTGTATTGGGGATATATAACATAATAAAATCTACTTAGAAGATGTATAGCTTTATGACAGGATTAAGAGCAATTATACTGTTTACATCTTTACCCCTGGATTTGATCCATGTGTACTATGATGCATGTCTAGCTACCTGGTTCCACTAAAAGCACATGTTTGTTTCATATATACACTATCTATTGTTGAAATTGTGTCATGTTTGTATTTTAAACTTTATTAAAAGTAAAACTGTTTTGATACTACTTAGTGTCTTTTGTACTATGGTATTTTTTGCTTCATGTTCTTTGGTGTTAGAACTATATACACCTGGTATCTTCTGATACAGTACCTTCTTTCTGCCTTTTGGATTAAGGTCAAATCCACAATGAGCGAACGTCTGTGTGTGACTACGGAAATATATACGAAGATTAAAATTTTCCCCTACACTGTATACAGCTGTACGCTCATCATCCAGTACCGTATATCGGCTGGTATTACATTCAAATCCATATTGAGAGAGCGTCTGTGTGTGACTCCGGAAATAAATACGGAGATTTAAATTTTCCCCTACACCGTATACAGCTGTACGCTCATCATACAGTACTGTATATCTGCTGGTATTACGGTCAAATCCATACTGAGTGAGCGTCTGTGTCTGACTCCGGAAATATATACGGAGATTTAAATTTTTCCCTACACCGTATACAGCTGTACGCTCCTCATACACTGCCATATATCTGCTGGTATTTTTGGTACATTTTCCCAAACATGAGGAAGTATGGTGGAAGAGGCCGCGGACGTGGGAGGGGGGGCCAGCTGGTACTGATGGTGGTGATGGTGCATCTTCTGGTAGTGTCAAAAGCACAATAGCACCTAAGGCAGGAGGTGTTGAGCCTGCGTCATCGTCTGGCTCCAGAAGGCCTGGAAGGCTCCCTTTTGTGGGAGTAGGTAAACCGCTTTTAAAGCTGGAGCATCGGGAACAGGTTTTGGCTTACAATGCCGAAACAGCTTCCAGCTCTATCGCCTACTATTCTGAAGTTTCAAAACCTGCAAGCACTGAGTCGTCAGTGCAGGCTCCTGGTCACGAACAACACCTTTCCTTGTGTCCTTCACTCCCACCAAAAGTGAAGGATGCGGCAGGCTACACTTCAGATTACTCCATGGAGCTCTTTTCACATACCATGCCTAATTTATCAAGTGAAATCCTGAATTCCCCAGTCCAAGATGAATATGACATGGAGTGCACTGATGCACAGCTAGTGCTATATGATTCTGCTGGTACATTCACCCAGAGCACTGCATTGCCCTCGCAGTCTACTGAGCCAGATTCTGACCCTGATGAAACTCAGGTGCCCCTTCCCGCATACTATACCACCTTGCAAGGTGACACAGAGGAAGGTGCAGATGAAATTGAACAGGAGGTGATGGATGACCCAGTTGTTGACCCGGATTGGCATTCATTGGGGGAACAGGGTGCCGCTGGCAATAGCTCAGAAGAGAAGGAGGATCGGCAGCAGGCATCGACATCGCAGCTGCGGTTATCTGGCAGGCCTGTAGCAGTCCAAAACGTGTTAAAAAAACAAAAAGAGTTGCAGGACAGCTTGGCCAGACGGTCAAATTAGCACAGCGTGCAAGCCCTGAAAAGTTTTCCCATAGTAGGAAGAGTGCAGTGTGGCACTTTTTTTGACCAAAATCCTATTGATGAGGCAAAGGTTATCTGTAAGAAGTGCGGAAGGACCTTTAGCCGAGGGAAAAATCTCGGACATTTGAATACCAGTTGCATGCAGAGACATGTAAACACCATGCACTTGCAAGCGTGAATGGACAACAAAACCTCACTGGCTTTGAACTCCTACATTGCCAAACTGATCTCATTAGAGATGATGCCCTTCCGTTTGGTTGAAAGCGCAGCGTTCCGAAAGCTCATGGCCTACGCTGTCCCACGCTATGACCTACCCAGTCGGCACTTCTTTTCTAGAAAAGCCATCCCTGCCCTCCACCTGCATGTGAAAGACCGCATTGTCCATGCATTCAATCAATCAGTGAGTGGAAAGGTGCACCTCACAACAGATGCATGGGCCAGTAGGCATGGCCAGAGCCATTACGTGTTCATCACTGCGCAATGGGTAAATGTGGTGGATGCAGGGTCCACAAAGGACAGCGGCGGTGGGACAGTGCTGCCTAGCCCACAGTACAGGCAACAGTTGGCTGTAGGAGTTCGACCCTCCTCCTCCTCTAGAAGCAAAAGCTCGTCGACAGAGCGCAGTCGCACGAGCACTCCATCCACGGCTGCCGGTGTTGCACACGAGGTGTCCCACTATCGAACAGCTAGTGGTAAGCATCAGCAGGCTGTTTTAAAGATGATGTCTTTGGGCGACAACGGACACACCGCGGAGGTACTGGCCGACTACTTGCAGCGAGAAACTGAGTAATGGCTGGGCAGCGTACATATTGAGCCAGGCAAGGTAGTCAGTGATAACGGCCGTAATTTTGTGGCGGCCATAACCCTGGCAAAACTCAGACACATACCTTGCCTGGCTCACACCTTGAACCTGGTGGTGCAGTGCTTCATAAATAATTATCCGGAGTTACCAGCCCTGCTCCATAAGGTGCGAAGACTGAGCTCACACATCCGTCGCTCGCCTGTAGACTCCAGTCGTATGCAGAGGCTGCAGCGATCGCTCCACCTCGCCAAGCACCGCCTAATCATAGACGTTGCAACAAGGTGGAACTCCACCATGCACATGGTTGAGAGGCTGTGCGAACAGAGGCAGGCTGTAATGCATTTGTGGGAAGATATACGGGCAGGCAGTTTGAGGACAGACATCGAGTTGTCGGGTGTGCAGTGGTCAAAGCTGAAAGACCTCTGTAAAGTCCTTCAGTGTTTTGAGGAATGCACACGACTGGTAAGCGCAGACGACGCCATCATAAGCATGAGCATCCCACTTATGCGTCTGCTCATGCAAACTTTGATGCACATTAAGGATCAGGCGTCTGCAGCGGAGGAGGAGGAGGAGGGAAGCCTTGATGACAGTCAGGCATTGTCTGCTCAGGGAACTGACCTGGACAAGGTGGAGGAAGAAGAGGACGAGGGGGCTGATTATTTTAGGTAGGAGGATGCTTCTCAGGGGGCAAGAGAAAATGTTGGCTTGCCAAGGTCAGGTACAGGGTTTGTGCGTGACTGGAGGGATGTGGATTTGGCAGAAAGTGCTCCTCCACCCACCACTGGCAGTGCATCACTGACACCTGGAATATTGGCCCATATGTGTGATTATGTCTTGCGGATCCTAATAAGGGACCCCCGCATTGCCAAAATTATGAAGGATGACGACTACTGGTTGGACACCATCCTCGATCTACACTATAAAGGCAAATTACAGAACATCATGCCACAGGAGAACCTAGAGCTAATATTGGTGAACACACAAGCAACTCTGGTAAACCTTTTGTTAGAGGCATTCCCAGCACACAGCAGCGGTGCAGGTTCTACCACGAGCCGTACTGGGCAACATAGAAGAGGTGTCCGTGGTGCACACAGCCAAAGAGGCGCTGGAGACAAGGGTTTCATGACCATGTTGTGGACAGCTTTCTCGAGTACCGCTCACACGACGGGTAATACTAAATCGATTGCAACAGACAGGAGACAGCAAAATTACCTCTCCTCCCCTATTGATGATCTCCCTCACAGTTCATTCCCCTTCGACTACTGGGCCTGTAAACTGGACACCTGGCCTGAATTGGCACAATATGCCTTACAGGAGCTCGCTTGCCCTGCTGGTAGTGTGCTATCAGAAAGAGTCTTCAGTGCTGCTGGATCAATCCTGACATAAAGAAGGACCCGGCTGTCGACCCAAAATGTTGGTGCTCTCACCTTCATTAAAATGAACCATGCCTGGCTTTCAAAGGATTTTGTACCACCTTCCCCTGATGACACATAGGTTGCCATCAAAATGGTTCGCTTTGTCCTACTCTTCCTCCGACTTCTCCAATTCCTCCATTTGCAGCTGCTGAATGTCCAGCCTACACCTCAACATATGCCAGTTTTTCCACCTCCCTTACTGGGCTGTACCCACCCCCCATGGCTGGCTTCACCCCCCCCCCCCCAGGGCCAGCATCAGCATCTGGCACACCCGGGCAAGTGCCGAGGCCCTGAGCAGGTGGGGGGCCCACTCGCCGTCAGAGACATCGGCGCACTATGAGGGGCCCTGTGCCAGTGTCGGCGCCCACGAGTGGGCCCCCCTGCTTGCTCAGGGCCCCAGCACTTGCAATACTTACCTCTCCCTGCTCCACAGTTGTGACGTCTTCCGCGTTTCCTGACAGTTCAGGTCAGAGAGTGTGATGACGTCACGTCTGTGCGCCCTCTGCCTGAACAGTCACAGTGCAGAGAGCTGGAAGATGGCGACACTGAGGAGTCCAGAGTAGAGCAGTGCACAGCGAGGAAAGGTATTTCATTTTTTTTAATGTTTGGAGCAATATATGGGGAGCATTATACACTGGAGAATTATATATGGGGCTCATCATACACTTGAGCATCATAGATAGGGCCCATTATACACTGGAGCATTATAAATGGGGCCCATCATACACTGGAGCATTATAAATGGGGCCCATCATACACTGGAGCATCATTATATACGGGTCCATTATACACTGGAGCATCATATGGGGCCCATTATATATGGAGCATTATATATGGGGACCATTATATTTGGAGCATTTTATGGGGCCCATCATATACTAGAGCATCATATGGGGTTCATTATTTATGGGGCATCATATAGGGCCCTTTATATATGGAGCATCATATGGAGCACATATGGGGCCTTTTCTGTATGGAGCATTATATGGGGCTCATTATTTTGTATAGAGCAATATATGGGGCTCATTATTCTGTATGGCGCACTATGTGGTGCCCATAATACTGTATGGAGGACTATACTGTCCGGTTATTGAGCTATTGTAGAATTTACAATAGATATCACTCATGTCATGTAAGAAGTGAACTTTTTGGCATTGTACTATACCTATATTTCTCTGCCGTATCGGAGCATCATGAATTGTGGTATGTGTTAAAAGGGCCCACTGAGACTCTTTCGCCCGGGGCCCACAAAAACCTGGAGCCAGCCCTGCGCGGCCCCCCCCCACAACTTTAGCCAAATAACCCCCAGTTTTCAATGCGTTACAATTATTATAAAGTAAATTAAGGTTGACAAGCTTAAGTAATAAGAATTGATGTCGTTGGCATTGAAATGGGCACTGTAGGTGTGTTTACTGTCCTCCACTCACTGGCGACTTTTATTCCCCATTGACTTGTATTGGGGTCGGGTCTCCGACTGTTGACGAAACCCGGCCAATAGTCGGCCAACTTCGTTCGACTCAACTTTTGGAAAAGTCAAGCCGACTGAAACCCGACTTGACCCTCCCGGAGGCAAAGTCGCTAATTTCTCATTCCCACCTATCTCTCTGCTCGTAAAACCTGGCCCTGGAATGGCCCCAAAACAACTCTCTCAGCACTATGGGTGCTGGAGCATACATCCGAGCTCACATCAGCGCAGCTAACAGCAGTGATGACACATATCTCCCGTCCAGGACTTGTTCGGCGGCCATCTTACAAAACAAAAAAAAAGTCATCGAAGTACCCCATGTTTTTTACATGAATTACTACTATTTATTTACTTACTACAGGGTATACATTCATTGGTTTTTATTGTAGGTTATCTTTGTCTGTTAATGGCCATAGTGTGAATGTGCGCCTACATATTTACTTATACCAACAAGTGTGCTGGCTCATGTTTTCTGTTTCAATTTCTACTCATACATAGTGTGTGCATTTGTACAGTTCTCAGCATAAATGAGTATACCCAAACAGATTTGTCAGAAAACCTTTACAGTTTCTTTTCAGAATCAACATTTTTAGTGGGATATCATAATACAAAATACTCCCACAAATGTGGGCCTTTGCAAACAAGATTTGCTAAATTGCATACTCAAAAAAGTAAATTTTACTTACAAATTCCTTCATAATGTTACAAAAATGATTTCAACCCAATGAAAGTGTTAGGAGCAAAGCTAAAGTTTAGACTACAAAATTCTCATTAACAAGAATTCAACCACAGATAAGTCTAATTTATTAAACAATTGTCCAGCAGTTAAGCCTGGGTCTCACATAGCGATACACCAGCGATCCCGACAACGATATGCACTTGTCAGGATCGCTGGTGTATCGCTACATGATCGCTGCTGAGCTGCCAAACAGACAGTTCAGGGCAGCGATCAGCACAGCGACACTGCGGGTACCATCGCTTAGTTACCCGCAGTGTACCTTGGATACCAGCGCCCTGATGCAGGGAGCTAGTAACCAAGGTACACATCGGGTTTCCAGGCGCTGCGCTGTGCCTGGAAACCCGCTGTGTACCTTGGTTACCAGCTCCCTGCATCAGGGCGCTGGTATCTAAGGTACACAGCGGGTTTCTAGGCACAGCCCTGCGCCTGGAAACCCGCTGTGTACCTTGGTTACCAGCGGATCGCTGGTCTCCCGCCTGTCACATGCAGCGATGCGTGCCTGTCAGCGGGAACCAGCGATCAAAAAAATTTCCAGGACATTCAGCGACGATCAGCGATACCCAGCAGGGGGGCTGATCGTCGCTGAATGTCACACACAGCGATATCGCTGGGGAGATCGCTGCTGCGTCACAAAACTAGTGACCAGCAGCGATCTCGCTAGCGAGATCGCTGTGTGAGACGGGGGCTTTAGCTGACTATAACAGGGTGTTATTTAGAAAGAAAACCCCCTCCCATTTCATGCTGTCAGCAATGGCACCACATGGAAGAGAAATGTCACAACACCGGAGAAAGAAATTAATTTCTTTACACATGAAAGGTGAAGGCTACAAGAAGATCGCAAAGCTTTAATTATCAGTTAGAATACTATAGCAAAAGTGATACAAACATTTCACAAAGATGTAAATGCAACCATTTCACAGAAATGTCCAGGCTGACCACAGAAGTTAACACGTAAACAAGCATCTTCTGATAAGGATAGAAGAAAAACAACATGCAATCTCACTTCATTTAGCTAAAGAGCTGTCACTTTCATTGGTGAAAGTATTCTTGGGCACTACACAATATGTGGAGCTGTGTTAGAGACAATGCACCAAGGACCTTTCATCAGCTAATCTGTGGGGGTTGTAAAAATCAATATTGATGACCAATAAGAACAAGTCATTAATATTAAATTCCCAGGAAAAAAAAGAAAACCTAAAGTTTAACTGCCACCAAATTTAACAATAAAAACTGCTTACATTGTTAGAAAAACATCATGAGGTGGGTGCAACTTACTTTTAAAATCCATTTCATAATGGCAATACAATATCATTTGAAAAAGTTTTGAAGCTGGAGTCGAATTCATAAAATGCCATGATTACTTAGCTATTCTGACACTGATTTTTAAATTAAGTGCACCAACCTCAACAAATCTGAGGTCTATGAAATAACGTAATACTAGCTTGTACTCAAACTCACCAGGACCAGCTCTGTGCCTCCACCACTACTCTGGTAATTATTTATTGGTGGCAGCTGTGGCATCACTACAGAAGTGCTGCGTTCCATCACTGGACTCGGCAGCTCTGGCACGTAGACAGAACGAGCCGCTGATTCTGACGTTAAGTTCGCAACCAATAAACAATCAGCAGAGTAATATTAGAGACACAGCCGGTCATGGCCCTGGGGAGGAAGAATACCACCTGAAGATATTATTTTTAACACAGCTACGCAGATGGCATGTAGAAAGGTAAAGTCGTAAAACCTCCTTTAATATAGACATTAGTGTAGAAATTACTGTAGCCTACAAGGGTTGTCCCAAATTGGAATCTTTTCTTTTTTTCCCTAAGAACATTCCTTTTATAAATCCTGAAAAACAAATGCCTTATGCAGAAATTTGACTCCACAGGTCATTTATTAAATGTGCTTGGGAATCCAGTTTCTCTGTTGGGACTCTGGTTTTTTTTTGCTGAGCAAATAGGACTGTGATGATGCCTTGACCATCAGAGACAGGGGAACTACAGTTCACAGAAGCGCAGTACGCAGATAAGAGGTCACCAAGGGCGTGCATGCACATCCTGCAAAGAAAACAACTGGAAAACAAGTCCCGTAGCAATGAGGTATCACCTCCGCAATATCATGGGTTATGTTGGGTGGTCATTAATTCCGTATAGAAAATTAATCATATTTAAAAAATGTCTTATTTTACATACAGGGATAATAATGAGCCATAATCTTGATTTTAGAAATACCCACTTAGTTTTTTGAGCATTTAGCTTAAAATATTGCACCAAGAATGACATAAAGCTTAACCGACAGTCTCTCTACATTTACCTGTTCTACACTGACAAACACTATATTCCTAGCCGAAGCTTATGTATTACTAGGCCCATCATCTATGAAACGCCATTACGCTAGCACTGTATAACGGGTCATTCCCAGCATCCAGGGGATGTTACCTACAGTTAAGAATATGGTAAAGCTAGACTTTGAAATGTATGAAATCTTGAGGTTGCCCAGATGATTCTTTTGCACATAAATCAGCTTTATGTTCTGCATGTCTAAACCTTTTGTACTGTACAACTGAAAAGTGTCACAGGAATACACAAAGCTGGTCAGTGTTCTGCTGTCAGTCTCCATTTCATATTCAGTACCAGCTGCTGACTTGATCATTTTGCATATCTGGAGACAAAATAACCTGCTTAACTGAACCGTCCTCAGACAAAAAAAAATGGCATGTAAGAAAGTAAACCAATGATCCTATTAGTTCCAGCAGACTTAAATCAGAGACTCTACGTATGTGGTCCTTCCAGACACATCTGTCATCATCCATTTTCATTCTGTAGTAAGCGGTCTCTTTTCCTTTATATGTTAGTTAGTGGAATATATTTGCATACTTTGTTGTTATCAGGTCCAAGTACATTATTCCCATTAAACCAGGACTTCGCTCGTGTGCTGAGGATTCCGTGTTCTAGAAACTGTATCAAGGATAAAACACAACTTGCAAAAATAAAAAAAAAAAATACACAAAAATTCGATCATAACCCCTGGGCAAATATTACACTGGAGAGAAACAAGCAGTAAGGCTAAAGTAGACACATTGCTCCAAAAACGTTATTCTGTTATTCTTGTTTTATTATAAATAAGTAACAAAAGTATAGATATTCCATAAGAAAACAAGAGAGTTTAATTTTATTACCCAGTAACAGGGTAATCTAGAATGTAATAATACAATGGTACTACGCTACTGTACAACATGCCATTATTCCACTGCGAATGGCCGTGAGCACAGACTCTGTACTGTTCTATAATGAAGTCTCATGAACAGCTTTACTAACACCCAAGTGGATTGGCAAGTGACAGAAGCTCAGCTAAATCCTCTGTTTACACTGGAGATTAGCAGGGTAGGGCTTGGGAAGCAAACTGAGCTGTCCATGGTCAAGGGAACCTGCTCACTGTCAGCCCGTAGGGCACGGAGACAAAGCCTGGTCCAGGTAGGAAGTGACCCATAAACCTATCCCTACCATGGATTTATTCAAAGCCAGTCTGCCTCATAGAATCTCCATATGACCATTAACTGGCCTGCAAGGCCTGCCAGGAGGCCTAATTACAGGTCTACAGAGCCCAATAACAAAGGCTGAAGAGATTTAGTCGAGGGATGATCGGCTTTATACTGACTTGAGAGAGTCCATATAGAGAGAATGAAATAAAGAGGTTTAGCAGACAATTTCCCCCAGGGATGCAGCATTATAAGCCGGGCAGGGAAACCAGTCCACTTCAGATGGGCTTAAAGTATGCCACCCCACTCAAAATTACCATTCAGCCACGGCTTGCTTAACATCTGCTCAAACATGGGAAGTAGCTGTGATATTGTTAGCCTGAGCAGAAGAAGCTATTCTTGGAGAAAAATATTCAGAGATCTGAGTAAACGTGCAGCATTTTGTGGCTGAGCCTTTGACTACTCTTAAATGAACTGGAGGCTAGTGTGAATCCCCAATTAAGCAATGTTAGCTCACATGCACAGAAGTGTCAGTCCGCATACAAGGTCATGGGAAAACATGGCAGCCACACTTCTGTTATCCAATGTCATCACAGCTTTTGTTCCTCTAAGCTCTCGCATCGCAAAGTGACCCTTTTCTATAGCTTTTTTCATTCTAATGATGCAATTAATTAGGAAATACAAAAATGTGAGATATTTGCCCAAACTACCTTGGATAAACAGGGATGGCCAACTGTATAAAGTGTAGTACTAAATTAAAGGGTCACTATGTGATGTAAGAGGTTGGGCAATCATTGTAGCTGTGAGCCCTATCCCACAGGTCTAACTGTCACTTACCTGGGCAAGAAGTGCCACCAGAATACACTAGGTCAGTGTCCTAAAAAGCCACCAGCATGTCATGTTTTCAGGATTTCCATAGTATTGCACAGGTGATGGAATTATTGCCCGTGCAGGTACTGCAATTATCACCTGGGAAATCCTGAAAACATGACCTGCTGGTGGCCTTTGAGGACCGGAGTTGGGGAACACTACTGCACTAAGGGAATAAGACAAGTCAGCAGAGGTAGTGTGATGATCAGGTCAATGTGCTGCTGGAAAAGTTCAGGTTCTGGCATTAATGTGGCAATACTTCTACTGTTACTGTAGGTGCTATGTGTCTGCTAATGAAAGACTAATGAAATGCTCCATGCAACACTGCAGTTTAGTAATCCTTTGAGAAAAATGATAAGATTGTTTAAGATGTTGCCTCTTCAATGTAATCCAGCATGTGATGTGTTAGAAAACTAGTTTGATTCTTGAAGACCTTACAACTTTAAAGGGCTGTCCACTACAGCGCTCACATGACATAATGCTACGCAAGTGCCGGTGTGAGAGAGAAGTATAAGTTTTCTTATTTTAGTCGGAAACCTGTGCATTTAAGAGCTCATTCAGACATCAGTTTTCCTGAATAGGATTTGCACATATTTAATTCTATGGAGCTGTTCAAAAGTCCGTGTATTTTCATGGACTGAGTAGTCCACACAAAATCATGGAGACGTGTATGATTTTGATCAGAGTCATGACCTAAACTCGCGAATGCAAGTCTATTGGTCCCTGAAAATAATCAGACAGAACTAGAGTGAAATCTAAGTACTGTCAGTTTTTCACTGATATGAGAAGCTTGAGAAACCTTCAGCACTTTTTTGTCATCTGAGAAAAAAAAATGAGAAAACGCTAACCAAATTATGATGATGAAAACACTTACAAAACACAGGGTTGTTTTGCATACAAGAAAAATCAGGAAGACCAGAAGGAGACCTAAGAAGGGGTTGTCCAACTAGTGGACAACCCAATTAAAGGACTTCTAAAGTCCACTGCTAAAGTATTGGTCCCACATACCACAGGATATCTTTGGAGACTCGTAGAGTCCATGCATCTATGGAGTCAAAGCTATTTCAGGGACATAAAGGGGCACAATATTATGCAGATTGTTTTGCTACTATGGATGATAGGTGTATACAATATAGCAGAATTGTTTTTACCAAACGTACAAGTTAAAGCCAAAAACAAACAAATAACCAGTTTAAAATAAGCTTCAATGTATAGACATAGTGGTGAGCGATCCAGGTGTTTAGCGCTCCCACAGTATTGAAATTGTAAAAAAAAAAATGGAGTGTTGACAAAATAATTATCTCTGATGTTCATATTTTTATTATTATTATTATTATTATTATTATTAAAAACAGAATCTTGCTAGTATTTGTTTCACAGTATCTTTGACACTGTCCGTTTGGGACAAATGTTATCATGCAGACTTTGTGCTGACAACGAATTATAACTGATACAGCTCACTCTTTTCTGCGTAAATGTAATTGTAATACAGTGTTTGGCTATTTCTATGAGTCCATATCTAACGAATTTTTGATTTATTGAGGTGCTCAGGATGTAAACTGTTGAGAACAACAGTCATTATTAAATGCGGGGTGCTCTTCTTGTTAATTAATACCTCCACCTATTCCAGTTGAGATGTACAAATGAGTCTAGATCTCCATTTCATCTCCAGTCACCTGAGGAACGCTGTTAACAACCGAAACACGTTGTGTTTTCATCTCTGCTATTTTTATTAAAAAACAATTTAACAGGGGATATATTTTTGTCAACACTCCACTTTTTACCATGTCCCTACTGTGGGAGCACCAAACACCTGGGTCTCTCACCGCTACTAGGTACTGCTAGAACTCCATTGGAGGAACTCCCAACAGCACACCTGGTGCATCTTGGGCAAATTACTGCGAGTGTTGTGCCTCAGTTAGCACAGCCCATTCAGGGAGCACACATCCTGTCTCTCACCTGATTGCTTACACCAATTTACTAATAGCGCCACATTTCTCTCCTTTTCCCCAAGGGATTTCCCTTAATGTACAGACACACAAAGGGCACAAATGTTATATCCAATGAAGAGGTAAGTAACATAGAGCACATTTAGAAATTAGCCATCTCTACTGGCTTCACTGATACCTTAATTTGCCACCAGCCTTTAATGCTTGCAGAAACAGGGACCTTCTCCACTAGTGTTATAAAAACCAGCTACATGGATTGCAAAAAGTCTTGGTTACTTGGTGGTCACATGCCCTACTCTATGTGCTTTTTGGGCATGGACCAGTATCACAATGAGTAAACACTAACTGAGCAGCAGCCAGGCAGTCCCATGTACAGCAACCTGCAATCCAATGAGTTATTTCTAACTTTTGAACATTTTTGGCTATAGCTTTTGTGTTGAATTAGATAAAGATGGACTATCTGTTGCTACCAATGGAAATCAGTAAGGCCTGGGCCCCTATGACCCAATCATCGGTTCACCTGTTGTCCCTCATAGGATCACGTTTGGTAAACGCTAACCACTTGATTACAGGAAGACCACACACCACCTGCTGTTTGTCAATGCCCTGACCCTGTTGTCTGGCCATCATAATTAGGTCTTTGTCAAATTCGCTCAGATCCTCACACTTGTCCATTTTATCTGCTACCAACGCACAAACGTCAAAAGTAAACTGAAATATCCCATCTCGACAGGTGCTGAACCACTGAAATGAATAAATACCGTATAATGTGCAGAATATATACATTCATATATGTACACGCACGCAGTATAAAACCTTGCTAAACAAATGCACAGTCTTAACTTCAGATTCTTTCAGATTCTTTTTTTATGCATTAAGGTATCACAATATTTTAAAACAATGCTTAAAATCCAAAGCACTGAGGCCAAAATGATATATATCTCATTGTATTTTTAATACATTTCAAGGTGTTAAATTAGAGAAATGAGGGGTGACAGCTATGTGAACAATAAACAAATTGTTCTTTTTGAGGGCCGGGCTGTCACATCTACTTTATAATTATACGCTTCAAAAGCATATTAAAGATATGGAGAATAATGCATATATTTGAAACTGAGAAATATAACGCTATTTGGAAACTTTATTGGAAAAGATGGGAATATTTTCTAGAGCTACCACTACACAATCTCCCTTTAACAGCGATTAAAAAAAATATATAATAAAATTGGTATATTCAAGTATAATAAACTAATGTTCTATGGTATGAAGGAAGATAATGAGGGAAGAGACTAGAGTGCGAGTGTAGTGGTAATAGCAGAAATTATCAATTTGATTTTTTTTTTTTTTTTTTATTTCTTGTAAGTACTTGATTAAGCCAAAATGCACTACATTTATCTTAGGACTGGATGAAAATGCAACTATCAATTTTTGGTACTGTGTTATGATTTGGTAGCCGAGGAGGACAGTAGCAAAAATAGGCTAAGCAACCAGACACCCAGAGAAGTTGGTAACTAGTGGATTGCAGACCCCTAAACTGACAGCACAACTAGACGTAGCTGTGGGACGTACCTACGGTGCCCTAGACGCCTCGACACAGCCGGAAAGATAACTAAGCCTAAAGGGAGAAAGGGGAAAGCTAACTGCCCCGGAGTAGAGCCCCCAAAGGAATAGGTAGCCCCAAACATATATTGGCGGTGAGACAAGATGAAATACTAACACATGCAGAAAATAGAGCAAGCAAATGCTGGGGCCCAATCTGTCTAGATAGAACAGGACAGGAAAGAATACTGTCTGCAATCCAGCAAAAACTCTAAGAAAAATTCCAACACGTCTGATATGTAAAAATACTGAGACGACACAATCTCTCCCCCGCTAGATCAGAATTCTGGTGTGAACTGGTAGCAAACCAGCAGGCACTGAAATAACAGGGAATTGGAAATACATAAACTGTCTCTGGTGTGAACTGGTAGTAAATCAGCAGATACTGAAATAACAGGGAACTGAAAATACACAAACAGTGGCAAAAGAGAAACAGAGTCCACCACAGGCCCCCGCAGGGGAACCTAGCTGTACTAACTCCAGAAAGGCAAAAAACTGAGAAGACAAAAGGGGAAGCAAATGCCACAGAAATAAGCAGCAAATAACTTATCTGAAAGTTGCAGGACAAAGCAAGAAGCAAGCTGACTTACAAAAGGGACCAGGAAGAAACAAATCACCGGCAAGGTTCATGGGAAGGTTGCTCACTTATATCTCCCCAGTCAGTAACACCTGACTGCCAATCATTGCCCCCAGGTGATAGACTTCTGTTAGCCAAAGCAGCTTCATTACTATCAGCAGCCACCAGAGGGAACCCAAACTCAAAAGTCAGATTCAGAGTGTTCACAACAGTACTGCATGTAGGTATAAATCATCGATCTATTGAAACACTGACCATGAAAGTACTCATTTGACAAGATACAGCAATTAAAAAAAAAGGTTAATGGAAGTCATAGCTGCTGCTGGCCACTCCTTCCTCCTGATTACTTATACATCCAAAGGAGGAGACAGTGACGCCAGCACTGATTGGGCGCAGAGGTCACATGACATAACAACCTCCCGTGAGCCCCGGGACCCAGAGTACGGAAAGTGCTGGAACAGTGCGGGCATCGGAGGGGAACAGAAGTGCTTTTATTTTAATGGGGGCAAACATTTAGATCGAAAAGGGGTTGACCTAGTAGTGGACAAACCCTTTAATATGACAGATTAATTATAAATAACACATGTGACAGAGGGGCCTTTGGGCTCAGGTTTAAGTGTTCTGTCTGCCCCCTTATAGCTACAGTCCTGTTCACAACAGCCACATGGCTTCTATAGGTTACTGGATGCAGGCTTGGACTGGCCCACAGGAGAACAGGAAAATCCACCGGTGGGCCCCTGTTCAAGAGTAGGCTGCCATCCTCTAATATGAGCAGCATTTCACACAATATACTTGAATCGCTATGTACAGACAAAGGCAGCATCTTATTCACCCAGTTCAATGTTATATACATTTCTGATTGAGGATAATGTCATATTTGCATGTAGCTGAAAAGTGGGACCCTGCAGTTGATTACTGGTGGCTCCTGCCCCTCCAGTCTGACACTGCTGGGATGTCTTACCAATCTCTTTGCATAGTTCATTTTCAGTACTTTCACAGAAGCTAAGTCCAGTCTTTACAAAAACATATATATCAGCAAACCCATTCCTACATTACCCCTCCTCAGGTCAGACCTGCTGCAGACAATAGAAATGAATAATGAAAAGGGTCTCGTTTCCAACATCCACCTTATGCAAGTTACTTCAAGTCTTTTAAGTTGTGAAAATGATCAGCTAATTATCTGCGACTTTTGTATGTATTTCTGCCCATATGATTGCTATACCCAAAAAGAATGCAAATAATTCTTACTTTCTGCTGCCATTGTTCTTGCAAATGAGTTTCTTTTCTTTTTAAAATAATGATACAAATAGACTTTGCAGCAGTGCCAGTGCATAATACAGCCTTATAATGAGGTGTGTTACAGAATGAAGTTTCGGCTCGGTAATTATTTCAGGCTCACAAATGTAAACCTTCATCTACCATCACTCACCAGCAGCTTGGAGAACCATCTGCAGCGTTGCTTTGGCCTGTTCAGCAGGAGACTAAAAACAAAGACAAAAAGCATATTTACCATACATTATGGTACCAATCAAAGGCATAGTGTTTTATACAGAAGACACCGCACGGAGCTAGACCAAAACATCTATAAAAGAACATATCCCATCTTAATTTCTATGCAATATCCAATATTTGAAAAGACATTCACTATTAGGCAACCTCCCCATGTTTTAGCCCCAACCTATGCTGCCACTATTACATTTAATTGTTAGGATGCTCTTACTTCTATCTAATGTAAATTCTGCACGCCTCTCTCACTAGCATATGGTATATCCGTTCAAAACAAAACAATAAATTCAACAGAATGGGGGTAAAATATAGCAAACACGTATCTACGTTATTCAATAACATTAAAATTAACTAAAACATTTTAAATTAAACTCTGCTAAATAAACATAAAAAAGATTATGTACCCTCTGTTAATCAAGAAATCAATCAATAAAAAAACACTGTATTACCCACAGACCATTATTTGCTGGAAATAATTTTCTATAAACCCTATAAATAATATTACCTGCTTTAGTGAAATTTAAACGTTGTTAAAAATTGTTAATAATAAAGGACAGCGCTTATTTCTAATAACTGTAAAAAAAGTGAATAATTTTGTTATAAATTAGAATTATTGGAAAAGATATTTACAAATTTTGGTCTTAGACTTGCAGAATTGCTACCGTTGTCCTATTTTTCTTTTTTACTGCAGTGTTTTTATTAACTAAAACTCTATATAAAACAGGTAAGGGAGTTCTGTAAAATATGAGCTATTGACGTATTTTTTTTTTTTTTTTACATTTTTCATTTGTCTTAAATTCTCTTTTCATTCCTATAGCAGCCAAGTCCTCCCCAACCCACTCTTCTAGACTGGCTGGTATTTTCCTGTGTGTGTGCATATGGAGACACCTGTCAGGCTAGTGGACCGGGGCAAGGAAAAGCCACTGGGGACTTGCATCGGACTAGTCATCTGAGACACAGTCCTAAACTGGCACTTCAAAGTCGGCTTTCTCTGCGGGACTCAGATTCATGCTGCACATGGATCGTGGGGTAACGTGAATCTCCGGTGTAGTTCCTTTTTTGGGGTGGAACAACTAGGAGGACCTTTTTGCAAGTAACTGCTTTTAGCCTCAAACCTGCCTGTATAAATTATATCGCTCCGCCTAATTTTATTATTAAAATTAAGTTCCCGATTATGATGTTTATGGCAGATTACTGGAATATGCCACCAATTTCCATCTGGTAAGAATCCAACCCCTGCCTTATGGCCAAGCATACAGCCTGCGAAAAGAGAGGAGAGCTCCAGGGCAGAGATCTTCTAGTAAAGCCACCACTTTGTTCTTGGCAAAGGTCACTGCAGCCATTAATCGCACAGCCTTGCAAGTACCTCTATGGCTGTAGATCTATGGATCTGGGCAATTCATGATATCGCCTTCATATAAAGAAAAACCACAGGTTAACGGCTGTGTACTTCCACCAATGTTATGCCTTTAAAAAAAAAATGGCTGTACTGGATATGAAGAAAAGCTGGTGAACACAACAGTGAAATAATGTTTGAAAAACAAATTTCCTTTAGCCTTGAGATGCCTTTGAAATATTGCAGAGTCCGTGATTCGTTCGAGAAGTCTTATGTTTAAAAAGCTCCAGAAAATATTATATCTTTTTACATAAATATATATATTGCCTTCCACATATAAACCATCTTAAAGTTAAACTTCAAAAGCCAACAAAACGATATGAGACTACATGTTCTTCATTTGTGTAAAATACTGCAGCAGAATGTACCTTTTTCTGGCTTTAATCTAAAGCTTATCTTCACCTATAGTATGGAAATGCTGAAGCAGTTAACCAAAAGAGAAATATTACATGAAACTGAAGTCATCGGTATAAACAAACAAAACTATCAAATATTAAAACTTTAAAAACTTCTTGCCTGCAAAAATTACAACTTTCTTGAAAAAAAAAATACAAGTACAATTACTTGACAAGTTATAATAAACATCTGCCCTTGCCCAAA
>JARQOD010000005.1:142903844-142939246 GCA_033576555.1 Oophaga sylvatica | reverse complement strand
GTTTTAAATTTTTTTGGGAGGGAACTGGGTAAAAATAGGTAAATCCCATTTTTTCTATAATGGGGGTAGGATTTGGTCTCGGGTTGATCCTTAGGGACAGCATCCCAGGAAATTTGCTCAAACTTTTTTTTTATTTTTTTGTAACAATGAATAGGATGCCATTTTCTATAAATGTTGTTTTTAAATAATCGGTTTCCCTAAGGTATCCTGAATTTCGGAAATTCGTCTCCTTTGAAAATTTGGCCCCTTGGGGTAAGGTTACCCAAAATTAGGAATGACAGCTAGATGTCAATGTAACATTAGATCTACCTTTTTTCGATGACATTTGTGCAGATGGTCCCCTTCCAATAAATTTTCCCAGACCCAAAAGTTGACATATTGTACTGATGGTGGGAAATTTCCGGAAAAAGGTTAATTTTTTAGGTAGAGTAAACCCTGTTAAGGCCTTTAATGGACCTTCCCAGAAAAATAGGAGTCACGATAAATCTCGCCAATCCCAAACCGGAATTTTGGGCCCAGACTGAAAATATATGACTCCTCCCACTTGGCCGAAGGTTGCATAGCTAGGGGCAAAGCGGGTACCCATGGCATTTCCCCCGGGTTTGCGGAGAACGGGCCCTTCATTGTAAAAAAAATTTTTGGGTGTAGAATAAAGGGAATACAATCAAAAATAACCTTTAATTTGTGCCTCTTAGAACCCCCAATTTTCTGAGAAATGTTCAGAGCTTCGCACCCCTTTGGGGGGTAAATTTAAGGTGTAAAGTATTTGATACAAGGTGCCGAGTATGAACCCCTTTTTCCAAGGAATTTTCCCCGAGGGCCGTAATGTTGATGGTGCCCTTGGAAGCTGGAACCAGGGCCAGGCTTTTTTTGGGAAATGCCCCACATATCTAAAAAGGGTTTTGAAGAAGCATTAATCCCTGAAATTATTGGCCTCCTGGTGGGCATTTTTGGGTTTTTGTGTGTTTGGGAAATTGGTGGGAATACTGCAAATTGGAGTTTTATTCAAAACAAATTGAAACTCTTGTTGTTTAATATGCCATATACTTGCCCTTTGAGGTTTAGGATGTCAAGATATTGGTTTTATTTTGATGGTTGGTTTGGAGTAAATTTTTCTTAAATGTTTGTGTGTCCCCAACAACCTCAATGACTGCTGTACTTGATTTATTGATATAACTTTCCCCCCCTCCTTTGTCTGCTGGGCGTATAATGTTTATTATTATTTTTTTTGGGGGTTTTTTGTTGGGCTTTTTCCTGTATTTAAATTGTTAGTATATTTCCAGTTCTTAGGTTCATTTCCTGATGTCAGTACACCATTTTCAATGTGGGAAAGGGCATGGAGTACCCCCTGGGGGGGTTAAAATTTTGGGTTTTAGCTAAACGGTATGGTTGAATTGAGATGGTACTAAATGGGCCTGGAGGGACGCCGCGCTCCTTTCTTTAAAAATACTTTTTAATAGCTAGGTTGCATAGAATTTTTTTTAAACTAATATATAAATCGAATGGTTTAGATCTAGTTGTAGGGGCAATTTTAAACCCTTTTGCAGGAGAGAATAGTCCGATGTGGACAGAGGGTAAGAGCTTAGGTTAAAAATTTTTTTGAATAGAAGAATTAGGGGTGGGATTGGAAACTACTTTTGTTTTTGTTTTGGTGAGTTTCCCCCCTCTTTTGCCCCTCTTGGTCTGTTTGATCTTTATTTGGAAAAAATCCCGATTTATGCAGGGCGGGGGGTAGGGCCCCTACTATTTTTAGAAGTTATAGGGTGTGGATTTTTAGTTTTATCCACATTGGTTCAAACTAGTCTTTATGACTTTATTAATAGGAGCCCATTTTGATATGGTGTTGGACTTAAACCGAGAATGGGATTGAGTGTTAGTGGATGTCGTCGCAATAGCAGATATGACCCACGACTGTTTTGGGGTGCTGAAGTTTCCACATCCGTTTCCATGAGTGTTAACGGAACATATCTATTAGATAAAGAGATATGAGAAGAGGCAGTATCTCTGCATGTTTCACCTAATGATGTTGGAGTAACTTTTGGAGTAGTACCAATATCAAAGGATAGTTCCAAAATGGTAGAACTTAGGGTGAGACCATCTGCACCAAATGTCATCGTAAAGAGGTAGATGCTAATAGTTACTGTAGCGCCCGCGTCCCTGCCTGCTGCCAGACAGGGACGTCCTCTCCTCACCTGCGCTCAGCGTCCTCAGTGCCCCAGCCTCCTCTGCGCCTCTGGCATCCTCGGCGTCCTCCTTCCGCCCTGCTGGTCCCGCGCGCTCCTTCCTGCTGCTGGCCTTAGGGCGCGCGCCCGCACCCTCCCCCGCTCTTAAAGGAGCCGCGCGCATTTCCAATCAGTCTCCAGCCATGCTGGTGGACTCCACCCTATATTAAGGGCTTCCTCCTTAATGGAGGTGCCCGTTGCAATGTTGTTTCTGTGGCAGTCTAACTCTGCTTCAGCCATCAGCTCCTGTTTCCAGTTGCCTGCCTGTTACCTGTCTGTTTGCCTGTCGGCCATCTGACTGCAGCTCTATCCAGAGGTTCGGACATCATCTGCGGAGATCCCCGGCTATTGCAGAGACTCTTGCCTGCTCACCTGGGAGCGATCATCTGCCATCCGACTGCAGCTCTATCTAGAGGTTCGGACATCATCAGCAGAGATCCCCGGCTATTCCAGAGACTCTTGCTGCTCACCTGGGAGCGATCATCTGCCCTCCGACTGCAGCTCTATCTAGAAGTTCGGACATCATCAGCAGAGATCCCCGGTATTCCAGAGACTCTTGCCTGCTCACCTGGGAGCGATCATCTGCCATCCGACTGCAGCCTACCAGGAGGCTCCACCAGCTAGGTCGTATATGCCTGTTTGTCTAGAGACTGCCTTGGTCACTTACCGTGACAAACCTGCCTGCCCAGAGACTACCCTGGTCACTTGCCGTGACAAACCTGCCTGCCCAGAGACTCCCTGGTCACTTGCCGTGACAACCTGCCTGTCCAGAGACTGCCCTGGTCACTTGCCGTGACAACCTGCCTGTCCAGAGACTGCCCTGGTCACTTGCCGTGACAACCTGCCTGTCCAGAGACTGCCCTGGTCACTTGCCGTGACAAAACCCGCCTGCCAGAGACTGCCCTGGTCACTTGCCGTGACAACCCTGCTGCCTGGGCCAGTGAGACTGCCCTGGTCACTTGCCGTGACAACCTGCCTGTCCAGAGACTGCCCAGGTCACTTGCCATGACAACCTGCCTGTCCAGAGACTGCCCAGGTCACTTGCCGTGACAACTGCCTGTCCAGAGACTTCCTTGGTCACTTGCTGTGACAACCTGCCTGTCCAGAGACTGCCTGGCTAATTGCCGTGATTCCCTGTCCTATTCCGGATGCCACCCGCTCTCTTGCAAGTAAATTGTCTTGTATAATAAAGCTTAGTGGTTCCACCAACCAGACCCGTTTCCGTCAGTGGTTCCACCTACCAACCCGTTACAGTTTGCTCGGGCCATGGAACCCGGTGGCACCAAACCCCTTCACCTTCCGGAACTGTGTCATGAGCTGTCTCGCCAGAGCTCTCAACAGGAGGCTATCCCGGGTCACCTGCGGAACGTCAATTCCCGCTTGGACACTCTGAATCCATCACCAGCAACCACGCTGGAGCCATGACTCATAATCCGGCAGTCCCGCTGACTCCCAATTCCGTGGTTTCCATTCCCGGTCCCCGACTTTCAGCTCCTCCTAGGTATGGAGGGGACCCTGTTATGGCTCGGGGTTTCATTAACCAGTGCACCCTGCATTTCGAACTCCTGGCACACCAGTTTAATTCTGACGGGCCAAAATTGCCTTCATCGTGTCCCATCTCACCGGAGAGGCTCTGGCCTGGCTTAATCCTCTCTGGGGAGAGAAGATCCTCTGGTGTCAGACCTGCCTGCTTTTCTCTCGGCCTTCCGGAGGGTATTCGACGAACCTGGACGGAAGACCTCCTCTGCATCATCTCTGTTGCGTCTCCGTCAGGGAAGTCTCACCGTTGGTCAATATGCCATACGGTTCCGTACTCTAGCCTCAGAACTGGCTTTGGGACAATGAAGCTCTAATTTCGGTCTTCTGGGAGGGTCTGTCCGGCCGTATTAAAGACGAACTTGCCGGTCGGGACATTCCAACCTCGCTTGATGATTTAATAAATCTTGCCAATCGAATTGATCTACGGTTCCAGGAACGAGCCAAAGAGGTCACCCGTGAAAAAAAGTTTCCTCATTTAACCCCTTCCGTTTCTCCCCAGGTGCCACACTGCTGAGCCTATGCAGGTCGACCAGACCAAGATGGTCAAAGCCCGTCAGGACTCACGCCGTGCCGAGAAAAGTTGCTTCTACTGCGGCGTAAGGAGCACTGGATCCGAACCTGTCCGGAGAAGTCGGGAAACGCCTGTGTCTAGGTTCGCTCGGAGAGGTCAATCTAGACAAAAATAAATCCTCTTCATCTCTGCTGCTCTCGGTCTCAATTCTTCTCGGTAAGAACCGTTACTTCGAGATGGCCCAACTTGATTCTGGAGCAGCTGGGAATCTCGTGTCACAGGCTCTTGTAGAGAAGTATCGCATTCCCACCAAACCTCTTGTTGAACCAGTATCTGTTGCTGCTGTGGATGGGGGTCTCCTACCTCGTCCCATCCGACTTATCACCGAAGCCATAACCCTGCAGGTGGGAATGTTGCATTCTGAGAGCATCTCATTTCAGTTTTACCTGGACTCTTTCATGCTTTCTTACTAGGTCTGCCTTGGCTCCAAAGCATGCACCTGTGCTTGACTGGCAGAATGGAGAGATTCTTCACTGGGGACAGGACTGTCATAAACGTGTCTGGTGCCTGTTCATCCCGTCTGTCCTTCTCCTACTCCTGCTAATCTACCAGGACTCCGATTCCATATTGGTCATTTGCTGATGTCTTCAATAAAAAGGAAGCAGAGACATTACCCCGCATAGACCATATGATTGCCCGATCGACCTGCTACCCGGTACCACGCCTCCCTGTGGGCGTATTTACCGTTGTCCGCTGCTGAGACCAGGTCGATGTCCGAATATATCGAGGAGAACTTAGCAAAAGGATTCATCCGGAAATCTACCTCCCCAGCGGAGCAGGTTTCTTCTTCGTAAAAAAGAAGGACGGATCTCTCCGTCCCTGTATTGACTACAGAGGCCTAAATTTGATCACGGTGAAGAATAAGTACCCTCTTCCGCTCATTCCAGAATTTTTTTGATCGTCTTAGAGGGGCTAGAGTCTTCACCAAACTAGATCTTCGTGGAGCATACAACCTGGTTCGTATCGTCGAGGAGATGAATGGAAGACGGCATTCAACACCCGGGACGGCCACTACGAGTACTTGGTGATGCCCTTTGGTCTCTGTAATGCTCCAGCAGTCTTTCAGGAGTTGGTCAATGACATCTTCCGGGACCTCCTCTACTCCTGCATTGTGGTGTACCTTGACGACATCTTGGTCTTCTCTCCGGATCTTCAGTCTCACCGGAGGGATGTTCGTCAGGTTCTGCTCAGGCTCAGGCAGAATCACCTCTTCGCCCAAATATGAGAAGTGCCTCTTTGAGCAGACATCGCTTCCGTTTCTGGCTACATCATTTCTCAGACAGGCTACGAATGGATCGGAAATTGTCTGCCATCGAGAAGTGGCCCGACCGGAGGGTTGAAGGCCATTCAGCGGTTCCTGGGATTTGCCAACTATTACCGTCTCTTCATACCGCACTTCTCTTCCAGGACTGCTCCAATCTCCGCACTCACCCGCAAGGATGCTAACCCCAAACAGTGGACGCCCGAAGCAGAGGAGGCCTTCCTTTCTCTAAAACAGGCCTTCTCTTCCGCTCCAGTGCTGCATCGCCCGGATGGCAACAAGCAGTTCTTCCTGGAGGTGGACGCTTCCTCTGCTGGAGCCCGGGGCGGTACTTACCCAAAAAGCTTCATCCGGGAGGGTGGTATCCTGCGGTTTCTTCTCCAAACTCTTCTCCTCCTCCGAGCGCAACTACTCCATAGGAGACCGAGAGTTATTGGCCATCAAGTTGGCATTGGAGGAGTGGCGTTACCTACTCGAAGGGGCTTTCATCCGGTAATCATTTACACGGACCACAAGAATCTGGCATACCTCCACATGCCCAGAGACTTAACCCTCGCCAAGCCCGGTGGTCCTTGTTTTTTGCCCGCTTCGATTTTCTTTTGCATTTCGCCCAGCTGACAAAAACATCAAGGCGGATGCTTGTCTCGGTCTTTCCTGGTGTCGGATCTCGAGGAGGAACCTAAGCATATCATCGATCCGCCAGAGTGATGCAGGTGGCTCCCGTGAGTTTAAATCGTCTCCCTCCTGGTAAGCGTTCGTATCAGAAAACTGATCGGAAGAGAATCCTACATTGGGGTCATTCATCTAAACTCGCTGGCCACGCTGGTCAAAAAAAGACCCTCCAACTCATTACCCGGCATTATTGGTGGCCTACCTGCACAAAGACGTAATAGACTTTGTTTCTGCCTGTGTTTCCTGTGCCCGCAACAAAGTTCCGAGACACCTGCCTACCGGCCGTCTTCTTCCCTTCCTGTACCCGCTGCCCCCTGGCAGCATATAGCCATGGACTTCATTACTGATTTTCCCGTCTCTGCGGTTGTACAGTCATTTGGGTGGTCACTGACGCTTTTCCAAGATGGCTCACTTCATTCCTCTGCCAGGTCTTCCGTCTGCACCCGAGTTGGCTAAAGACTTTATCCGCCACATCTTCCGTCTTCATGGTCTGCCTTGTCACATTGTGTCGGAACGTGGGGTTCAGTTCACCTCACGTTTCTGGAGAGCCACTTGTAAGTTGCTAGACGTCACCCTGGATTTTTCCTCCGCTTACCACCACAGTCCAATGGACAAGTTGAACGAATAAATCAGAATTTGACAGTTATCTTCGACACTTCGTTATGCCCACCATTCTGACTGGGTGGAGCTCCTGCCTTGGGCCGAATTCTCCTACAATAATCATGAGAGCGAATCTTCCACCAAGTCTCCGTTTTTTGTAGTCTTCGGTCAGCACCCTCGATCCCTGTCCCTGTTTCCATCTCTGTGGACAATCCAGCTGCGGAATCTCTGGTTAGAGAATTCTCCTCCATCTGGGAGAGTACCCGGTCCGCCTCATTCAGTCATCCGAGCGCATGAAAAGACATGCTGACAAAAAACGTCTGGATCCTCCTCAATTCCGTCCTGGGGACAAAGTCTGGCTTTCGTCCAAATATGTTCGACTCAAAATTCCGTCCTACAAGTTAGGTCCTCGGTTCATGGTCCTTTTGAGTCATCATCAGATCAACCCGGTGTCCTATAAATTGAAACTCCGGCCCAATTTGTGAATTCCTAATTTTTCATGTATCTCTCCTCAAACCTGTGGTTCTTAATCTTTTTTTAAGTCTACAGGTACACCTCCTGCTCCAGTGTCTGCTGATGATGAATTTGAGGTAGAGAACATTCTGGCCACAAAAAGGGTAGGAAAAAAGACTTATTTTTTGGTGGATTGGAAGGGGTTTGGTCCTGAGGAGAGAACTGGGAGCCTCGGGAGAACATCCATGCCCCTCTCATCCTAGCTAAATTTTTTTCTGGCCTAAAGAGGGGGGGCCTAGAGGGGGGGTACTGTAGCGCCCGCGTCCCTGCCTGCTGCCAGACAGGGACTCGCTCTCCTCACCTGCGCTCAGCGTCCTCAGTGCTCCAGCCTCCTCTGCGCCTCTGGCATCCTCGGCGTCCTCCTTCCGCCCTGCTGGTCCCCGCGCTCCTTCCCTGCTGCTGGCCTTAGGGCGCGCGCCCGCACCCTCCCCCGCTCTTAAAGGAGCCGCGCGCATTTTCCAAATCAGTCTCCAGCCAATGCTGGTGGACTCCACCCTATATTAAGGGCTTCCTCCTTAATGGAGGTGCCCGTGCAATGTTGTTTCTGTGCAGTCTAACTCTGCTTCAGCCATCAGCTGTTTCCAGTTGCCTGCCTGTTACCTGTCTGTTTGCCTGTCGGCCATCTGACTGCAGCTCTATCCAGAGGTTCGGACATCATCTGCGGAGATCCCCGGCTATTGCAGAGACTCTTGCCTGCTCACCTGGGAGCGATCATCTGCCATCGACTGCAGCTCTATCTAGAGGTTCGGACATCATTGGTAGAGATCCCGGCTATTCCAGAGACTCTTGCTGCTCACCTGGGAGCGATCATCTGCCATCCGACTGCAGCTCTATCTAGAGGTTCGGACATCATCAGCAGAGATCCCCGGCTATTCCAGAGACTCTTGCCTGCTCACCTGGGAGCGATCATCTGCCATCCGACTGCAGCCTACCAGGAGGCTCCACCAGCTCAGGTCGTATATGCCTGTTGTCTAGAGACTGCCTTGGTCACTTACCGTGACAAACCTGCCTGTCCAGAGACTGCCCTGGTCACTTGCCGTGACAACCTGCCTGCCCAGAGACTACCCTGGTCACTTGCCGTGACAAACCTGCCTGCCAGAGACTGCCCTGGTCACTTGCCGTGACAACCTGCCTGTCCAGAGACTGCCCTGGTCACTTGCCGTGACAACCTGCCTGTCCAGAGACTGCCTAGGGCACTTGCGTGACAACCCGCCTGCCAGAGACTGCCCTGGTCACTTGCCGTGACAAACCTGCCTGCCCAGAGACTGCCCTGGTCACTTGCCGTGACAACCTGCCTGTCCAGAGACTGCCCTGGTCACTTGCCGTGACAACCTGCCTGTCCAGAGACTGCCCAGGTCACTTGCCGTGACAACCTGAATGTCCAGAGACTGCCCAGGTCACTTGCCGTGACAACCTGCCTGTCCAGAGACTTCCTTGGTCACTTGCTGTGACAACCTGCCTGTCCAGAGACTGCCTGGCTAATTGCCGTGATTCCCTGTCCTATTCCCGGATGCCACCCGCTCTCTTGCAAGTAAATTGTCTTGTATAATAAAGCTTAGTGGTTCCACCAACCAGACCCGTTTCCGTCAGTGGTTCCACCTACCAGACCCGTTACAGTTACATTGACATCAGTAGCTGTCATCTTCCTATTTGGCTAACCAGTATCCCCAAGGGCCAATTTACAAGAGTGAGACGTAATTGCTCGAAAATTCAGGACTACCATCAGGAAACCGATTATTTAACACAACAGTTTATAGAAAAAGGCTATCCTATGTCATTGTTACAAAAAATAAAAAAGAAGTTGAGCAATTACCTAGGGATAGTCTGGTCCATAAGGATCAACCCGAGACTACTCGCTCACCCTCTATTATAGAACAAATCGGGGATTTACCTATTGTTACCCAGTTCCCTCACAATTATAAACAATTTAGAAACATAATATCTAAATATTGGTTTATCCTTCAGGGGGATAGAAAAATTGGTGAATTTTTGGCACCCCATCCAAAATTTATTTTTAGGAAGGCCCAAACTCTGGGTAACCTGATTGCTCCCACCGTTAAGGATGGATCTTGCATACCACTAGCTACCTCTTCTAAAGGTTTTGTACCTTGTGGTACTTGTTTATGTTGCATTAAGACCACTTCCAGAAAACTAGGCAGACTATATTTCTAGATGCACATAATAAACAACAATTCGAGATTAGAGACTTTATTACATGTTCTACCGCGGGAGTCATTTATCTAATTCAGTGCCCTTGTGCAAAATATATGTTGGGCGTACAAAACGCAGGCTCCGTGACCGTTTAAGGGAACATTTTAACAACATCAAAAAGGGCTTTTTAGGTCACCCCCTCTCTAGACACTTTTTTGAATGCCACAGTAGATCTGTTCGAGGTATTCATTTCTGTGGCATACAGGTTATCCATAAAAAAGAGGGTGGGGATTACATTAGAAAAATGTCTAGGGTGGAATCCCAATGGATTTTCACCCTGGACAGCCTGGCCCTACTGGTTAAACCACGAGATAGAATTATATGCGTTTCCTTAGGTCATCAATCAGAACCTGTGTCGCATTATGTCATTCACGCCTTACCCCTGTACGAATATGGGGGGTAGGGGGTGGTTTTTAGTACTTTTTAGTACTTTTTAGCCGTAGTCACGTATTAGGCTGAATAATGAACACACGCATGCAAGTGTATTTTTATGAAAAATATTTTAAAGCTCCACTATTTGTGAGATTAGTTCTATGATTACTATCCTACTTCCTCACAACTTGCATGGTTTATTTTAGTTTATTTTAGTTTATTTTACTTTACCCCAATTTATTTATTTTGTATATATGTAATGTGCGAGCCAGTTAGTGAATTTGTTAATACGGTAATACATTATAATATCGATCTAACCCTCATTAAGTGTTTGTGCACATACATACAAATCTATGGATTCATTAAGGGCTCTATTAAATATATTTATTTTTAGGTCTATTCCTATTTTAACCAAATAAAGATTTTTTACTTTTAAAGTATCATTCAGGCATTGCCATACACATAGATGTAAACATTACTTATTCACCTTTTTCTTTGTACACTTTTCTGTTTTATTACTCCTTGCTGTTTTCTCTGTAAACACATAGTGCAGCAATCAATATTCTTTCTTTGGTTTACTGTCACATGGCGAGAGGGCGGGGGTTTGTCAAAGGTACATAAGAGGCAGGCTCTGCTATGGGTCTCGATCCCTGACGAAGAAGGTCCGTGTACCTTCGAAACGCGTTGGAACGATTTTTGACCCTTCCTGCCTCTCGTACCACGGTGACGTCACCTATTTTTTGTCCCGCCCCCGTCCTGTCCATCTCGTACTAGCGGCGCCTCGTGGCTGAGGACGCCGCGCTACTTCCGGACTCCGTGTTTCCCAGTCCAGCTTAGTGGTTCCAGCAACAGGGAGGACGCTCCCTGTCCCGGCACATTCGGCTTGCCTGATCTGGGCGCGCGGTCCGATCACCATCTGTACTGAGCCAGGACTTCCTCTTCCTCAATCCAGCCCTCTGCTGTTGTGACAGTAAGTGTTCTACACCAACACTTTTATGTATGCCAGCTAAACAATTCTGTCACAATTGCATCGCCATTCATCCAGCAGTTTTTCACTTTGTGGGGACATTTCTTTTTGCATTTATTGGTGTAGAGGCGCAGGTAGTTATTTGTTTTTTAAGTATGGAATGGACAAGGCAACTGTTAGGTGGATTCATAACTGGCTTAGTGATCGGACTCAAAGAGTGGTCGTAAATGGCTGCACATCCAGTTGGAAGAATGTCTCAAGTGGGGTACCACAAGGCTCTGTTTTGGGCCCTGTATTGTTCAACATCTTTATCAATGATTTAGATGAAGGAATTGAGGGTAAACTGATCCAATTTGCTGATGACACAAAGCTAGGAGGGGTAGCTAATACTAGAGAAGAGAGAGAGAGGATTCAAAAAGATATAAATAAACTGGAGCAGTGGGCAGCAACTAACAGAATGGTTTTTAACAGGGAAAAATGCAAAGTACTACATCTGGGCAATAAAAATGAAAAAAGCATATACAAAATGGGAGGAATAGGGCTAAGTAACAGCACATGTGAAAAAGACTTGGGTATACTAATTGATCACAGACTGAACATGAGTCAACAGTGTGATGCAGCAGCAAAAAAGGCAAATACAATTCTAGGATGTATCAACAGAAGCATACAGTCTAGATCACGTGAGGTTATTATTGCCCTCTACTCCTCTTTGGTCAGACCTCATCTGGAATACTGTGTCCAGTTTTGGGCACCACATTTTAAAAAAGACATCAACAAACTGGAGCAAGTTCAAAGGAGAGCCACCGGAATGGTGACCGGTCTGCAAACCATGTCCTATGAGGAACGGTTGTAGGATTTGGGAATGTTTAGCTTGCAAAAAGAAGACTGAGAGGAGACTTAATAGCTGTCTACAAATATCTCAAGGGCTGTCACATTGTAGAAGGATCATCTTTATTCTCATTTGCACAAGGAAAGACTAGAAGCAATGGGATGAAACTGAATGGGAGGAGACACAGATTAGATATTAGAAAAAACTTTTTGACAGTTAGGGTGATCAAGGAGTGGAACAGGCTGCCACGAGAGGTGGTAAGTTCTCCTTCAATGGAAGTCTTCAAACAGAGGCTGGACAGACATCTGTCTGGGATGATTTAGAGAATCCTGCTTTGAGCAGGGGGTTGGACCAGATGGCCCAGGAGGTCCCTTCCAACTCTACCATTCTATGATTCTAAGTTCTAATGTAGAACGCAGCAAAAATGCGCTGCATCCAAAACGCTATTATTCCTGATCGTGGGCATGTACTCTAAGGGTGCAGTGGTCATATGGACACTATGGGTGGTCACAGAATTTTATATCATTTGGCAGTAAATAAAAATTGATTACATTTTTACAACAAAAATGTTATTTTACCCCAGATTTTACATTGTCATGCGGGGAAATAAGTAAAACTGGCAACAATGTTTGGCACACAATTTCTGCTTTACGTGGCAATAACCCAAAGGTGTCTGTACAGTATTGCTTAGCCACATGGAGACTTGGAAGGGCAGGAGTGCTATTTGACTCCTTGAGAACAAATTTTCAGAAAACAGTTTGCAGACGCCATATACAGAGCCAAGGAAATTTATTGACAGGTGTGAAAAATATTTAGAATTGAGAGTCCTCAGTGGTTGATACCTTTTAATGGCTAAATGAAAAGATGATAACAAATTGCAAGCTTTCGAGACTACTCAGGTCTCTTCATCAGGCAAAGACTAAAACAAAATCTGAAGATACACATCTTTCATTTTGACAGGTGTGATCATTTTGACTCCATATGTGAAAACTACAAATCTGTCATTGTAGTGCCCAGTACATTGTGCCAAGCTTCTGCAAATATAGACCCCGTAAATTAGGCGGGCTCTAACCGTTACAGAAATGCCAAACATGTGAACACTAAATGTGGTTTAGGCACACTGTGGGGCTCAGAAGGCAGGGGGGCATTTGGATTTAGGAATGCAAAATGCGCTGGATTTCTTTTGGGGGGGAGTAAACATGTATATCTTTGTACCGTCACGTCACTTGCCTCAACTATTGCATTTTTTCTGTGCTGTGTTGTGTATAAATATGTGATTCTTTAGATTTTGTATTAGTCTTTGCCTGATGAAGAGACCTGAGTAGTCTCGAAAGCTTGCAATTTGTTACCATCTTTTCAGTTAGCCATCAAAAGGTATCAACCACTGAGGACTCTCAACTCTAAATATTTTTGGGGGGGAGAGGAGCCATAGGGCTTTTCCAGAGCCTTTGTACTACCAGTAACGTGGAAGCCCTATATTTCCGTTAACAGTTGAAGGATCTAAATGGGGACTTTCTCTTTTTGTGGATTGAGTTGAAGCTTTTGTTAGGAACATTTTACATAACATTTTGGATCACATTTATAACGTGATTCAGATGAAACCCCTGAGGGATCTATTCACTATAATGAGGCAGCAGAGTTACTCTGGAGTTCGTATAGCCTCTGTTCAGCGGTTTCTTCCTTTTTAAAGATTAACCAAACGGTGGCAGACTGCGCTTTTATGTCCGCCGAAAAAGACAGTCACCGTTGAATCATGCGCCAGATGGCGTCCAAAGTGCCTCCATCTGCCTCATTATAGGGAATCTTCCGCGTGGGGTTCCATCTGAATAACGTATGCCAGAGATCAACACATAAACCCCGATGTAAGTGCTCAGCGTAGAGCGCAGTTTAAATGTGAACAGAGCCTTACTGCGATCTTTGGGAGACAGAATGAACAAATCAACAGCAGGTGAAGAATTGGTTTTATTTATTTTTTATACCATCCCTCATGTCTTATAAGTGATTTGATTACTTTACTTTTCGGGTCGGTGTGATTACAGCAATACCAGATTTACATATTTTATGTTTGGCTGCTATCACACAGAAAGACATAATTTTTCCATATTTTGGCTGACAGTCATGTGAGGACTTGTTTTTGCGGGACGAGTTGACGTTTTTATTGGTATCATTTTTGGGCACATTACATTTTTTGATTGCTTTCTGTTCCTATTTTTGAGAGGCAGTATGAACAAAATCCAGCAGTTCAGGAATTTTCTTTTTGTTTTATTGTGGTAAAATTGAAAAGGCAGCTTTATTCTTTGAGTCAATACTATTACAGCAATATCACATTTTTTTAATGTTTGTTCTCTTTTACACAATAAAAACAATTTTATAGAAAAAATATATATTTTGTATCGCTATATTCTGAGAGCTATAACTTATCTCTCCGCCGATAGAGTTGTATTGCGGCTTGTTTTTTGTGGGACAAGATGACATTTTCAGCTATACCATTTTTATTTCCATTTGATCATGTTTTACTCCACTTTTTGCTTGGCGGTATAAACAGCATAGTTTTTTGCCTCGTTCTTTATTTAATTCTTTACAGTGTTCAGTAAAGGGGTTAAGTAGTGGGACACTTACTGGTTGGGTCGTTCCAGGGGCAGTGATATCAAATATGAGCAGTTTTTCTATATTTTTTTTTTTTTTTTACACAAATGTGTATTTATTGATTTTTTTTCATTCGTTTTGTTCTTTGTGATTTTTTAAAAATTTTTTTTTTTTTTTTTTTTTTTAACTTTAATTTGACTTTTTTTTTATCTAGTCCCTCTATGGGAACTTTATTCACTCTGACAGCTGGTATAATGCATTGCAACACCATTGCAATGCTTATACCTGTCAATGCTGCACTTCCAGAAGCCTCTTAGACCATGCTCTGATCAGGGTCTAACAGGCTTGCCGTAGCCTGGTGACATGGATGTCGTCATGACGACTTCGTGTTGCCATGGCAACGATCGGGCCCTTGCGGGTCGCGGGTGCGCTGATCTGAAGGGAGGAGCCCCCTCCTTCTCTCTGCCTTCTAAATGCTGCAATCGATATAGATTGAGGCATTTAAGGGGTTAGAATGTCCAGGGTGGTGCAGGCACCGCTCCTGGCATTGATAGCTGGGTCTCGGATTTAATTTAAGCCGAGCTCCCAGCGGCGATTGCATGAGCACAGCTCCTGTGCCTGCACAATCGCCATGATGTACACCATAGCAAAAGGTCGAGAACCCCTTTCCATCTACAATGTATGGGTAAATCAAAGGTCTTGAATGCATTAAAGAAAAAAAAAAGTTCAATTTGAACAAAACCTGTATTATCCAGGAGGGGACCCGGCTGACCTCCACAGAAGTGCAGGGAACTATGCAAAAAGCAAGCACAAAAATAAAAGCAGAAAATATCTTATCTGAAGGCAGAAGATGCAGGCAAGACTCAGCAAACTTCCAAATGAACCAGGAACCACAATTGAGACAAGAACAATCGATCACCGGCGACCATCATGGGAGGGAACCTCCCTTATATCAGTCCAGTCCGTGATCCCAGATTGCCATTCCTCGCTGTGAGGTTCAGTACTGTCTGCAACCAACAGAGGGAGCCTCTGCTCAGAAACCATCTCCAGCACATTCATAACACCCTTCATTGGCTTCCTATCGTCCAGAGACTCCAGTTCAAAACCCTAACCATGACCTACAAAGCCATCCACAATCTGTCTCCTCCATACATCTGTGACATGGTCTCCTTGTACATACCCACACGCAACCTTCAATCCTCTCAAGATCTCCTCCTCTACTACCCTCTTATCTCTTCTTCCCACAACTGCATACAAAACTTCTCCCGTGCCTCTCCCATACTCTGGAACTCTCTACCCCAACACATCAGACTCGCGCCTACCATGGAAACCTTCAAAAAGAACCTGAAGACCTCTTCCGACAAGCCTACAACCTGCAGTGATCATCAGTCTACTGAACCGCCGCATGACCAGCTCTACCCTCTCCTAGTGTATCCTCACCCATCCTGTAGATTGTGAGCCCTTGCGGGCAGTGTCCTCTCTCCTTCTGTACTTGTGTGTGCCTTGTATTGCTCACGTTTGCTGTACTTGTGTATATTTGCCCCTTTTCACATGTAAAGCGCCATGGAATAAATGGCGCTATAAAAATATATAATAATAATAATATTATCTATGGGTACATGGATGTCATAGAGAGGTTCACCACAACTCACTTTTCTTCAGCTCTTCAACTAGTTCTGTAATCCATTTACTTCAATGTGACCTGAATGTGCATTAATACTGCATTTCCCTGGCTGGAGGGTTCTAGGAGCCATCACACCACTAATTATTACAGTGGGAATTGGCAGATTAAAAAATTGAATTTCTATTTTAATATATCAAATCAGATACAGATAATGTGTCATTAAACTAATCTGCTACAAATATGCATATTTTACTCCAAAGATCACTTTCTACTTTACTTTCTGTAATACCTTTTCCAATCCTTTAAAACATCTATTATTTCTTAGAATCTCTTAAATAGTGTCTGTCACATATCAGTTTCCTATTTAATTTCATCTGAATCGCTCATATATGATTACTTAGACTCACACTCCTGCTCATATTGAGACTACTTTTGACTTTTTAATTTCTTTTGCCTAAGGTTAAAAGGAATAATAAAAAAGGATTGATCAAGACTTATATAGTGATTACCGATCCTCTGCATAGGTCATCAATCTCAGATCACCAGGATGCAATAGCCAGTTCTCATACCAATCAGCTGTTGAAGATCCTGTTGCGGATATAGAACCAGAATGGCATGGCTGTGTATACTATGTATTGTCAGTCTAGGGTAGAGCAGCTCAGATCCAATTCACTTAAACTGTACTGTGCAAAAGTTTTAGGCAGGTGTGGGAAAAATTCTGCAAAGTAAGAATACTTTCAATAAGTGTTAATAATTTACTTTATCAATTAACAAAATGCAAAGTGAATGAACAAAAGAGAAATCTATATCAAATCAACATGTGGTGTGATTATCCTTTGCCTTTAAAATAGCATCAATTCTTCTAGGTCCATTTTGCACAAAGGTTTTGAAGGAACTTAGTAAGGAGGACATTCTAAACATCTTGAAGAATTAAAACACATGTTCTTTGGATTTTGGCTTGTGGAAATCCATCTGTATCTCTGGGTAATTCCAGACAAATTCGATGATGTTGAGATCAAAAGCGTGTGGGGCCATATCATCACTTCCAGGGCTCTTTGTTCTTCCTTATATATTTGGGTTGTTAGCTGTCCATTTGGTGTCAACTGTCCACTTGGTGTCATTTTCCTGTTGCAGAATAAATCAGATCGCCACCATACGCCTCCCTGAAGTTACTGAATGATGAATAAGTATCTGCCTATAATTCTTAGCATTGAGAGTTAGTGACGAGTCAACATGCTCGGATAATGTGTTATCAGTGTATCTTGGATAAAATATTAGATTTCCTATGGCTGCATGTTTTGCGGTGGTAGACAGCTGCAACACATGGGGTGATTGCGGTTACCTGAGCACGCTCACTCATCACTATTGAGAACACAACTGGCAAACAATGAGGACCATAGATGCAGTGGCCGGCCAAAAAAATGTAGTGCAGCAGAAGGTATCTGGCATGGCCATCAGCTAAGAACTGGCAGTAACCATTGGGACCTAGGTATACCTATCTACAGTTCAGAGAAGTGGTCTTCATGGAAGATTTCCAGCCAAAATCATACCTATGACATGAAAACATGTCTGATTATCCACCACATTCAGAACTTTCAGACAGAACTTTAAAACCCATCTCTTCAAGAAAGCTTACAGCCTACAATGACCACGCTGCCACCTCACCACCATCGGAGCTACTATAACCCCCGACCTACTGTAGACTGTCAGCCTGCAAGGGCAGGGTCCTCTCCCCTCAGTAACAGTCTGTCATTGTTAGTTTGTTCACTGTATTTTAGATTTGTGTTTTGCATATAACCTCTTAAGTACAGTACCATGGTGCTCTAAATATAACATAGAAAATAGTGTGCAGAAAAATGACAGCAAATGCTCTGGATTGACGAGTCAAAATATAAAATATTCTGCAAACCAACTGCCTTCTGTTACAGTCAAAGGGCAGTAGAGCGCTACAATTATAAGATTCTGCAGGCAACAGTGCTGTATGGTGGAGGTTCCATGGAAGTTTGGGGCTGCATCTCAATAAATGGAGTTGGCTATTTGCTAAAAATTAATAGTGTCCTCAATGCTGAAAAATACAGGGAGATACTTATCCATATGTAATACCATCAGGTAGTTATCTGGTTGATCAGCAAGACAACGATATCAAACATGCAGCCAGTGTTAGTCTGAAACCCAAAAGTAAATTTCAATGAATAAATCATTAAAAATTAAGAACTTTTGTAATTTAAGTAATGGTAAAATTTCCTACCATTGACTCTGTACAGCAACTTAGGGTTCTGTTTATATTATCCACTTCCTATGCCGGTTTGTATGACAATCCCAGTGCATGATGCCCGACCACAAGAGGTAGTAATGGCAGACACTATAACAGACTTTAAAAAAGGGCTGAACAATTTCCTCAATACACATAACTTTCTGGGTTATAGTTAATTTAGTGACAAAATGTATAACTGCTGGAGAAAGGTGAACTTGATGGACCTAGGTCTTTTTTCAACCTATGTAACCAAGATGGGATACTCAAACGAATAGTCATCTGCTGGTTGAAACTCTTTTCATTCCCCTTTCTGCCTCCAACAAGACTCATTCATGGGTGGGGGGAGGAAGGGGCTGGGAAATCCCAATACTCCTCTTGCTTCATTTGCCGCCCTGAAACGAAGCATCATCAGTGACCCTCGCTTCAGGGGTTGGTCCCTGCGGTATCTCCCTGGTGCAGTGTCTCCCCAGTGCACAGTCTCCTCCTGTGCCCCCCTGACACCGTTCTGCTACCGGTTTATTACTATTCATCTAAGCAGAAATCAGACCGTACACTGCGCTGATCACACAGGGATTTGGAGGAGACTGCTCATGCGGGAGACACTGCACAAGGGAGACACTGCACAAGGGAGACACTCGGGGACAGAGTGTCACTGATGACGCTTTGTTTCAGGGTGACAAACGGAGCAAAGGGAGTGTTGGGATGTCCGACCCTTCACTCCTACCAACCCCCCACATGACACTTTGTTTCAGGGCGGAAAGGGGAGTGACCACAGTTTCAGCTAGCAGATGATGATTCGCTTGAGTTTCCCATCATCAACTGGAGATTCTCAAACAAATCGTTCTAGGAAGTAGTGTAGAGAAGGAAAAGGAGTCCTGTAAGTGATGATATTGCGCCACAGATTCATGATTTCAACATAATCAAGTCTGTCTGGGATTACATGAAGAGACAGAAGGATTTGCACAAGGCAACATCCATAGAAGATCTGTGGTTAGTTCTCCAAGATGTTTGGAACAACCTTTTTTTTGCAGACTGACTTCAAAAACTGTGTGTAAGTGTACATAGAAGAATTCATGCATTTTTGCTGTTCAAAGGCAAAGGGCAGTCATGTCAAATATTGATTTAAGTACTGTATATCTTGAAAAACATTTGTATCAGAATATAAATACAATAGAGGTAAACCCTCTCAAACTTAAGAAAAATAACTTTAAAAACTTGCAGTAAGCTAGTGAAATAATGTAATAGTAGTCCACATCAGTGTTATACTAAGCCGAAATACTCAAAAAGTGGTAGAAGGCTATATGAATACACAGGCTCATTCCCCATTTGGTGGTTTAATTAGTGCAGTGCCAATGTTGTATCTAGTAAAAGATGTCTGAATCATTTACAATCATTTAGACATGTGAAAAGATCTAGAAGCTGGGACCAAAACCAATGTAATGAACAAAAGGAGCGCAATTATCAATTTTAAAGAGAGATGGTTATCGATTCATGCTTCCCTAACCTCAGGCAGCATGAATCAGACACTGGCTGTACTTTTACTATGAAAAGCTGGCTGGGGGAATATGTGTCTCAGCTGACTAGTCCAAAGCAGGTCCCTGGCAACTTCTCCTTGACCAACCTCTCTACACTGATAGGCATATCCCTATGTATGTACATAGAAAAAGACATGTAGATTGAATCCGCCAGGGACCCGCTTCGGACTAGTCAGCAAAGACACATAGTCCTCAATCCCTTTTTAAAAGTATGTTTTTGCTGAAGAGCCGCAACGCTTCAGAGTAACACATTGGTAAAATCATGGTTTGGGCAGAACGAGTCAGATGTAAAGCAGCCATGTTTATGTAGTTATTTCTCCATTACATTAATAAGAAATGCCAAACCCCTATATGTGCACCTTTTGGATTGAACCAATAGATACTCTCCCCCTTTGTTGTGTCTGGCATAAAATACCATTTTACAATAAGAAACATGTACATTTATTGCTGGCTGCTTCAACTGGGTATCAGATTTGTGCAAAAAAGGAAAAATACCTTAAGCTGGAAAACACAATTTAGAGAGCTACAAAACTCAGCGATATAATGAAATCAGTTATATCTACACTTCACATGCAGTTTCACAAAATCTTTAACATGGTACAAGGGTCACCGAGTGTGTAAAATAAAATCCAATAAAAGGGATATAAATTCTATTTCATATATAAAAATACACCGGAGGCAAATCATGTTCAGTGGAAATGATTACCCTGTTAAAATGCCACATATATTTTACATATGCACACACAAATCCGATACAGCAGAGATCAGGCTATTGTGAAAACCAATAGCCATGACACAAATTTGCATATACACCTAAATGATTAAAACAGCACTCACACAAACTGCCAAAAGACATGTAAAAATGTTATATAATGCTCGGTATGACTAACATTTTATGTACAGATCCGATTAAACTCTCCAGACACTCCAACTTGAGATTAAAAAAAAAAAAAAAGAGAACACAAAATATTAGATTTACTATCTACTATATAGTTATCTGAATGCAGTTCTAGTGTGTGGAGGAATAAACAAAAAAAAAAATACCAGAAAGATAGAAAGTGTGCTTAAGGTCCCCTTCACACATCCTAGTGAGTACGGTACTGGAAAAGCCAGTACTGGTGAGATATGTGGTCTGTGTCTCATCCGTGTGTACGTATGCGCTGTCCGTGTGTCACGTATGGAATGAAATGCAGAAACTAAAGAGCGTTATACAGTACAGACCAAAAGTTTGGACACACCTTCTCATTCAAAGATTTTTCTGTATTTTCATAACTATGAAAATTGTACAATCACACTGAAGGCATCAAAACTATGAATCAACACATGTGGAATTATACATTACACTTTACAAAAAAGTGTGAAACAACTGAAAATATGTCTTATATTCTAGGTTCTTCAAAGTAGCCACCTTTTGCTTTGATTACTGCTTTGCACGCAGAAAAGGTGAACGGATGGACTCTACATGCCTGGTTCCCACCGTGAAGCATGGAGGAGGTGGTGTGATGGTGTGGGGGTGCTTTGCTGGTGACACTGTTGGGGATTATTCAAAATTGAAGCGGTGAGCGGTCCAGCTCACCCCAAACCATCTCGATTGAGTTCAGGTCTGGTGACTGTGGAGACCAGGTCATCTGGCATAGCACCCCAACACTCTCCTTCTTGGTCAAATAGCCCTTACACAGCCTGGAGGTGTGTTTGGGGTCATTGTCCTCTTGAAAAAAAAATGATGGTCCAACTAAACGCAAACCGGATGGAATAGCATGCTGCTGCAAGATGCTGTGGTAGCCATTCTGGTTCACTATGCCTTCAATTTTGAATAAATCCCCAACAGTGTCACCAGCAAAGCTCCCCCACATCATCACACCTCCTCCTCCATGCTTCACGGTGGGAACCAGGCATGTAGAGTCCATCAGTTCACCTTTTCTGCGTGCAAAGCAGTAATCAAAGCAAAAGGTGGCTACTTTAAAGAACCTAGAATATAAGACATATTTTCAGTTGTTTCACACTTTTTTGTAAAGTGTAATGTATAATAGTTTTGATGCCTTCAGTGTGATTCTACAATTTTCACAGTCATGAAAATACAGAAAAATCTTTGAATGAGAAGGTGTGTCCAAACTTTTGGTCTGTACTGTATATTAAAGATGTTCAAAAATACAAATAAATAGCAATGGGATACAAGATAGATAGAAATAGCTCAGTGTGATATATAATCAGAGCTTTGCATGTGTAGCTTTCCGTACTTGCATTTATTGAATAAATAATAAAAATAAGAGGGACCCCAAGCCATTTTTTTAACCAGCTGAGGGAAAGCAGACAGCTGTGGGCTGGTGTTATTATTCTGGAAAGGGGCCAATATCTATAAAGGTTCAGAGTTGTCTGCGTAGCCTTTGCTGGTTATTAAAAAGGGGGGAACCCAACAAAAAATTACATGGGGTCACCCCTATTTTAAATGACCAGCAAAGGCTAAACAGACAGCTGCAGGCTGATCTAATAGGCTGGGAAGGGGCCATGGATATTGACGCCCCCTCCCAGACTAATAATACCAGCTCTCTGCTAGCCCAAAAATTGTGCATCCGTTGCCCCCTTGCCCTGGTGCATTGGCAAGATAATGGTTTTGGTGTTGATGTCAGCTGTGTAATGTCCGCTGACATCAAGCCCAGGGGTTAGTAAAGGAGAGGCGCCTCTCAGACACTACCATTACTTCACGCAGTCAAAAGTAATAAACACGCACACAGAGAAAAGTCCTTTAATTGTACAAAGCACTCCCTGACTTTGTTTTACCCATTCATTATCACACAAAAAAATAATCTAAAGTGGTCTGTCGTAAATCCATCCCACGACGACATCAAACTTTGATACATCCGGATGCTGAGCGGAGCGGTGACTTCAGTAACGTGATCGCTGACCATGTCAGCCGGAAAACACTGAAGTTAGAGTGAGAACGTGACTGCAGTGACGAGCGCTGATGTAATTAAGGTTACTGCAGGTCATAGGCGGTGGTTCTCAAGGTAACCTCTGGATATGTGATAAATGTTTGATTGCTGAGGGGAAATCATCAATGGGCCCTGCGCTTATCACTAGAACAAACAAGCCTCTGGCGGTTTTAAACATAGCAGGATCCCATCTACCCACATAAATCCAGGCTTCAGCCTAGGAGAGAATTCATAATTAAGATAGGTTCCCAGCAACGAGAATTGCCTTATCGCGGCTGCTGGCTACACATGAATTGGCAAATTTATGCGCTAAGCATTCTCAATTTTTCCTATTTTCTAGAGCAGCAATGCAATTCATATTTTATGTTTTCATGCTATAGCACTATAAAGTGCAACTTTATTTGTTGGTTATATACGGAGATGGCTACTCTTAGTTTGCACCTGTACATACCTGGTTTCTATTTGGAAGGGATGGTCAGTCTTTTGTTATTTTTAATCAAGAGAACAAGGATCCCAATCTCATGTTCTTTCCCAATTTGGCAGTGTTTGATTGAAGCGGCACAGTCACATATGACTGCTGATACTTCATTCATGACATTTTTAATAATCTGGTAGATAGGTAATAAATGTTTCTTGTGCAAGAGCCCTTTCTGGAGAAACAGTCATTTAAGTCGCAAATAAAGTTGCCACCCTAATGTTATGCTATTGCCTTAATATGGCAAGTATGACCCACCAAAAAAAAGAAAAACATAAAAGGTAACAATTGATTTCAAACAGATGACCTGCTTATTCTAATTAATTTCATGGATGACGCACTGCTGAAGAACCTGACCACGGCAGCCAATCACAGGTCCAAGGTCCGCTGTTTTGAATGGTGACAACTTCCTTCCAGTGTAAACATGGACCGAAGAGCTGCCTGCACTGGATCCTAGTAAATGTCGGTAGGCGAGTATAGCTTCTTTTGCTACTTTTTAATATGCAATGTTACTGGTAAAATTATAAATTTTGCCAAGTCCCTTTAATTAAATAACTTTTATTATGGCATGTGCAGCAAATAAGGTAAATTACCTTCAAAGAGCCACAGAAGGGGTGCGCTGAAGAGTTTAGCTGGCCTTTGTTAGTTCTGAAATTTGTTATTTAAGCGCTATAGATAGACACTTATTCCTTACAGTAGTAGGCAGAGATAGGGTGTTTAAAAGGCCATAAATAAATAGGTAAAAAAAGTGGAAAATATAACTATACAGGCACAAGCAAATACATTAGATATCATAAGCGCTGCTTTTTACTACATTACATCAATGCGCTTGTCCAAAGTCACAAGAAGGCATTTTATGTTGTGAAGTTAAAGATTTAGAAAAAACTGTTTAAAAACACAATGAACAGTAATACATGAGAAAATGAAAAAAGGATAATGGAAGCACTTTCCTGCACTCACGTGTGCCCGTGTGAATGAGCCCTAAATGTGTTGAATGGTGCAGCTCTTCTTGACATGTTTTCTTAACAATTAACATGGTAAAGTGAGAGCTCTCGCTCACACAGTTTCCCTAAGTAAACAGGCACTTGTTGCTGATCTATCAACAGCCCTTAACTTCTTGAGAGCTCGAGTCAACAGCAACTTATCTCAACCCAAGCAAATCCTGTTTCCTCTTCCAGACATAGGGAAAGAATGCATATATATATATTTTTTTAGGAGAATTTCATTTTAGAGCATTAGAACTATTCTAAATTTGGACAAATGAATACTGTGCGTTTCGGAGTCTATTGTTTTAATCTCACATTTCTTTAAAGGGAAACTATTATGATTGTACTTGTGTGTTATTCTTTTGATATAAAAGTATAGACTTGCAGTCCAAAGTTTTCCTTCCTCATTGTCCTATTAGCATGCACAGATCCATAATGCAATCTAAACATTGACCTGAAATAAAATAGCGGTATATATCATTACAAGTGCCACTACCACTCTTCAGCGGTAAAAAAAATCTTGTTTATTGAAAATCCATTAAAGAGTATAAATTATGTTCACTATGAAGTACACACATCAAAAAACTGACCGGCACATCCAAAAATAGACCCAATGTGAACAGGTGCTAAACCTAGAGTCACCAACTCATGCACATACAAGAAAAAAAGGTAGCACACTGTAGCGCTATAGCTTGCAAACACGAAATATGAAAAATGAATTGCATTACTGCCTTAGAAATATGAAAAATTGAGAAGTCTTAGCGCATAAGATGGCCAAATTATGTGTACCTGAATAGCCACGTTAAGGCTCTTCTCGTATATCAGGTCCTAACTAATGCCAATCCTCGCTTAGAAAAGTTTGTCTGCATGGGAACATATGAATCCTGTCTCTAGACTGAAATCTACATCTCTGTGGAGGGGTAATGGCCCTGATATAATTAATACGCCTGTGACCAGCAGGTGGAGTGCTCAGGCAGAAGGTAAATGAACACACATCAAAAAACTGACCGCCACATCCAAAAGTAGACCCAATGTGAACAGGTGCTAAACCTAGAGTCACCAACTCATGCACATACAAGAAAAAAAGGTAGCACACTGTAGCGCTATAGGCACAGGCGTTTTAATTATATCAGGGCCATTACCCCTCCACAGAGATGTAGATTTCAGTCTAGAGAGAGGATTCATATGTTCCCATGCAGACAGACTTTTCTAAGCGAGGACTGGCATTAGTTAGGACCTGATATACGAGAAGAGCCTTAACGTGGCTATCAGGTACACATAATTTGGCCATCTTATGCGCTAAGACTTCTCAATTTTTCATATTTCTAAGGCAGTGATGCAATTCATTTATATATTTCGTGTTTGCAAGCTATAGCGCTACAGTGTGCTACCTTTTTTTCTTGCACTATGAAGTACAGACTGACGCGTTTCAAGCAGATGGATGCTCGGATAAAGTGTTATTAGACCATGCTCGTGTGCTAACGAAGTGACTTTGGCGTGCTCGATTAATGTGTGCGAGTCCCCGCGACCACATGTCTCGTGGCTGTAAGACAGCCACAACAAATGCGGGGACTGTCTGCGTGTTAGGCAATCCCAATCCCTCTAATCATTAACCAATCATGAGTGCACAATATTTATCGCTCCAACATCCACCTGTAGCATCCAGATGAGGCTGCAAAGACTGATAATTCCATAAACGCAAATATGGAATAAATAACCTCAATAACGGATTTTTTTCCAATTACTATCTAAATGACAAATCATGTTTAAAATTCATCCCTTTGGGTTGTTTGTTGTTTAATGTTCTCCCAACCAAAGCTACCTCTGCAAAATCCCACCCATGGCTGGACAATTAACCTTTTCTATGCCAAAAAAAATCAAAGGCTGTCAGTTATACCATTGTGTCTGTCAGTTATACTATTGTGTTATACTTATTTATGATTGTTTTTTTTACCAAAATAAGGTAGAAATTCTGCAATTCTTTTTTATTTTTTAATTCTCTGACAGCACATTCAATATCACATGTTACACACGCCACACATAAGGCTAGTTTCACATATATATATGGCTGCAGAAGTACGAAAAACATATGCAAGAATGTGGCGTACATAGAGCTGCAGATGACTGAATTTTGAAGCATACACTGTGTTTCAAATTATTATGCAAAAATTGTTTAGGAGTGATAAGGTAAGAATTTTTTTGTTTGTCAGTTAAACTCATTGATGGTGATGTGTGTCAGGGCTCTTTATATCACTGTAAGCAATTGCAGACACCTGTGCTAATTAGTTTGGCAGGTGTGTCCAATGAAAGGCAAGACTACTTAAGAAGGCTGTCCCACATTATTAACCCCTTCACGACCTTGCAATTTTTTGCAATTCTGACCAGTGTCCCTTTATGAGGTAATAACTCAGGAACGCTTCAACGGATCCTAGCGATTCTGAGACTGTTTTTTCGTGACATATTGGGCTTCATGTTAGTGGTAAATTTAGGTCGATAATTTTTGCGTTTATTTCTGAAAAAAATGGAAATTTGGTGAAAATTTTGAAAATTTCGCAATTTTCAAATTTTGAATTTTTATTCTGTTAAACCAGAGTTATGTGACACAAAATAGTTAATAAATAACATTTCACACATGTCTACTTTACATCAGCATAATTTTGGAAACATTTTTTTTTTTTAGGAAGTTATAAGGGTTAAAAGTTGACCAGCGATTTCTCATTTTTACAGCAAAATTTACAAAACCATTTTTTTTAGGGCCCACCTCACATTTGAAGTCACTTTGAGGGGTCTATATGGTAGAAAATACCCAAAAGTGACACCATTATAAAAACTGCACCCCTCAAGCTACTCAAAACTACATTCAAGAAGATTATTAACCCTTCAGGTGCTTCACTAGAACTAAAGCAACGTGGAAGGAAAAAATGGACATTTTAATTTTTCCAACAAAAATGTACTTTTAGCATCAATTTTTTCATTTTTGCATGGGCAACAGGATTAAATGGATCTAAAATTTGTTGGGCAATTTCTCCTGAGTACACAGATACCTCATATGTGGTCATAAACCACTGTTTGGGCGCACGGCAGGGCTCAGAAGGGAAGGAGCGCCATTTGACTTTTTGAATGGAAAATATGCTGGAATATTTAGCAGTTGCCATGTCGCATTTGGAAAGTCTCTGTGTGCCTAAACATTGGAGCTCCCCCATAAGTGACATCATTTTGGAAACTAGACCCCCCAAGGAACTTATCTAGATGAATAGTGAGCACTTTGAACCCCCAGGTGCTTCACAGAAGTTTATAACGCAGAGCAGTGAAAATAAAAAAATCATTTTTTTACTCAAAAATGATTTTTTAGCCCGCTATTTTTTATTTTCACAAGGGTAACAGAAGAAATGGGACCACAAAAGTTGTTGTGCAATTTGTCCTGAGTACACCAATACCCCATATGTGGGGGGAAACCACTGTTTTGGCGCATGGGAGAGCTCAGAAGGGAAGGAGCGCCATTTTGGAATGCAGACTTGATGGAATGTTCTGCGGGCGTCACATTGCGTTTGCAGAGCCCCTGATGTGGCTAAACAGTAGAAACCCCCCACAAGTGACCCCATTTTGGAAACTAGACCCCCCAAGGAGCTTATCTAGATGTGTAGTGAGCACTTTGAACCCCCAAGTGCTTCACAGAAGTTTATAAACGCAGAGCAGTGAAAAAAAAAAAATCATTTTTGTTTCTCAAAAATCATTTTTTAGCCCGCTATTTTGTTGTCCAGTTTTTCCTGAGTACGCTGGTACCCCATATGTGGGGGGAACCACTGTTTGGGCGCATGGCAGGGCTAAGAAGGGAAGGAGCGCCATTTGACTTTAATGGAAAATTAGCTCCGATCGTTAGAGGACACCATGTCGTGTTTGGAGAGCCCCTGTGTGCCTAAACTTTGGAGCTCCCCCACAAATGACCCCATTTTAGAAACAAGACCCCCTAAGGAACTTACCTAGATGTGTGGTGGGCACTTTGAACCCCCAGGTGCTATACAGAAGTTTATAACGCAGAGCCCTGAAAATAAAAAATCATTTTTTTTCTCAAAAAATGATTTTTTAGCCCCCTATTTTTTATTTTCACAATGGTTACAGGAGAAATTGGACCCCAAAAGTTGTTGTCCAGTTTGTCCTGAGTACACTAGTACCCCATATGTGGGGGGGGAACCACTGTTCGGGTACACGTTGGGGCTCGGAAGGGAAGTAGTGACGTTTTGAAATGCTGACTATGATGGAATGGTCTGCGGGCGTCATGTTAGGTTTGCAGAGCCTATGATGTGCCTAAACAGTAGAAACCCCCCAAGTGAACCCATTTTGGAAACTAGAACTCCTCTAGATGTGTGGTGAGCATTTGAATCTACAAGTTCTTCACAGAAGTTTATAACGCAGAGCTGTGAAAATAAATAATCATTTTTTTTCCACAAAATAATTTTTTAGTCCCCAATTTTTTTGCCCAAGGGTAACAGGAGAAATTAGACCCCCAAAGTTGTTGTGCAATTTTTCCTGAGTACGCTGATACCCCATATAGGGGGGTAAACCACTGTTTGGGCACACGACGGGGCTCGGAATAAAGGGAGCACTGTTTCACTTTTACAGCCAATCAGAGCGATCATAGCCACGTTGGGGGTTAAGCCAACCCCCTGTGGTGAAGCACAAAGGGTCTTGTGCCTGCGGGTCGGGTGACCTTTCAGTACCCCGATCACCCGACCCGCAGGAACGCGATCCTTTCATGACACATACGCTGTGTCACAGGTCGGGAAGGGGTTAAGCCGCCTACATTTTCTGCCAAAATGGGAAAGAAAAAGGATGTGTCGGCTGCTGAGAAGCAACAAAATGTGGAATGTTTAGATCAAGGCATGACTACAATCAGCATTGCCAAGACACTTCATCGCACAATCAAGAAGTATGTAGCTGGATTCACAGTACACACGTGTGCGTGCTGATAAGGGAAAATTGAGGACTCTTTCCTACAGGCAATTACGACAGGTTAAAAGAGCAGCGGCAAAAAAGCCTTGTCATAGCAGCAGACAAGTTTTTGAAGCTGCTGGTGCCTCCAACGTCCCCCGAACAACAAGATGCAGGGTCCTTCAGAGGCTTGCAGCTGTGCGTAAGCCATCCTGTCGACCTCCTCTATCCACTGCACACAAGCAGAAACGGCTCCAGTGGGCCAAACAATACATGAAGACTGACTTCAAAACGGTTTTGTTCACCGATGAGTGCCGTGCAAAGCTCGATGGTCCAGATGGATGGAGTGGAGGATGGCTGGTTGATGGACACCCCATGCAAACACGGCTACGGCGCCAACAAGGAGGAGTGGAGTAATGTTTTGGCCTGGAATCATGGGGAGAGAAATTGTCGGCCCCTTTAGGATCCCTGAAGGGGTAAAGATGAACTCTATAGTGTATGTTGAGTTTCTCAAGCAGCACTTCCTGCCATGGTTCAAGAAGAAGAACCGTGCATTCCGCAGCAAGATCATTTTCATGCATGATAATGCACCGTCTCATGCTGCACATAACACATCTGCATCTCTGGCTGCTATGGGCATAAAAGGGGACAAACTTATGGTGTGGCCCCCATGCTCCCCTGACCTCAACCCCATTGAGAACCTCTGGAGCATCATCAAAAGGAGTGTCTATGATGGCGGGAGGCAGTTCACATCTAAGCAACAGCTCTGGGAGGGTATTCTGTCCTCATGCAAAACAATTGAAACAGAAACTATCCAAAACCTGACAAATTCAATGGACAAGAGAGTTCAGAAGCTCCTTTCGAACAAGGGGTCCTATGTGCAAATGTAACATCACCTAGAATAAAGTTTTGAGTTGAAAACTGTTTGATTTCAGTTTGTAATAACCTGCTAATGCTTATAATTTCAAAAATGACCATTTTTTTGTTCTTTATTAAAATGAAAAGGTTGAAAACTTGCTGTGTATAATAATTTGGAACATGCATTTTGAGTGCAGTTTGAGTGTTTTATTTTTTAAGAAATATACTGTTATCATAGGCAGTTTGTACAAAAACCTTTCAATTGTACTCTAATAGTTAATTTGACTGGAAAATTACAATGACTGCAATTCAGATAGGTAATTTGGGAAAATCTGAGAAAATATTATTTGCATAATAATTTGGAACACAGTGTATGTCCATTTACATCTATATCGTCTTTGTTTAACTTTTTTTAAGTATTTTTTTATTATTTTCTCAACTAGCTTTTAATAGTACAGACAGAAAAAAAGTGAACATTTTAGACAATTTGAACATGCACAGCTGTAAGTTTCAATATTTCTTCATTTGAGAATAATGGAGAAAAAAACTGTACGTCTTAAAAAAAAACCTGCATTATGATGAAAACCTGACAAAAGAAGTCTTATCCTTTTTAGTCTTAGGCTATGAATATGCTGCCATATATATCTGAACAGAACTTTTTGAAATTCAGGCGAATACGTCCATTGGAATGTACTGAACAAATGGGAAACTAACATTAAAACAAAAAAAACTACATAAAATAACGCCTAAGCACCACTCTTCGGGTACATGCTTGACTACACTTAGGATATAGGAAAGATGTGTATCTTCGTACCGTGTTAGCCAGTAGATAGAAAAATATTTAGACTTGAGAGTCCTCAGTGGTTGATACCTTTTAATGGCTAACTGAAAAGATGGTAACAAATTGCAAGCTTTCAAGACTACTCAGGTCTCTTCATCAGGCAAAGACTAATACAACATCTGAAGAATCACATATTTATACACAAGAGGACACAGGAATAATGCAATAGGTAAGACAAGTGACGTGAAGCAGAACTGTCATTATGGCAGAGGGATGAACATAAATATTGGAACAGTTCATAGATAAGGAGTGAAAGTTTTATTACCCTCTGATTGGAGTCTGCTATTGTGTTTTGATGCCCCTAGAAGGTCAGAAAAGCAGATTCCTTAATTGATGTACACAGACATGAATCCGTGTGATATATTCATTCCAGCACTAAGAGTGTCAAAGGTCATCATAAGTTTATATTCCCAAACCTTTCTATCTTTCTCAGATTTGAAGTTAGATTTTAATACAATCATCCTTCATCTCATCGCCACACAATAAGAGAAAAAAGAATGGATTTACCTGTGGCAAAACACTTTTGTATGCCCGGTCATAGCATGACGGATATGGAATTACTTGTATTAAAAATTTTGAGAAAGATAGAAAGGTTTGGGAATATAAACTTATGATGACCTTTGACACTCTTAGTGCTGGAATGAATATATCACACGGATTCATGTCTGTGTACACCAATTAAGGAATCTGCTTCTCTGACCTTCTAGGGGCATCAAAACACAATAGCAGACTCCAATCAGAGGGTAATAAAACTTTCACTCCTTATCTATGAACTGTTCCAATATTTATGTTCATTCCTCTGCCATAATGACAGTTCTGCTTCACGTCACTTGTCTTACCTATTGCATTATTCCTGTGTCCTCTTGTGTATAAATATGTGATTCTTCAGATGTTGTATTAGTCTTTGCCTGATGAAGAGACCTGAGTAGTCTCGAAAGCTTGCAATTTGTTACCATCTTTTCAGTTAGCCATTAAAAGGTATCAACCACTGAGGACTCTCAAGTCTAAATATTTTTCTACACTTAGGATAAACATTCTTAAAGGAAAGGAATGGAAGGAAGAGAACATGCAGATTAGGTGTCTCCTAGTGGTGCCCGGCCTGCTATGCTGGGTAGCTGTAGGATCTCCTCTAGGCCTCATTCACAGTGCTGATTTTTTTTGCACATTAGAAAATCGGACCAATTATTCGAGTCTAATCAGGGTTTGATCAGAGTGTGGTATGAGTCTCATTCAATTTTCTCGTATGTGGAGAAATGAAAACAGAAAAAAAATTTTCTCACCTTCTCCACTCTGAGAGTCCATGAAATTCGGACACACTCAGATGTCATATGAGTCTGGTCTGATTTTTTTCACGGATCTATTCACTTGCACTGCCAATTTTGAGCCGACCCTCAGGTCAAAATAGGACATCTCCGACATTTGCCATGGACCACTCGGTCTGAAGAAAAGAATCGAACATGTGAATGGTCCCATAGAATATCAAGGGTACGAATGCTATTCGTGAAAATCAAGGATAGCACCAATACGTAAAAATCGGACCTCTGAATGAGGCCTTAAAGGAAAAACCTCCTGATAACCCAGCAGAGTAGAAAAAATAGTTTAAACATTTCTTTTTTTGCATTTAGATGCAGTAGGTAGCCATATAATTGTATTGGTAGTGGCCCTATTGTACATGTCTCCAATTTAGTATGACAACACACAAACTTTTTTTTGTCAAATTCCATGTGAATCAGAAAAAGTATTTCTATACGCCATCATATACCATATTACTTAGGAATAGTTTAGTATATAGAGATGATTTTCTGCTGCAGTGTTGGCAGGTAAAACACTGGAAAATATGGGCATGTTTTGATGCATTTTTACTTGTGCTTTTTTCCCATTCATTTGAAACGCTGAAAGAACTGACAAGCTGCAGATTTGAAACAATGCTTTGAAGGTTCACAGAGGCAAGGAAAACAATCTAAGTCACAGTCCCAGTACAGTAAAATGATGCGCTTTTTTCCATGGAAAAACTAGCCGCAAAAACAGTGTGTGAACAAGCATTAACAGTACAAAGGAACCATTTGACACTCCATACTTCAGAACTGTGAGTGTCTCTGTACAGACTATGTTATGAACAGAAGTTCTTTGGCTGTTGTTCAAACATGTATTGCGGCTTTACTTCTAGAAGTGATTTTTCGTTTCAGTTCATGCAGTCGTTTGGTTTCCAATATATTTAATTTATATAGTACCACCTTACATAGTTGATCCTTCCTATCTGAAACCTCACGGTATACTTCACTTAGGTCACATGATCTCATAGTGATCCACTCTGGGTTATATGCCAATGATGATGTCTGAAGGGGGTCATCATATTTATTTATTTATTTTACTCACTTATATAGAACAATTAATTCCACGATGTTTTACAGACATTATTGGCCATATCGTTTGCAGACCATATCGCCCCCTATGATAAAATTGTAATGACTATAAGGCCGGGATCACACATGCGAGTAAATCGGCCGACACTCGCATGTGAAATCCCAGCTCTGGAGCCGGCACTTGGGAGTGGAGCGCGCGGCTGCATATAAATACATGCAGCCGCTCGCTCCACTCCCGAGTGCCGGCGCCAGAGCTGGGATTTCACATGCGAGTGTCGGCCGATTTACTCGCATGTGTGATCTCGGCCTAACAATTAATTTTTTCATAGGAAGTGGGAGGTTGACAGAAACTTCAATCACAGTTACTGATGATGACTTGACAGTTCCCGTCACACAGCTACAGTGAAGGAGATCACAGTTCTCTGACTATATTCTATCACACTGTCCCCACAGCAGGCAGAGATGGTGTTAGCTTTAGCTGCCTATATGATGATGCGTTGATACATCATGGGATTAACAGTAGAGCATAGAGGAAAAAAAATGTAAAGTGAAATCTGGGAGTAAAGATGGAGGCTATAGAGAATAAAGAAGAGGTTAAACAACATATATATAAGTAAATCAGATATAAGAGTAGTGAAGAGTAGTAGATAACCTGATGGGAGGGTTGCAGGAAAGGAATTTTTCTGCTTCTATTCCAACACAACCCTTCAAATTTGTGAAAAAGTGGAGAATAGATTCACAAGTATTAATATACAAGCACTTTTTACAGCCCATTTGCCCTTTCATAGTATGATATGCAACATAGGCGGTAACATTTGGTGACATATCAATCCCAAAAGGAGATCCTATGCACTCAAATCAGCAGTACATTTTTTTCTTTGCATGAAAATGGTATTCAATAAATCTTCATCAAATGAACCACATGTGAAAGTGGTCTCAGGAATTATATTTAACATTAAAATATTATTCACTGAACCCAATACTCATGACTTATGTTTTCTAATTATCACTGACATGTAAAATTGATCGCATTGATAGCAATTAATCATTTAAGGAGGAAAAAAAATTGGTATGTGTGAGGTCAGCTTAATTCCGGAAAACAAATTCTATGTTTTTTTTTTTAAGCCATGCAATTAATAAGAGATCAGTATTAAAAGATGTAACATTTCTGGATATATGAGAAAGCTGTCACTTTTAGCTGAGATTTACCTCTCATCCAACTGGTGAACATTGTTTCAAGGAGTAAACATAGCGCCACAAGGAGGTGTAGAGAAAAAAAAACACCAAAAAGTGCACACAGTCTGCAATATAGATTCTAAAGTGGAAATGCTCGTGTGCATGAAACGTCGTCTGACATATTCGGCCAAGAAAAATGAAAACCAATGGCTGCAAAAAAAAAAAAAAAAAAGTAAAAGGAAACTGACAACCGATATCTAGACAGACCACAACCGGATTCGGATTGTTAGTACATACAGTACTACTACTTGTTAAGATACAGTATTTATATGGAACGAGAGCCTGAAGATAAATAGCAGCTTTAATCTAGATTTCTAGGTTATAAAAGTAATGCTGTTTGTAATATGAGGACGAATGCAAGTGAGAGAAAAGTCGGGGAAATTTATGTATCCTGGATATATGGATAAGCTTGTAATCTCACGTTCAGTAAATCACAGTACAAACAGTAATGGCTTTGAGAACCAGGATTTTGGCTTCACTGCATCTTTTTGATTCCTCACCGCAATAAGTTACAGCGGGTATTTCACGTTCTTATAAAAAAAAATAAAAAAAAGGTTGGGTGAAATTTCCTTATCGTATGTCATATTGCTGCAGTTTCCCAGTTTTCATTAAGGACATTGGGCATGCTTCGCACTATCATCCTACTATGAATTATTCTCGTTTAATCAACCGGTGTTACAGCATTCTACAAAATGACCAATGGCAGATAATCAATGGAAACAGCCGTTGTGGAAATATTTATCTGACGTGTACATCTGTATAAGAGGTGGTAGTTCCCAAACCTACGATTGTGATAAACTATTAGGATACATACATTACATGAGCATAAAATCAGCATGTCCCCCTGTACGGCAGGGTCGGCATGTCCCCTGTACGGCAGGGTCGGCATGTCCTCCTGTACGCCAGGGTCGGCATGTCCTGTGCACGCCAGGGTCGGCATGTCCCCTGTACGCCAGGGTCGGCATGTCCCCCTGTACGCCAGGGTCGGCATGTCCTCCTGTATGCCAGGGTCGGCATGTCCTGTTGTA
>JARQOD010000005.1:142758835-142903744 GCA_033576555.1 Oophaga sylvatica | reverse complement strand
AAAAAAAAAAAAAAAAAAAAAAAATGAACATAGCCTTTTTTTCACAAAAATTTCAGGTCCAATTTTTTTTATTTTCCCAAGGGTAACAGGAGAAATTGGACCCCAAAAGTTATTGTGCAATTTGTCCTGAGTACGCCAATACCCTATACGTGGGGGTAAACCACTGTTTGGGCACACGGCAGAGCACGGAAGGGAAGGAGCGCCGTTGGACTTTTTCAACGCAAAATTGGCTGGAATTGAGATCGGACGCCATGTCGCATTTGGAGAGTCTCTGATGTGCCTAAACAGTGGAAACCCCCCAATTCTAACACCCACCCTAACCCCAACACACCCTAACCCTAGCCCTGACCCTAGTCCTAACCTAGCCCCAACCCTAACCCTAATGGGAAAATGGAAATAAATACATTTTTTTTAATTTTATTATTTTTCCCTAACTAAGGGGGTGATAAAGTGGGGTTTGATTTACTATTTATAGTGGGTTTTTATATTGGGTTTTTATGTTTGGTAGCTGTCACACGCTAAAAGACGCTTTTTATTGCAAAAACTAGTTTTTGCATCACCACATTTTGAGATATAATTTTTCCATATTTTGGCCCACAGATTCATGTGAAGTCTTATTTTTTGCGGCACGAGTTGACGTTTTTATTGGTTGCATTTTCAGGCAGATGACACTTTTTGATCGCTTTTTATTGCGATTTTTGAGAGGCAGAATGAACAAAAACCAGCAATTCATGAATTCCTTGGGGGGGGGGGAGGCATTTATACCGTTCCGCGCGTGGTAAAATTGATAAAGCAGTTTTATCCTTCGAGTCAGTACGATTACAGCGATACTTCATTTATATCATTTTTTTACGTTTTGGTGCTTTTATACAATAAAAACAATTTTATATAAAAAAATAATTATTTTTGCATCACTTTATTCTGCGAGCTATAACTTTTTTATTTTTTTGCTGATGACGCTGTATAGCAGCTCGTTTTTTGCGGGACAAGATGACCTATTCAGCAGGACCATGTTTATTTATATCCGTCTTTTGATCGCGTGTTATTCCACTTTTTGTTTGGCTGTATGATGATAAAAAAAGGCAAAAAAACAATGCTTTAAGGGGTTCACTAAAGGGGTTAACTAGTGGGACAGTTTTATAGGGCGGGTCGTTACGGATGGGGCGATACTAAATATGTGTACTTTTATTGTTTTGTTTTTTTTATTTACATAAAGAAATGAATTTATTGGGGAATATTTTTTTTTCTTTATTTAGGAATTTTTTAAAATTATTTTTACACGTTAATTTTTTTATTTTTTTTTATTATACTTTTTTACTTTGTCCCAGGGTGGGACATTACTATATAGTGTCAGATCGCTGATCTGACAGTTTGCACAGCACTCTGTCAGACCAGCGATCTGACAGGCAGTGCAGGAGGCTTGCCAATGCCTGCTCGCAGCAGGCACTGACAAGCCACCTCCCTGCAGGACCCGGAAGGACCCCATGGCCATCTTGGATCCGGGGGCCTGCAGGGAGGAGGCCCTCGGGACAGCGTAATCACATTGTGTTGCTCTGAGGATCTCAGGGAAGCACACAGGGAGCCCCCTCCCTGCGTGATGCTTCCCTATGCGGCCGGAACACTGCGATCATGCTTGATCGCAGTGTGTCGGGGGTTAAAGTGCCGGGAGCGGTCCGCGACCGCTCCTGGCACTTAATGCCGTGTGTCAGTTGTGATAATCAGCTGACACCCGGCCGCGCTGCCCCCGTGAGCGCGGCCAATCGCATATGACGTACTATCCCGTCCACAGTCATACGGGCCCAGGTACCATGGACGGGATAGTACGTCAGATGTCAGAATGGGTTAAATATGAGTGTCTGAGCAAAGGGTCTGAATACTTTTGACCATGTGATATTTCAATTTTCTTTTTAATACACTTGCAAAAATTTCTGCATTTCGTTTTTTTTTTTTCAGTCGTTACAGACTTTTTTTTTTAGCAGTGCTGGCATGTCATCTTTACATAAATTTACAGAATATACATGATAAAAAGAAACACATGAAGAACATGTATCATATCTTACCATTTTTATTTATGCATGCAATATGTGCATGTAGAACACATTTGTTCTTTTCAGATCCTGCCGTGCCAAAAATCTCCAGCCAAACATTTTTTTTTTCTTATTGCTGGTAATTAAAACAATCATCAATCCAATGATTGTGTTCCCTCTTTTATTTCATCTCCACATCAAAATAAAAAAGGTAATTTAAAAAAAAAATTAATATTCCCTTGAGATGATAAACTAAATGAAAGAGTAAGTCCCATCACATAATAATTGTAAGCGAACCCTTTGGGAAATAGTTGACTTTCTCAATTCAAGGTATTCAAAGCTCATTGAAAACTGTTCATTTGGAATACAGATATCAAAGATGATGCAAATGTTCAAGAGAAATGTAGAACTTACCAGATGTTCTAATCCAGCTTTGATGTTTATCGAGTCCCTGAAAGAGAAGAATAAAAGTTCTAAATACTTGCTAAATCCTTGTCCAACACAATTTATTCAAGTGTGCCCACAGCTCCCAGACGTTTAAATATTGACCAGTCTTGTACCGAGTCATCTGTAGTAACACTGTGATGTAAAACATTTATAACATCGCATGTAAAACAAGAGACGGTAAGAAGGGATAAATCAAATATTAATAAAGAATATTCCAAACGAAGGTTAAAATACCTTTATAAGAAAGATAAGAGGGGAAGCTTCACCAAAGACAACCCCTTTCAGATTGTGCCCCCTAATAGGTAACAAGCTGATCATGTTGGGTGTTTTTTTTTACCCAACAAATTGCTAATTTAGTTGGAGGAAGCCGAGGTACCCAGACACTGTCTCTGCCACAGTCTGTGCAGGCGACATCATTATATGGCGAACATTCAGCTGAATACAAAGCAGAGCTCCACTGACTCACATCCAGCACTCCTTCTCCATGATGTCCACATGCCATTATTGACATATCAACAGGAATTGGCTTCAGGAGTCAAATCCTTTAAAGGGGTATTCCCATCTCCAAGATCCTATCCCAATATGCAGTAGGTGTAATACGGTAATAATAATATTAGCAAATACCTCCAATTAAAAATGTAGTATAGGATTTTTATTCGTTATGTCCCTTTCCTCATGAGCAGGCATTGCAGGACAATAGGTATCCATGGTTACGACCACTAGCAACTAGCTAACTGTCACTATATTGGTGGTCGTAACCATTAGATTATGGCACCACTCCAGCGCTGCAATAAACAAAACAATACTGGACTGGTGTTTTCAGTAAGTGAACACAGTGTTATAAGGACATTAAAGCCCCCGTCACACTAAGCGAGATTGCTGAAGCGTAACCGATTTTGTGACGCAACAGTGACCTAGCCAGCGATCTCGCTTAGGCCTCTTTCACACATCCGTTGTGCGCCTGACGGCGCCCCCAGCATTTAGCCGCAGCGCCGCATCAGAAAACCGGATGCGCCGCATGCGGTTTTTGGCCGGATGGTTTCTGATGCCCGGAGACATCAGGCGACTCCGGCAAAAAAAAAAAAAACATTACATGCTGCGTTTTGTCCGGCCGCCGGAATGTACATTTCCGCCGGATCCGGACAAAACCGCATACAACGCACTGACATGCGGCGCCATTCGGCACTAATGAAAGTCAATTCCAAAAAAAAACGCATCCGGCATTACATTTCGCCGGATGCGGTTGGACAAAAAAAACGCCGGAGGGCGCCGTCAGGTGCACAACGGATGTGTGAAAGAGGCCTTAGTGTGACATGCAGCGACGGCAAGCCCCCTGCTAGGTATCGCTGATTATCGTTGAATGTCTTGGACCATTTTTTCATCGTGGTCTCCCGCTGGCCAACGCGCATCGATGCGTGTGACAGCGGGAGACCAACGATCAGCGAGCTGGTATCCAATGTACATATTGGGTAACTAAGCACAGCGCGGCACCTAGTTACCCGATATGTACCCTGGTTACCGACTCCCAGCTTCTGCTGTAGAGCGCTGAGAGCCAGTATCTAGGGTACATATCGGGTAACTAGCTGACGCGCGGTGCTTAGTTACCCGATATGTACATTGGATACCGTCTCTCAGCGCTCTACAGCAGAAGCTGAGAGCCGGTATCTAGGGTACATATCGGGTAGCTAGGTGCCGCGCGGTGCTTAGTTACCCGATGTGTACATTGGATACCAGCGTGCTCGCTGGTCCTGATCGCTGGTGAGTCTGCCTATGTGACAGCTCACCAGCGATCAGCTAACAATGTCCCAGTGATCCCATCCACGTCGTATCGTTGGTGGGATCACTGGGACATTGAAGTGTGTGCCGGGACCCTAACTGACCCCCATTTTACTGAATAACAACTTAAAGGGAATCTGTCACCCCATTTTTGGACTATGAGATACGGCCACCGCCATCAGGGGCTTATCTACAGCATTCTGGAATGCTGTAGATAAGCCCCCGATGTCACCTGAAAGAGAAGAAAAACGAGTTATAAAATACTCACACAGGGGCGGTCCGCCGTCCGATCCGATGGGCTTCGTGGTGCGGCGCCTCCCATCTTCTAGCGAAGCCGGCCTCTTCTTTCCCCTCCGTCGCGGCACCAGCGCAGGCGCATTGATCTGCCCTGGTAAGGGCAGAGCAGAGTACTGCAGTGCGCAGGCGTCGGACCTCTCTGACTTTTCACGGCGCCTACTAACTGCAGTATTCTGCTCTGCCCTCACCAGGGCAGATCAGTGCGCCTGCGCAGGAGCCACGACGGGACGAAAAGAAGATGCCGGCTTCGCTAGAAGATGGGAGGCGCCGAACCGGACAGCGACGCCCATTGGACCGGACGGCGGACCGTCCCTGGGTGAGTATAATATAACTCGTTTTTCTTCTCTTTCAGGTGACATCGGGGGCTTATCTACAGTATTATAGAATGCTGTAGATAAGCTCCTGATGGCGGTGGCCATATCTCATAGTATAAAAATGGGGTGACAGATTCCCTTTAAATTAACAAACTTCTGCCTCCACTCGGATATCCACCCTTATCTCCACATTTGAAACGCTAAGGCCCCAATTCATCAAGACATGATGAAGGGAAAGGCATGCTGGAATCAGAAGCTCCTGACAAGTGGTGTGAACGCAGTAAGACTGGAGTAAGATTTGTGGCATAAGCAATGTCACTGCTCATCATGAATTTGACATGTGGGGTCACCATGCCCCTGTCACACCCAGCTCCGCTAACTTTGTTGAAGCTGCATTAAAATGGTGCGCGAAAGCCAAAAGTCACAAAATTTTAGCGCAGCCCCACGTTATCCCAAAATTTTAAAAGCTTTCTGCGCCAGGTGCCTTTTTGAAATCCATCAAAAGTGTAAGGAATTTCTGACCAGAATAGAACTTGTTTCCTCCATTTATCAGAATCCTTCCCCTCCACAGGCAGTATTGCTTATTTGTTTCTAAGCTTTCTCCCAGAGTGGGTGAACACTAATTACTATGTCTCTCACATACAGCACACTGAGAAAAAGATGAGATCCTGTGCCCCTCTCTCTCTCTTACATACGCAGAGAAGCATCAACAGCAGAAGGCTATTATACAACAATATTGAGCAGTGTGGCTATAAATCCAGTCCTTATGTAAGATAGAACACATAACAAAAGTAACAGCCACTTCGGTGTTAGATCTGTCTCGCACTCTATCTTTAGCTATAGCGCCCATCCTCCTATTTCTGGCTTCTTCTCCACAGACTTCTATGACAGAAGCGGTAACATGATCTCTCAATTCAGCTGAAAATGCATCACCATTTTGTCTTTTGGGCAGAATTTAATTGGTGAATTGAGAGTGAGTGATCAGTGAAGAATAAGTGGAGAAAAGGCCATTTTTCCATAATATATTCCGCCATTTCTTATCTTTGTTGATACAGTATTAACTAATTGTGCAAATGTTATTATAAAAGGCAGAAAAAAAATCTATATATCCACATCTTGCCCTAAGATGGCCATACAATTTAGATAGCTGTAGAACTATGCTAATCTACCAGATCTCCACGTACATATGTAAGCCCAGCCCAGCATTCTCAACAGACCCCTGAATACTGGAGCTGAAATACCTAGGATATAACAATCATGTAATCAATCACATGAGGAACCTGGAAAGTATGGGGAGCTGATCTACTCATACAGGATCTGAGCAGGAGAGGTGCGTGTGCATGTCTACAGCAGAGCTGTGTGTATGCAGAAAAGCTGTACATGTATATGTTTGTATGCAGCAGAGTTGTGCGTTTGCAGAAAAAGCTGTACATATATATGTTTGTATGCAGCAGAGCTGTGCGTATGCAGAAAAGCTGTGCATGTATATGTTTGCTTGCAGCAGAGCTGTGTGTATATTTACTGAACATGCTGCAGTGATGTATTTGCTACAGATGTGTGTGTTTATATGTATTGTTTGTGCAGCAGAGCTGTGTTTGTCTAATGTGTATGCTGTAGAGAAAAACTAACAGAAGCTGACTATTAACCTGACCAATTATTAGCTCCCTAGAACACTTTATTGACCCTGGTGATATTGACCCCTATGCTTGTTTACACCAGAGAAGTTTTAATTAAAAGAAAATACATTTTTCCTATTTTGTGATGTCTAAAACTGGAGTACGTCTTTTGGTAAGGAGTGTCCTACAGTCCGAAAAATAAGGCAATTAAGTTTTGACTGACAAATTATATCATCAAAGCTCAATCAATCACAAATAAAGCAACATAATCTGTTGGTACAGAAATGTTGCCCTGTTTTGATTATCAAATACCATCAATTAGCTGGGAATATTTGTGTTGCACACTGTCAGCACAGTCACAAAGGCTGTGTATGCAATGGAAAAGGTTTATGGCTAACAATGTCAAGCTATTTATTTTTGTACATTCACATCAAAAGTCAAAAGATGCCGCACATTTTCAAGTAGTTCTTCTGGTTTGCCTGTGCAGAACATAAAAGTGCTTCTCACTAAATTAGAATATCATCAAAAAGTTAATTTATTTCAGTTCTTCAATACAAAACTGAAACTCATATATTATAAATTGTCATTACAAACACAGTGATCTATTTCAAGTGTTTATTTAATGATAATAGTCTTATTTTTTTTTATTTTTATACAGCGCTAACATATTCCGCAGCGCTTTACAGTTTGCACACGTAAATTCCCTATCAGTATGTCTTTGGAATGTGGGGGGAAACTGAAGAACCCGGAGGAAACCACCCACTCAAACACGGAGAGAACATACAAACTCCTTGCAGATGTTGTCCTTGGTGGGATTTGAACCCAGGACTTCAGCGCTGCAAGGCTGCAGTGCTAACCACTGAGCCACAGTGTAGCCCTTGTGTTAATGTTGATGATTATGATTTACAGCCAATGAAAACCCAAAAGTCATTATCTCAGTAAATTAGAATAATTAACAAAAAACACCTGCAATGGCTTCCTAAGCATTTAAAAAGGTCCCTTAGTCTGTTTCAGTAAGCTCCACAATCATGGGGAAGACTGCTGACTTGACAGATGTCCAGAAGGCAGTCATTGACACAGTCCACAAGGAGGGTAAGCCACAAAAGGTCATTGCTAAAGAAGCTGGCGGTTCACAGAGTGCTGTATCCAAGCATATTAATGGAAAGTTGAGCGGAAGGAACTGTGCTTGATTGACCAGCAAACTCACCTGACCTTAACCACATAGAGAATCTATGGGGAATTATCAAGAGGAAGATGAGAGACAACAGACCAAACAACGCAGAAGAGATGAAGGCTGCTATCAAAGCAACCTGGGCTCCCATAACACCTCAGCAGTGCCACAGGCTGATCGCCACCATGCCACGCCGCATTGATGCAGTAATTGATGCAAAAGGAGCCCCGACCAAGTATTGAGTGCAGTTACTGAACATACATTTCAGTAGGCCAACATTTCAGATTTTAAAATCATTTTTCAAGCTGGTGTTATAAAGTATTCTAATTTACTGAGATAATGACTTTTGGATTTTCATTGGCAGTAAGCCATAATCATCAACATTAACAGAAATAAACACTTGAAATAGATCACTCTGTTTGTAATGACTCTATATAGTATATGAGTTTCACTTTTTGTATTGAAGAACTGAAATAAATTAACTTTTTCATGATATTCTAATTTAGCGAGAAGCACTTGTTCTTGGTAGTGGATCAACAGTTGCCCAATATATGATAGGTATGGCACCCATAAGGACCACTCATACCCACTTTTATACAGAGGAATAAATTTTGGTTACTGGATTTATCATTTAACCATACCTAAATCTTTATTTAAAAGAAAACAAAAACAAAAAGGAAACAAAATATTATTACATTTAAAATTGTGCAACCAGGAAAAGTAGCTGCAAAAATAATATGGCTAAGAATAAAATACTGTAGCTGATGTGCAGTTGTCAACTACTGGACAACAGCGGCTTAATCACTGCAACGTCTCAGATAAAATAACAACTGATATTCATCTTTTGCAGCGGCAAATTTGTTTGGTGTCCGCGCTATTTTCGGCATGTTATGTGACAATTTAGTGTTACTTAACCACTGCAGCCAATCAGTGGCTGCTGATCGCCTGCTGCCCTTCAGCTATTCAGTAAAAGCTTCTTTGGTTTTCTCTGTGTAATGGTCATGTGTTAATATGCATTTACATTTTGCATACACATTAATTTACTTTTTCAGCTCAGATCTAGTTTCTTATTTAGTTCAAAGTGCATCTTATGCATATAAGGGTGTGGCCGCCCTTTTTCTGAGCTGGGAAATCCATCCTGTCTGGCCTATGCCTTTACTGATGGGTACAGTCTCTCTGTCCTTGTTCACATTTAGTCACTTGACAAGTGGAAAGGTTTTTGATACAAGAGTTAGGACTGTCCCACAAAGGGTTGCCTTGAAGTGGCGGGATGGCTTGTACATTCTTTTGATCAAAATTATGTTTACTAAATACCCTTATTATTATTACTACCTTCATGCATTTTTTGCAATATATTTTTTTATTTTTATTTTATTTTAGGATATTTGTGTCTTGTTTTTTGGTTTTCTCTATGTAAGAGCCTTGTCTCAGCAGCCCAAGAGGCACTGACGGTGGCCAGTATTGGCAACTAATCCAACGATCATGGCCAGCTTCGCTGCAGTGCAGACAAGTTCAATAGAGAAGAGCTTGTGCACATATTCCGTCCCATCTTTAGTAAACAAGGGAACAAGCTGTGAACAATAACAAAGAAAAACTACAGTATCAGAAGAACAAGGGGAAGTATAAAAGTGCAAGCACTTACAATCAAACACGACCCATCAATAGAGATGGAAATAACTCTTTAATAATGTTTTTAAGGCATTATTTATCATAACTTTTTTTTTAGAACTAACTGGGAGAATTAAATTACGTTTTTCATATAGCTATTTTCATTACGGTAACATGGAGAGTATATAATAATTTTTAACATGACTGGACTCCACGTTTGCCTATCCTCTGATGTCACATCCAATAGGACTGTGAAAAGTAACCACGTTAGTGTAATTCTCTTGTAAAGTAATGCCATATATGACAATGGCTGAGAAAATCCTAAGATAGCAGACAAATGTTTTCCATGTTGTGGTGGTGTTATGAATTTTTGATGAGTTGTTTTTTAAAACATGATTAACCGACATGTCCGAAATCAGTAATTTTGACTGACTTATTTTATCACCACCTTAAGGGACATACGAGTTGCATACATATCAATGTCCTACCATTAATAGTTCCCTGGAGATTCACTCCAGCCACAAGAACATTCCAATACTGACCTCCAAGTAAATTCCTACATATGTCGGACTCCTTTTGTCTACAGAGTGTTGATAACAGTAGTAATAATGTAGTTTAGGTTTCTAAATCTTATTTTTGAATCAGACACAACTAAAGCACTTAATCACTCCACCCTGCCACTGAAAAGTGATTACATGTTTGTCATGTGACTTGGTGACTGTGTTTCCCTACCATTGCCCACTCCACTGACACCAGAATTTCAGACCTCTAATATCCATGGTGGCCACCTCAGTGGTATATATGTCTACACACAGTATGTACTTGACAGAATTTTTATCCACACCTGCTAAAAACTTTGGCAAAGTAAGAAAGTTTTAAACAATATAAGTGTAAACAAAACAAACAAAAGGTGAACGAACAAGAGAGAATTTTGAAACCAATTAATATTTGGTGTGATCGCCCTTCACCTTCAAGAAACTGCATCGAGTCTTATAGGTACACTTGCAGGATTACCATCCCACATACATTATTAATTCATCAGGCCCCAATTAGCGATGTTCCAACTGTATTGAAGGATAAAAAGGTGGATGCTGTTACTATATAGGGGCAAAAAAAGCGTACTTTACTACTCTAAAAGTGCCCCCATCCTGGGGGACATTACTGCTGTATTTGACCACAAAAATGGACCATAAATCAAATTAGATTTTTTAAACTTGAAAAAGGCACTGGACAGGCCCCGAAATGCATCGGTGTGAATAAAAACCTTAATTGTAGAACATTGAGGCTTCTTCATTTCCTCAAGCGAGGCCCATAAACTGTGGTATCTCGACTAAAGCTGTTAACTGTTGACACATTTTAGTCCAAATTATGCCTTATAAATTGGTCAAACTGGGGGAACAACAACAAAAAAAAAAAAAAAAAAAGATTTATTTTCAGGGATGAAAGATGTTTTTATAAAACTATTTATTTGACCAACAATCGAAGGAGAAATTCAACGTTTTGGACTTCACTCCAAACGATGACAGTGAATTATCAGCTGGTTAAATAGATTGTTTATCTTTATCTTACCAGATGCACTGGAGACGTGAATTTGGACCTTATATATTAGTAAGAACTACAGGTTCCCCACCTATCCTTGTCAGTGCAACGTTCCTCACAGACTGCACAGTTCTCCTGTCCACAAAATGGCTACTGATGCAGGGACTCATAACCAGGCCAGTCAATCAGCTTCTTTGTCCTGAAAAACAGCTCTTCCACGTGAAACATTTTTCAAATCAGAGCGTACTGATGGCCAGGTTTGCCCCATGCACCTCCATCAGCAGCCATTTTGTCAAGGAGGAGGAGAATCTATAATACTTATTAGTAAGTGCCACAAAATTGTGTCCTGAACACATTTGGAGTAAGAGTTGAAGTAGGGTGCACACGGAGGCGTAAGCCACTTTTCGAAACCAACGGACTCATTAAGAGTCATGTGTCTCTTATTGAATCAGGAGGATCTGTCTCCAGTATACCCCCTCATCAAGAGATCTAGTCTTGATGAATCGAGGCCAAAGTTGCCAGACCTTTTAAGCTTCACACAAGGAACAGTTGATATGACTTATCCTAAAATGTACGGGCATCTCAAGTAACTTTCTATGTTAAAATGTTGAAAAATAAAAAAGACAAAAACTTTCCTCTATTTTGTAAGTGTTAAATTCTGATCGACACTGGCATATTGATGAGGTGTGTAACTCCTCTGCTTCTGTCACGTTAAGTTGACGGTCAGGAGCTATTCATTCTCATGGAACTCCCAAAACCTAACCACCCTTTACATTCTCCTTACATAGAAAGAGTACAGCTGCTGCACAAAGGATCCATTCCTAATATAGAATACCGTCAATTAGGAAAAAGTTGGATCTTGACAGCATTGTCAGTGCTGGAGTTAAAAGTGAAAGGCTTTAGGGTGGGAAAAAAAAAAATCCAGGTCAAGAATGTTTGCCTGTAACAGGTCACTATTTTCAAGGGTTTAAGCACAAGGCTGCTGAAAAGCTGATGAGAATCCATTAACAATAAAAAGGAATTGAGCCGTCCATTATCTAGACAGAGATGAAGTCCTGAGCATTTATTGAGACATTTAAGTGCAACCTTCTTAATGAAGCCAATTTACTAGAGAGAGGGAAGGCTTTTCTATCACTCGCTGATAACTCCCTGATGCAGCGTCTGGATGTTATTTAGTGATCCGTGCGCTGTGCTGTCCCCCGTCATGACTTTATCAATATTTGTACAACTTTGCCTCTCCGCTGAAAGCAGCCCTAATTCAATTACAGGCCTCAGAACTGATAACATGGACCTGAAGTGCGGAACGGGAAGAGATTATTGGCAAATGAATAAAGATTTGTATCGAGAAAACACATAGGAGCACTGCAGGTCTCTCTCTCTCTTTTTTTTTTTTTAATCATCCTCTGTTTTAAATCTTCAGGGAACCAAGAGTTTCCCTTCCGCTCATACTGCACATCGATTTTTGAATTAGACTGCAATATTAAATAATTAATATAGTGGCTATGATTGATGCTTTGCATTAGTTGAATATTAGGTTATCAATCAAAATCCACTTGGTTTAATGTAATAATATTGAGAAAGTGACATGGATTGTTCATCCGATTTGTAGTTGAGGCAGCAGAGATAGCAATATGGAGGTGTAACATGAAGCTTACCAACTAAAATGGCTGTGTTGAAAGAAGAGTTAGAGAAATAAAGGGCGGAAAGAAAGAATGCCTCCAATTACAAACAACGACATGCTGAAAAATCTGATATCATTATAGTGAAATAAAAAGCTTTTCTGTTAGGTTTATAGATTTACACTGAGGGGTTTTACTAGGAGAATATGAAAAAAATAAATACATAATACATATATTTGTAATACTTTTTGGTTGTGTGATTGTTCCAATGCATCGTAAATAAAATATGAAGCAACAATGTATACCATCGGCTATCATTTTGCTTATTCAAAGTTTTATTGAGAAGGAAAAAAACTAATAAATAGGAAAAGCTAATAAATAAGAATCCAAAAAAAGAGGGAAAGTCGGGGAATTTGGAAATAAGCTAAAGAACAACAGTAGAATACAATTAGGCAAATCACTTGGGGAGTAGGAATTGATTATAGTGACTTATCTCAAAATCAGAGTTAGAGAATATGTGGAAGGAGATTGGTTCAGCTGGCTGTATATCAAAATATTGTACATAAAAGGAGATTTCAAGGAACATCTTTAAGTATCAAACCAGGTAATCTCATGGGTGTGTGGGCAGCACGGTGCCAACAATGGAGCAGACCTGCAGATAACAATGTGCCGAGAAGTTACCTTCTTATAGATAGGATCTACATCTTGGAGAAGCTGAAGTAATCATCTGAACTCTCCCACAAGTGATGTGGGCCTCTGTCATCACTTTGTTTTTAGCTACCAGTAACTGATAATAGAACACTTTTTTTTTTTAACTTTTTTTTTTTTTTTTTTTAAGCGTACGACAATGCCATGGTATAGTAGATATTTGGCTCACCAGGTGAGGTGGATTCTCGAAGTCTCAGGTCCAGGTGGGCGTTGATCAAGCAAGCAGGAAGGAATGAGGGGAGCGAAGACTGCACTCTCAATAGGAGCAGGTCAGATGAGGGCGAACCCAGCAGGGAAAGAACAAGTAAAAACACAGATGTTGGAGCACACCAAACATACAGCTAGAGTCTTATATACCAAGAAAAAGGTATCTCCCAAGACCTACAAGGTATTTAGACAAATGTCATGGATCCACTCTAGACAACATGCAAACCCAAGATGGAGCACAGAAGAGCTGAAGAGGTAAATGATGCACACTCACCTATGCATTACTTACCCTGTCCCGGTCTAAGCTGGCTGTGAATCGGTGAGCTCTGTGGTAGTGAGAAGCGTGTGCCATCTACATCGCCTGTCTGCAGCACTATCAACACAACATCAGTGATATCAACAGACCCCGGAAGTGGCAGCAGAGACTCTCAGCTGGACCCCAGCAGGGTAAGTCAAGCGTCAAGCACAGTTTATTTGATTACTAGCGGAACTTACAGGAAAAACGTCTTTGTAATGGGACAGCCCCTTTAATAGTAGTCACAAAATAGAACACAAATTTAGTGACCATGAAAATAAAATGTATTCCCTACGTAGCTCTATATAACAACCAAACTATTTTATAAATCATTTCCTGCCATGTTCTACTACAAGTTTCCTACTTAAAAAGAAATGAACTGCGCTGCTAGTAAGCAGGAGACAGTAGGCAACAATAACCTAAGTGGCCATTCTTCACATCACAAACCCTCTCCGGGATCCAAGCTGCAACTGACACTGAAGATCACAAATGTCACCAAATTAGTTAATCTCTTGCTCTCCAACAAAAGAAAGCGCTCATTAAAATGTAGCAGAAGAGACACAATAACGCAGAAGAGAGCTGGTCACGCTACGAAAGCCTGACAAGAAGCTCAAGTAAAACAGGAAGGAGGAAGCTCGATTAGGATGCAAGAACAGAGGCCATCAACGTGGAGGCACCTAAACTGCCAGGAAACGCACACACTGACCACATGCGAGCTCCTGCAGGAAAGGCATCGCCAAGGGTCGGAGGAGCAAACAGGAACACATTTTGGGCGCTGGAGTTTAATTCTATAGCCGGCGTTTTCTCCCTTTTTTATGTATCAAAATTTCTATTCAGTTAAATTCACTTCATGATCCGTTCTCAGCCATTTTTTCAGATCACACAGTCATTTAAGATAATAGGGATCAGCTAAAAAAATAAATAAATGAATGAATGAAGAATTAAAGACATTCTTCTGTTCTTACCTGAGCACCTTTTTGACCTTTTTAAAATGGATGGCAAAAAAAAAGATGTCGTCACTTTTAACAAATGAAAAATGGAAACGGATGTGTGAACATGCCCTGATCAGTGGGGATTGTGGGAAAAGTATGACGGTGTGACTGAGCATCCAAAAGCGCATCTGGGATGTAGTAAAAGAGAGAGAAGAAGGTGCCAACATGGCTGTCAATCAAGAATACCATGATGTAAAAAGTATAATAAATGCTGCATGAACCGCTGAAAAAAACGATGCTGCTCAATTACACTGCCAGTCTAGGAGTTATGGAGCTGATAGAAAAACTGCTGGTGCATCATTAAAATATAGAAAATGTAATCTTATAACCTCCAAGATTTATCAAAATGCTACATTTCTAAATACACAGAACCAAAACGTACTTTTCAGGATCTCTGGACTCTTGCAATTTTCTTCTCTGAACTATACCAAATATTATATAATGAGTAAATCATCAAACTTTGACATATTAAAGGTGACGGAATAAAATCTATAATGCAGTTATAGATTATTGCTGTAAATCATTTTATCTTACCATACAAAAGGTAACAATAGTAAGAATGAATAGAAGAATGAGTGAATATACTGACAAAGACAGGGAATGATCTGTTTGGATGTTGAGTGTCGGATCCCCACTGATCTCTTATTGATGACCTATTCAAGTCCTGCACAACCCCTTTAAAGGTACTGTCACACTAAGCGAGATCTCTTAAGCGTCAGCGATTTTATGAAGCAGTAGCGACCTCGTTAGCGACGTAGCTGTGTGTGACATGTAGTGGCGATGTGGCCCCCGCTGTGATGTCGCTGATTGTTCATGAACGTTCTGAGACCGTTTTTTGGTCGTTGGTGTCCCGCTGGTGAGCCTGAATCGCTGAGTGTGACACCCTTTATGAACGACTTCACCAGCGTCGCAGGCGGAACTAGGTTTTCCCAACGACCGCAGAGGTCGTTATACAGATCGCTGATCTCTGATGAGATCTTTGTGTTTGGAAGCTAACTAGCAACCAATAGCGATCGCACCAACGATCTCGCCAGGTCGTGTCGTTGTCGTGATCGCTGGTGCGATCGCTAAGTGTGACAGTGCCTTAACTGTGATTCTAGAGGAATTTATTAACTCATTCTGCTCCCAAGAATAGACGCTGCTACAGAAAGGCTCTAAGAGGCGAACTGTGCAAAACCTTTAACGAAACTGAAAAAGCAAAAATGATTTTTAGCCAGAAAATCTAAAAAGGACCTGTTGCCAGGTGAAAGGAGACTAGTTTTGCTCTTATTTTATTCCTTCCTGTGCCCCAAGTAATCTGTTCTTGCCATATAGTTCCAGACATAATAGAAAAAATTGTAGTCCAGCTCAACAGGACTGGATTTTCAAATTATAGTGCATACAAAAGAAAATTTTCATGGTCGACGCGTTTCAACTGCACTAAGCAGTCTTACTCATGACTCATGACTTATGCACTACAATTTCTTTTGAAAAATAAAAAGAAAAGGAAAATTCAGTCCTGTTGAGCTGGACTCCAATTTTTTGTAATATCCTTGATGTGAGGCTAGGGCGAGGCCGGTGTCTGAGCCCCAGGTGGATGAGCATAAAGCAACTGGGTGAGCTGGAATTAAGTTTTTATAGTTCCAGAGATACCGGCCTTTTAATTTGGTGCTATGATCTTTACGAGGAAGCTTGGCTCACAGGATAAAAATGCAAAGATGCCTAAAGAAACGCCCCAGAGTATCCTGGGAGCACCATCAATTTGTAAAGACCATAAAAATCAGCCCTAAATAAAAAGGTCCATATACCTGGGACCGTGATATATTCTTTAATGTGGTAAAAGGGTAAAAGAAGCGACAATCAGATGCTTCAACCTATTGACGGCTATGAACACTTATTCTGTACATTACACACTGTCATTCTGCAATTGTTGCAATGCGTCATTTCAATACTATGCTGTGTACAGTGCAGCGGAAGCAAATATAGCTATATAGTTAATCCAGTCATAAACCTGTATAGCATCTTCTTACACTAAAGATCAGGCTAGTCAGAAAAAACACATCAAATTCAGGACCAAAATAGAAGGATGTGTGATATCAGTGAGTGTCCTATTATTTTATTTAATTCTTCAGAGACTATAATTCTTGCAAAACAGGATCTCTACAACTAAAGATCAGCTCTCAGAAGTCCTCTACTTACTTGTACTGTGCAGCTAAAGTATTTGAATAAAAGAGGCCCAATATTAATGCAAACAGACAGCAAAAAATGTCAATAAAAGAGTAAATATACTACATCTTATATATCAAAACCATCATTGACCCATTGCTACTATGAATATTGTTTCTGGCTTTAGAATTGGCTTGTATATTTTGGATACCAAAACAGCTGGTAGATCTTTCTGTCACAAGTAGTTTTTCATCATGAAATATTTGCTAAATAATAGTTACTAGATGTCAACCTCTGATGTGTCAGTGGCGAGAGCCATCCACAGTGGCAACACCAAAACAACGTATATTTTCACTAATAGGTCTTAGAATAATAAGTTTTGCAACTGGATGTGTTAAAAAAATTAATCCTTTGCTGAGATAATCTTATAAATGTGAATCTGCTGTATACTGTGTAATGGCTGTGTCCATCCATGCACAGCTGCTCTAGTTATAATAAATGAATATACAGATGAGACAACTGGGCCACGCAGCTGCTGTCTAAGGTAACACATTTTCCTGTCTGTTTTATCACAGGAGTGAGTGTTTCTTCCGAATCTCCAGCCCTCTTAGCTCATCATAAATCATGTCATAAAAGCTCGATGATCGTTGGGCGTTCCTACATTACTGACTTGACTTACAAAGAGCTCAAAGGGCTGGAGATGGTCTAGAAAGAATTGCTCCTGTGATAAAACTGTCAGGGAAATATTGACTTATCATAAGTAACTTATACTTTCACCCATTTGCCAGGAGCTGTGGTATGTGTCTATCATGAACTGGAGCATCGCTACATGGTCGGATACAGAAAATAACCGTATATAGCTGGGAATTATATATAAGATTATCTCAGCACAGGAACATTTTTTTAAACACATGCAATTGTGGAACTTATTATGCCAAGATCTATTGATTAAAATGTACATAGTTTGTGGGGCAAACCCCTTTAAGGACGCATGCATATTACACTAAAATTGGTAGGCGTTGCCAACCATGTGTTGGGTAAGAGGGCTTAAGGACTACCCAAACACACGATGCTGGTGTAGATAAGGATTGGCCAGTTGAAATCTAAATGCCTGATCCTTTTGTATCCATAGGAAGTAAGAAGCAGTCAGAGCAGTTTGGTGAATGCTTTCTTTCCTTTCCACACTGAAAACACATGAATGCTCAGCTGAGCCAAGCTTTCGTATGTATGGCGCAATTGGAAAAGATGCCCAAAAGCCTTTTCGTCCAAAAGATGACAATTCTCTCATGTGTACGAACACCTTCAGCCATAGATTTTCAGTTAGATCACAAACCACTGTGACCCAGAAGACATGTTTCCATTTTATGAGAAGTTCTCACTATAATAGGACTTTGTATCATGTTCTACATGTGTGGGATTGTTACTTCTTTGAAGGTATAGCATTTGGGTAAGAAAAATAAGCACTCATATCTAATTGTGATATTAAGCCAAACATTTGTTTGTGTGCTTTTATTAACTTTTTTTAACATTAACAATATTATCTACACTGCCATTATTGGTTTAGAGTCCTTCAGAACCTTTACAAAACATGCACAAGGAGAGCTCAGCTAAATCTGATTGACACATACAGTATGGAACACTATCTTCAGAAACACTTTGTTTGGTTCTACAAATGAGAGTATAAAAAACAGATGGTGAAACATCTCTGCGGAGAACAAAAAGAGAAAAAAAATTTTACTTACATCTCCTACCTACATGACCCTCTGTACAATTCCATCTATTCATTTCCCATGGCTCAAACATAAGTTAAATCTAGAAAGTTTACCCTCTTTGGACACGGAAATGAATAAAAACCAAACTCAATCACCCGCCAATTACCAATATATCTAAACAAATAAAGTCTCATTCTAGCAGAAACAAAAGAATTCAGAACAATTTACTTCCATTTTTTTTTCAAAAATATCAAATATTAAAAACTTCCACACAAAGCATAAACTCCTGGAGAAAAGATGCAAATAAAATGAGTACCATTATCCTTTGTTTTTTATTTGCTAGTGTTAGACTAAGGAGGGACAAAAGCGTGGAACACAGCATCTGTCATATCAGAATATAAAAAGATGATCCTGGCACCAAATGAAAAAGCTCTAATTCATTTGCAAATCAAGCCTGCCACTTCTTTTTCAATCTGGAGGTAACTGTCAAGAGTTAACTAGATAATCACTTTCAATTCTGCCTTCAATGCTATATTACGCTGTTATTCCATTCAGCAGAGCTGCTCTTTAGGGCACTGGATGAATGCTTTTCATTTCTAATTCGCACAAAAAGTTGCCAAAAAAAAAAAGAGGAAAGAGGAAAATCCACGGGGCTTAAGGAAGAAATCCCTTTATGGGCATTTATCTGCCGGCACTTGCTTTTAGGCAAAATTAGATATTTGGATACATCTGTGTCCATTCTTTTCTACTCCTTGAGGCCTGCAGTCTGTTGTGGCAAAATAAGAAGCATTTAATACAAGAAAACAAAGCTGGGGCATTAACCCAGGAGATGACAAAAACCACGTACCATTGAATAGGCTGTAATAATTACAAAAACCCACAAAAAGTTACATTCAAGCAATATAATATATATGTGACTGAGCTATGAATATTTTGTGGCACAAAGTTTGAGAACCCTTCAGAATTTCCCATATTTCTGCATTGATTTGATCTAAAACAAGTCCTAAAGGTAGATAACGCAAATCAAATCAACCTAACGAGGCAACAATATTACACTTAATTGTTATTGAGGTAAATGATGCAATAGTCACATGTATGTAAGTTGAAAAAGTATGTGAACCTTTGCTTTCAGAATCTGACGGCGCTGAGAAATAATTGTATAGCGCCCTCCAGCATTGGAAAACATGATTCGGGTTGGATTTTACTGTCTCCAGTCTTGTGATCGTCGTTATTCACCGAATAATGGCGATCGTAAAAAAAAAAAAATATATTTTGTGGTTAGGGTTATGGTTAGAGGTGTGTTGGGGTTAAGGCTGTGTTAGGGTTGGAGTAAGAACTGAGGGGATTCCACTGTTTAGGCACATCAGGGGGTTTCCAAATGCAACATGGTTCCTGCCATCGATTCCAGCCAATTTTGCGTTCAAAAAGTCAAACGGTGCTCCCTCCCTTCTGAGCCCTGCCATGCGCTCAAACAGTGGCTTTCCCCCGCATATGGTGCATCGGCACACTCAGGACAAATTGCACAACAAATTTTATGGTCCATTTTCTCCTGATACTCTTGTGAAAATAAAGTTTGGGTCTAAAGTTATTTTTTTGTGAAAAAAGTTAAGTTAATTTTTTCCTTCCACCTTGCTTTAGTTCTCGTGAAGCACCTGAAGGGTTAATAAAGTACTTGAATGTGGTTTTCCGCACATTGAGGGGTGCAGTTTTTAGAATGGTATCACTTTTGGGTATTTTCTATCATATTAACCCCCCAAAGTCACTTCAAATCTGAGGTGGTCCCTAAAAAAAATGGTTTTGTCATTTTTGTTGGAAAAATGAGAAATCGCTGGTCAACTTTTAACCCTTATAACATCCTAACAAAAAAAAATTGTGCTGATGTAAAGATGGCATGTGTGAAATGTTATTTATTAACTATTTTGTGTGACACAACTCTCTAATTTAAGGTACAAAAATTAAAAGTTTGAAAATTGCAAAATTTCCTACATTTTTGCCAAATTTCCATTTTTTTCATAAATAATCGCAAGTCATATAGAATAAATTTTACCACTAACATGAAGTACAATTTGTACATGGTACGAACCAAGGACATAATTGAGGTATAACCAAGGTATAGGGGAATTATAAAATGTTAGACACAAAAAAAAAAAAAAAAAAAAAAGAGCATGAACCCACATCCAAAAATCATACGTTGATCTAAAGCCGCTAGGCAAAAATTATATAACTGAACATGAGGTTCTTAGTTTAACATTCTGATCAGACTGTATGAAGCCCACTGCCACGTCACGGCAAACCTCGTAGTGAGTCCTACAGCCCTAACGGCGCGGAGCCACGCGGTGACCACCGCCACAGCGGCAATGCACCAGCAAGGCAGACGGCCTGTTGCCCCACAGCACCCGTGCTGCAAGACTGAGTCTCCATGACTCCAGACCGCGCCGCCCCACCAGCATAAAGCCACAGCAACAATGGCCGCCACACTGCATCCACACCAAAATGAAAGGAGAACTGAAACTCACCTTCCTCCAGCTCTTTAGTGAGAGCCAAAATAGGCCTAGACCCCTTACTTTGCAGTCTCCTGTTAATTAAAATCACCTGCGCCAAATGGGAGGAGTGCTAGTCTATGAAAGAGACAAGAACCTGCTTTGCACTAAAAGAAAAAAAAAAAGAAAGAGCATGAACGGCACATCCAATATGTCACAAAAAAAAAATCTCAGAATCAGTGAAGCGTTCCAGAGCTATAACCTCATAAAGTGACAGTGGTCAGAACTGTAAAAATTGGCTTGGTCATTAAGGTCAAGACTGGCTTGGTCAAGGGGTTATGGTGCTTATGCAACTTTTCTATGGAGTGAAAGGGGTTGTCCAGTGAAAGACAAGTATAACTTATTGATCATCGTGTGTCTGGGACCCGTACTGATCTGCAGAACGGTACACTTATAACAACATTAGAATGGAGCAGCAGTGCACGTGTGATCGCCACTCCATCCATTCACTCATGGAGTTACTAAGTGCTGCATTCATTTTCATGAATGTAACAGTGATCAGGCATCCAACCTTGATGTTGGTCAACCACTGCTAGGAAGGATAACAATAGTCTTTGATTTTGTAACCTTTTTTAACTTTTTTTTTTTTTTACATTGTCAATAATGTCCTTGGTTCGTGCCATGATACATTTCCACAAACGCTGTGACAATCAGACCTCTCATAGATCCCTGTTCTTAAAATTAAAACAGATCACCTTCTCACACTTAATTGTCATCCCATTTAAAACACCACACTATATTATCATTTTCAAATTATATGCTAATCAGAACAGTATAATGGAATTATAAAATGCTAGAGTCGGAAGGGACCGCAAGGGTCCTCATATCCAACACCCTGCGTGCAGGATTCACTAAACCATCTCAAACAGATGTCTGTCCAGCCTCTGTTTAAAGACTTCCATTGAAGGTTAACTCATCACTTCTCGTGGCAGCCTGTTCTACTCAGTGATCACCCTGTCAAAAAGTTTTTTCTAATATCTAATCTGTATCTTCTCCTTTTCAGTTTCATTCCATTGCTTCTTGTGTTTCTATGTGCAAATGAGTATAAGGATTATCGCTCTATACTGTGACATCCCTTCAGATATTTGTAGACAGCTATTAAGTCTCCTCTTAGCCTTCTTTTTTGCAAGCTACACATTCCCAGATCCTTTAACCGTTCCTCATAGAACCTTGCAGTCCGCTCACCATCATGGTAGCTCTTCTCTAAACTTGCTCCAGTTTTTCAATGTTTTTTTTTTTTTAATGTGGTGCCCAGAACTGGATATAATATTCTAGATGAGACCTGACCAAGGAGGAGTAGAGAGGGAGAATTACTTCTTGTGATCTCAACACTATGCTTCTCTTAATACATCCTGGAACTGTGTTTGCTTTCTTTGCTGCTGCATCACACTGTTGACTCATGTGCAGTCTGTGATCTATTAGTATTTCCAAGTCTTGGTATATCCAAGTCTTTTTCACACATGCTTTGCTTAGTTCTATTCCTCCCATTCTATAGATGTAATTTTTGTTTTTCTTGCCCAGATGTAGAATCTTGCATTTTGCATTCTCCCTGCTAAATACCATTCTACAGTCATGGCCAAAAGTTTTGAGAATGACACAAATATTAATTTTTACAAAGTCTACTGCTTCACTTTTTCTAATGGCAATTTGCATATACTCCAGAATGTTATAAAGAGTGATCAGCTTAACAGCAATTACTTGCAAAGTCAATATTTGGCTAGAAAATTAACTTTATCCCCCAAAACACATTTCAACATCATTGCAGCCCTGCCTTAAAAGGACCAGCTAACCTCTTTTCAGTGATTGCTCCATTAATACAGGTGTGGGTGTTGAGGACATGGCTGGAGATCAATCTGTCATGATTAAGTAAGAATGAGACCACTGGACACCTTAAAAGGAGGCTGGTGCTTGGCATCATTGTTTCTCTTCTGTTAAACATGGTTATCTCTAAAGAAACACGTGCAGTCATCATTGCAATGCACAAAAATGGCCTAACAAGGGAAGAGTATCGCAGCTAGAAAGATTGCACTCAGTCAACAATCTATCGCATCATCAAGAACTTCAAGGAGAGAGGTTCCATTGTTGCCAAAAAGGCTCCAGGGCGCCCAAGAAAGACCAGCAAGCGCCAGGACCGTCTCTTAAAAGTGTTTCAGCTGCAGGATCGGGCTACCAGCAGTGCAGAGCTTGCTCAGGAATGGCAGCAGGCAGGTGTGAGTGCATCTGCATGCACTGTGAGGCGGAGACTCTTGGAGCAAGGCCTGGTCTCAAGGAGGACAGCAAAGAAGCCACTTCTCTCCAGAAAAAACTCATGGACAGACTGATATTCTGCAAAAGGTACAGGCAGTGGACTGCTGAGGACTGGGGCAAAGTTATTTTCTCTGATGAATCCCCTTTTCGATTGTTTGGGACATCAGGAAAACGCCTCATTCGGAGAAGACAAGGTGAGCGCTACCACCAGTCTTGTCTCATGCCAACTGTTAAGCATCCTGAAACCATTCATGTGTGGGGTTGCTTCTCAGCCAAGGGAATCGGCTCTCTCACAGTCTTGCCTAAAAACACAGCCATGAATAAAGAATGGTACCAGAATGTCCTCCAAGAGCAACTTCTCCCAACCCTCCAAGAGCAGTTTGGCGATCAACAATGCCTTTTACAGCATGATGGAGCACCTTGCCATAAAGCAAAGGTGATAACTAAATGGCTCAGGGAACAAAACATAAAGATTTTGGGTCCATGGCCTGGAAACTCCCCAGATCTTAATCCCATTGAGAACTTGTGGTCAATCATCAAGAAACGGGTGGACAAACAAAAACCTAAAAATTCTGACAAAATGAAAGCATTGATTGTACAAGAATGGACTGCTATCAGTCAGGTTTTGGTCCAGAAGTTGATTGAGAGCATGTCAGGGAGAATTGCAGAGGTCCTGAAGAAGAAGGGTCAACACTGCAAATATTGACTTGCTGCATTAACTCATTCTAACTGTCAATATAAGCTTTTGTTACTCATATGTTTGCAATTATATTTCTGTCTGTGATAAAAACATCTGTCAAACACACACATAAAAACCAGAGGGCAGCAGATCATGTGAAAATATTATATTTGTGTCATTCTCAAAACTTTTGGCCATGACTGTATAAGTCGCTGCCCATTCAAGCTTATCGAGATCCGTCTGAGTCCTTTACTCTGTCTTCTCTAGGGTTAGCGATCCTGCCTAGCTTTGCATCCTCTGCAAATTTGATCAGGTTATCTTCAGTTCCCTTATCTAGATCATTTATAAAAATGTTGAACAACACTCGAGTCTTGACAGAGCATTGTGGTACCCACTTGAAACACTCTTCCAATTGGATGTACAACCATTTATTAGCACTCTTTGACTATGATCACTGAGCCAGTTATGAATCCACCTAACCTTAGCCTTGTATAAGTCTTTTGACTTATAAGTCTTTTTGCTGAGTTTCTGGAGCAGAAACTGAAAGAAAGATCTCCAAACCCTCCTCAAAAACTCAACAAAAAAGACTCAACGTGCACATATCCTAAAGGATCAAATACTTTTGCTTCACATAGACATAGGTTATAGGATAACTTTTCTCAATAAAGAAAAAATACTAAACCTAGTATTTTTATTTACTTTGCTTGATTTAATTATCAATCTACTTTTGGGACTTGTGTGAAAATCTGATGTTTTATTTCAAATTTATGCAGAAATATGGAAAATTCTTAAGGGTTTAGAAACTTTCAAGCACCACTGTAGAGGATACAGCAAACTATGTTTTTAAACAAGAAAAATTCTCAACATAGCAAAGTGTTAGTTATTGCATAAAAAAGGGTTTACATGTTGTGAGGACAAAGAATTTTATCTTAATTAACCAGACGTCTATTTTCAGCAAGCCAGAAAGAATAGACTTATCTATATGTTGAATTTTGAATTTATGTGTTTCTCTTTGGTTGGTCAAGAAAAGACTTTCGCTTGTGTAAGCCTGTAATATTGTTTTGTAAGTTGACATTTGGTGTAACATACTGTACTCTATAATACATTGTACATGCCAGCCAGTTTGTTGGCATTCATAACAGAGGAGGAAAATCTATGCAAATAGATTACATAATCAAACAATGCAAGTTGGTCGTCACCATTCTTCCCCTTATCTGTGATGCTGGATTGAAGGACATTGTTAACCATAAAAAAAGAGGTGATATGCCACTGCATGGGACAGAAATTCAGCGAAGACACATAAACATTCAAAAGGACCAGAGACAGGAAAGCAGCCAATACATCGTGGCTCCATCACGAGAGACACAATTTATCATTCTATAGTATGCCAACCAAGGGGACCTTGGCCCCGGTTGGAAGGATACAGATCTGCTCCATTGACCATTGCTGAACCCATGGATAAGTTTGGAGAAAGCCTGGATTGAGACTCGCTGGTCACCTGGCTCCGTGGAGATGTTGAGAAGCCAGGTTGTTACCCTCTGATCAACTGGCCTTGTACCTGAATGAACTGTTCTCTTCCTAAGCTTGTCGTTACCTCCTCTCTGTGTGCGTGCCATAGGTGGGGTAATCCGCCCTGGAAGATCTGAAGTAACAGCTGCTATTATCCCAGCCAGTCAGCAGAAGGGAGACACTTGGTAATGTGCACCATCTTGGGTAATGTGCTGGGACTGTTCTATGTGTTGTCTGCCTGTTTTTTGGTTCAATAAAGTATTTCCACACTATTTTACCCTCACAGTGTTTTGTTTGTAGTGTTATGCCCACATTAAATCGAGAGCGAGCATGCGGTGGGACGACCCCTAGTCCATGCTGTTTTCAGCTAGTGGATCGGAGCGCCTGCCGACCTCCTCGTGTCTTCACACGTCTATTGTTCGGTTCTTAAAATGTGAAAATTGGAATTTTGATGTTCAACACTTACCATAGGTATAAAACAGCCTTAGTACCTAAATATTACCAATGGACATAGGTCCTAGAGTTATCTTACGCCATCATAAAAACATAATTCAGTTCGTTCTTACCAATTTGTCCTATGGAAATTAAGGTTTAAAACCTATATAGTGACCATTACTGTCTCAACCAATAGGGAATGTTCACAAGATGCGTTAGTAATACAGCTTATTGGACATTAGGCTTAGAAATTCGCAGTATTGTAAACAGTGAATGCCTAATGCCCCTACGTACAAGTAGATGATTAGCATAAAAAACGTTTATAGGAGAATTTATTTCTGATCATTGCCTCATGTAAAGTTCCCTGTAATTGGCCAACATCTTTCATGTGGGCATAAAAATTTAAATTTTTCATTATCACTTTGTGTAAATAGAGATGATATATTGTCGATTTGTGCTTATTAAGGCAGATTATTAAATGGGCCCTAACAAATTATATGTGACATCAGTCAAGCAAGACAAGCAACAAACTGTTATATGCAAAATATTCTTAGATAGCAGGTCAATGGATGAATGAGGCCAGACAGATTGTACGTTACATATACATTAGAAATTAATGCACAATATACACTGCTCAAAAAAATAAAGGGAACACTCAAATAACACATCCTAGATTTAAATGAATGAAATATTCTCATTGAATACTTTGTTCTGTACAAAGTTGAATGTGCTGTCAACATAATCACACAAAAATCATCAATGGAAATCAAATTTTTGAACCAATGGAGGCCTGGGTTTGGAGAGACCCCCAAAATGAAAGTGGAAACAAGTCAAAATGAAAATCAAAACAAGACAAAATTAAAGTGGAAACAAGTCAAAATGATGCTCAGTATTGTGTGTGGCCTCCACGTGCCTGTATGACCTCCCTACAACACCTGGGCATGCTCCTGATGAGGTTGCGGATGTTCTCCTAAGGGATCTCCTCCCAGTCCTGGACTAAAGCATCCGTCAACTCCTGGACAGTCTGTGGTGCAACGTAACGTTGGTGGATGGAGTGAGACATGATGTTCCAGATGTACTCAATCGGATTCAGGTCTGGGGAACGGGCAGGCCAGTCCATAGCTTCAATGCCTTCATCTTGCAGGAACTGCTGACACACTCCAGCCACATGAGATTTGGCATTTTCCTGCATTAGAAGGAACCCAGGGCCAACCACACCAGCATATGGTCTCACAAGGGGACTAAGGATCTCATCTCGGTACCTAATGGCAGTCAGGCTACCTCTGGCAAGCACATGGAGGGCTGTGCAGCCCTCCAAAGAAATGCCACCCCACAACATTACTGACCCACTGCCAAACCGGTCATGCTGAAGGATGTTGCAGGCACTCCTTTGAGTATGTCTTGATAATTGCCAATAATTTCCATCTGTTGTCTATTCCATTTGCACAACAGCATGTGAAATTGATTGTCAATCAGTGTTACTTCCTAAGTGGACAGTTTGATTTCACAGAAGTTTGATTTACTTGGGAGTTATATTTAAGTGCTCCCTTTATTTTTTTGAGCAGTGTGTGTGTGTATATATATACACACATACATATTTTTCACTTTCACAAGGATGGCAGGAGAAAATGAACCCCAAAATTTGTTGAGCAATTTCTCCTGAGTACACAGATACCCCATATGTGGTTGAAAACTACTTTTGAGGCACAGTACAAAGCTCAGAAGAGAAGAAGCGCCATATTGGAGTTCAGATTTTGCTTGACTGGTTTGAGGGTGCCATGTCACATTGGCAGAGCCCCTGATGTGCCAGAACAGCAGAACCTCCTATAAATGAGCCCATTTTCCAAACTACACCTCTCAATGAATTAATCTAGAGGTGAAGTGATCATACTGACACAACAGGTGTGTCACAGAATTTTATACCATTAGGCAGTGAAGAAAAAATATTTTCATTTTACCCCCAAAATTTAGTTTTAGCCCAGATTTTACATTTTCACACTGGGAAATGGGCAAAAATGGCACCAAAATTTGTACCACAATTTCTGCTGAATGCAGATATACCCCATATGCAGCTGTATAATACTGCTTAGCCACACGGCGAGACTCGGGAGGGACGGAGCGCTATTTGCCTCCTGGAACGCAGATTTTCCTACAATAGTTTGCAGACTCCATAAACAGAGCCCGTAAGTGTTAGAAGAGCAGAATTCCCCCTCAAGTGACCCCATTTTGGAAATTTTACCCCTTTGGGAATTTATCTACAGGTGTAGTGACGATTTTGACTCCATAGGTGTTTTCCAGAAACGAGCAGTAGTAGATGTCGCTGAGTGAAAACTGCAAACAGCCATTGTACCCAATACATTGTAGGCACCGGTACATTGTAGTGCCCAGCTCATGCTTCTGGAGACATGCCCCTGTAAATTAGGTGGGCTGTCAAAGCTACAAAAATGCCAAACGTGGATGCGAATTGTGGTTTAGGCATAATGTGAGGCTCAGAAGGGAGGGTGCATTTGTATTTGGGAGAACAAAATTTGATTAATTTCTTTTGGGGGGGTAAGGAGCCATAGAGCTTTTCCAGAGCCTTTGTGCCACCAGTTACGTGGAAGCCCCCTATATTTTCGTTAACAGATAACAGACCAGAGTGGGGACTTGCTTTTTTTGAGCATGGAGTTGAAGCTTTTATTGCGAACATTTTACTTATTGTTTGGGATCACATTTTTCCGGCGCTCTACGCTGAGCACTTAAATCGTAACCAAAGTTTTTGGTTCCCAGTGGCACAATGGTTAAATGGGAATAACATGCAGATTTTTGTAATAAAATTTGTATCAAAACTGTAATGTATCTTTTTTGGCATGCTCTAAAACCCTTATAGTTTTTTTCTCAGATATTATAAATTTAAGTTGAGAAAAAAAACACGCACTTCTGTGACTGTACAAAAAGGTTAGTTGAGCCGATGTTAATGTCTGGGATTCAATGGTTGATTGTTTAAGTGTTCATGTTTATTCGCAAATTTTTCTCAGGATCATAATAAGGATGAGTCCACAGAACTTCTACTGTACCTTTGATAAATCTTAAAAAAAATAAAAATGGGCAACATGGACATCATCTGCAAGTATGTTCTCTCCGTGTTTGTGTGGGTTTCCTCCCACACTTCAAAGACACAGTAACAGGAAATTTATAATGTGGGCCCCAAGGGGACAGAGATAATTATGTTTGTAAAGCGCTGCGGAATACGATGGCGCTATATAAAACAAGCATAATAAATAAAAATAATGGCTTTGCTTGGAGGGGAAAATATCTAATAGACACAGACTCCAATGGAGCCTGGACTAGTCCTGTGTAGAGGGCTTTCTATGAGCATGACCTTTTTAAAAAATCTATTGCCCTCCCTGACTGGGACGACATGTGCGCCTACCTTCTTCCTTTTGTAGTGATCACTGCACATAGCAAGTAAAAAAGAAGCAATGAATGGTCTGAAACACTGCTACCTACCTGGCCACCAAAGAGCCATTGGTTTTATCATAAAGGCAACACAATTTTTAACACAAATATTTTGAAAGTTCAAACTAACATGGTCCCCTATAGAGAATACTAATAAGTATTTACATTCAGACAGCCTTTTAGAGCGGACGTACAATATGGTTCTCCCGTGTGGTCTGTCGATTTGGTTTGACTCAAAAAGTATCATGCAAGGATCCAACAAAATTAGTAGTGCTCAATATATTCTCTGGGTGTGGATCAGTTCCCACTGCAACTAGAATCTCCAGCATTCAGGAGCGTCGCGGCGGGCCAGATGCTCATATCGCAGGAGACAACAAAAGAGTAGATTTGCTTTAAAAGAACAGAATTTTCACTTTCACAAATATGTGACCTTCTCCAAATGCAAGATATATACCGGAAATCTTTTGTTAATGTTATTGATGCCCACATCCAAAAGTGTCCAACCTCTCCTGGAGATTGCATTAGTGAACAGTTTGGAGTCAGTCTTCACTCTGCCAAGCCCATGGTTTAGAATGTAAAGTGTATTAAGACAAAATTAGCCCATAGCATGTTTTCTCCTAGAAAAACCCTAAGACTTCAGCTGATTCAGCTGTGCTACAGGCCGCTGAGCCAAGGCTAATAGGAGCTCATCTGAATAATCAATATGACAACCTTATTTTTCAAACGCAAACAGGATTGATACAGTAAGGTGTCTCGCTGCCACATCACAGTCATGGCCTCTTTTAACCCCTAATTAGATTTAGGCGATTATCCGTACACTTCTTTACAAGTGCACAGCTCGGATAAGGGGTGACAAAAGCTATATGCTGCTTAATTCAGCCTCCTTAAATTGCAGGTTATGCAGCCGGACAGAAGAGCATCAGCGAACAATTGGTATTCATATTGTCTACAGTTCCGCGATACACCAGTGTGTGGACATTGTGGGAGCAAGACATACCCTGGAGCACAAGTGCGGATTCTTAGCTACAATGGAAGACATGGCACGTTAATTAAAGCATTCTGTATGTTATCTGCATTCATTTTACCTCGACTATAAAAAATGGGAAAATTACAAAGTTTTATTCTAAAAACAATATGAGGTTTTTTTTACTTAAAAAAGAGGATACCTTGGTATTTATCAAGGTTATCGCTAAAATATGTCATTTTTCAAAAGAAGAAATATTCAGAATTGACCGCTCCAGAACCAATGGCAGCATTAATCCTGGGCTACATTCTGCATCTAACCAAATGCCCTTTTTTCATTGACGTTATGTAGTGCAGCTTAAGATCCCAAACCTCATGGATTATTTAGATGCCAGTTAAACAGTTCTCCAATGCCCACTGAAGTCATTTAACACAATAATCGGGAGATCCTGGTCATGTAAAACAGGACATATCCCTGTTAATGATTCATGAGCATATTAAAGTTTAATAGACCTTAAAGTAAAGTTTGCACATTGTTCTTAGCCATAAAATCTTGATGTATCTGTCTCAAGAAAATAAACAATTGTAATAAGTCATTTCCACATTACAAATAGATTTGAAAAAAATGATAAGAAAACTTATAAAGGGTGAGTTTCATTATATTAAATTGGTAAAACAGCAAAATGCTTGTAAAAAAAGGTATTTTTAAAAGTTCTTGTTTTTAAACATTCTATCTTTTCCCAAGATTTAATAGTTTGTTGCTCACTGCCTTTGTTACTATCCACATCTGCAGTATATCAGCAGTGGCCGCTCTCCCAGGCAAGGAGTGCAGCGCTTACTAGCTCTTTACTATTGAGCTTGTAATCACTGCTTTGAAGCTAGCTGGATCCAGCCAGATTCAATCCCTCAGAGCTACAGAGGCAAAACTGTACAACATTCAGGATAGTGAGAAAATGCAGACCCCTGTACTCCTGAAAATAAATGATAAGACAACCACTTTATTTTTTAGATAAAATTGGATAGTGAAGTTCTTGATTTTCATAACAAGAGAAATTGATTTGGGTTTAAAGAGTTTAGCCATTATTTTTTTTTATTGATAGCCAATCCTTGCGTTCGGCCATCAAAATCTGATTGGTGGAGGTCACCAATCAGCCATTACAGAATTCTCAGATGATGCTGGATCACAGCAGCGCCGTCATTTCTATAGTGGCCGCATTCGGGTACTACAGAACCACCCCTATTAATTTGAGTAGCGGTGCATCTACAGTGCCCGGCATCGCCAGCACCAGCTGATCAGTGGGGTGCTGGGTGTCGCGTCCCCACCAATCAGATATTGATGGCCTAACCTAGGGATGGATTGGTAATAAATAAAACAATTGCGGTGACTGAATATCTGAATATAAATACATTGACAAATGAAGGAGCGAGGGGGGATGGGGGAGAAGAAATCTTTTCATAAAGCTTCTCATGTAGTGGAGTTCCCTGAGTTTACCATCTATTATAGATATATGTTGGGATACATTACAATACATATGCGTGTAATGCTGGATTTAAAGGAACATGTGAATCTATTTCACAGATACGCACACTTTCAAACACTACTTGCAGCATTCTCGGACAGCTATTGATCAGCAGAATGGTGGAATTATTGGCATGGCTTGAGGCATTTGTAGCAGCAGCAGTATGAGCATCGCCAGCCAATCAATGGTTCCTATGGGGGTTAATGTCAGAAAAGGCTTTTTGTTAAGGAAAGATGTGTTATGCCATAACATATAAGATACATTTTTTTTAAAAAAAAACATGCTATATATAACTAAATATTTAACTGTGTTCACCCTGACTGCTTACCATCATGCCACTTTATTTATATGAAAGTGTCTGAGCCTTTAAAAGATTCAATATCTCCTAGCGCTAGGCTGAGGAGTTACAAATTTGGCTTGTCAGGCATAAAGTCTGTATACACAGTATATATAATTAGGCATCCGAAGCATCAGAGATGCCACCGCTTCCGAATGAATGGACTGACAATGACTACACCATTGTGAAATGGGATGTCAGGAAATGTAAACCAGGGGCACACATATAACAAAGGCAGAACAAAATCAGGCTCATTCCTAGTGATGGTTCAAGACCCCAGGAGGTCTTCCAGTGTTTCATTTAACTATTCACATCCCTTGTAATAAAAGGTCCCGGGCCATGTTTCCCTCTCCCTTAGTTGCAATACTGCTTTCCTGAAAAAAATGGGAGCACAGCACAAATTCCAAACCACATCACCAAATGAAACGGACCCCCCAAAACAACGGCCCATTAGTAGCCGCAGGGGTATCTTTTGTGGCCAGGACAATCATGACAGCAGACAAAAATTACATTTTTAACAATTGTGTAAGTATGTGATAAGAATGTACAAAAGAAAAATAAGGTCTAACAGTCAGAATCCCAATAAATGTAAGCAATGAACTAGCACTTTGGATAAACCAACCGGAAATTACAGGTCAGGCAAAAGCAATTTTGTTTATATTGCTTTACATCAACTATGAAATGTAATTAACACATGAGATGTTGCAAGTTACGCTGAAGCCAATATGATTATCTGTTTAGCCACTCAATTATTGCAAGCAGTCTCCCAGCAGCTTGTGATAGCAGAACATCGTGTGCATGGCTGGATGATTACTGTATCTCTGTAGTACAGTATCTGCAGGGTGTTTGAATGCCCCTCTAACTACTTAAAACCAGTAAAGAGATTACAGCTCACTCTAACTGGATTTTCACAGCTCCATATCGTTCACCTTGGATTCCACATGCCCAGATTAGGAGGGTTCTGCCAGACAATAGTGGCTTAATAGATACAAAGTGCCCTGGCTGCGAAATGAACTGCCCTCTTTATTCTTCAGGAAAAGAAAACTATGTGCACACACTATTGGTTAAAACATCACAAGTAGAGGTCTTGGCAGCCTACCGGGTGACATTTACATGACACGACATAATGGTATACATCTGCTAAGTGAAGTGTGGTAATGACCCCTGACAGATGACCAGTGGTAACCTGTTATGTAATTAAAGCAAGCAAACTGAAAGACATGACATGGATCTCAGATAAAGTTGTAAAAAAATTGAGAGAAAGAAAGAGGGAGAGAAAGAAAGAGGGAGAGAAAAAAAGGGGAGAGAAAAAAAGAGGGAGAGAAAGAAAGAGGAAGAGAAAGAAAGAGGAAGAGAGAGAAAAAAAGAGAGAGAGGAGAAAGAAAGTGAGAGTAAGAAGGTAAGAGCGAGCAAGAGAAAATAAGAGAAAAAAAGAGCGAAAGAGAAAGTAAGAGCGAGGAAGAAAGTGAGAAAGAGAAAGTAAAAGAGAGAAAGTAAGAGTGAGAAAAAGAAAGTAAGAGAGAAAAAGTAAGAGAGAAAGAGAGAGAAAAAGTAAGAGAAAGAAAGAGCAAAGAGCAAGAAAGAAAGAATGAGCGAAAAAGAATGAGCGAAAGAAAAAGAGCGAGTAAGAAAGAGCAAAAAAGAGCGAGAAAGAAAGATTGAGTAAGAGAAAGAGCATGAGAGCAAGAAAGAGAAGTAAGAGGGAGAAAGAAAGTAAGCAAACTAGAAAAAGTAAGAGCGAGAAAGAGAAAGCAAGAGAAGAAACGTAAGAGGAAAAAGAGACAGAACCAAATAACGCAAATAATGGAAAGCATTGTTGTAGTAGGCGAAAACTTGGTCTGCAATAAAGCATCCCAAAAGGATGTGTGTGTCAGTAGCATGAGCGCACAGTACAGTTAGTAAAGTATATGAACCAAGAAAGCATCTTCTATCTAAATGATAATGTTAGATGCATAATACTGCTGATTTTTGGTAGCTTTAAACAGCTTTTGGCAAGGATTTTTCTGTTACATAAACGGACGCTGATGGGATACACTGCCCACAATTCCCTCAGACGGTCCAATTACTCCCAGAACAGACATTACTGGAACGTTGCAGTTGAATGAGGCAGGCAGGTTTTTTTTGTTACATGGAGAACTACAGGGGTTGTCCAAGTAGTGGACAACACCTTTAAAGCAATACATGTTTTGCAAGTTCAATTTTCTTTTTTAAACAAATAACCTGTTGGCACACACAAAATGGCCAATTTATATGCCATGTACTTCAATTTTATCAGTGTAGTCTACATAGAAGTAACATCTTTAAACAGTCATTCGATGTTTGCATACATCTTAGTGCACACAGTGTTCTGCAGCACTCATTGCTCTATAATATATACAGCTATGGCAAAAATTAAGAGACCACAGCAAAATTTTCAGTTTGTCTGATTTTTCTCTTTACAGGTATATTTTTGAATAAAATGTAAATGGTTCTTTTATTCTGTAAACTACTGACAACATGTCTCCGAATTTCCAAGCAATAAGTTTTGTATTTTTTTTCTAAAAATGAGAAATGGTCAAAATTAAATAAAAGAACCAGTGCTTTCAGACCTCAACTAATGTAAAGAAAACAACTTCATAATCATTTAGAAACAACAATACTAAAGTTTTAACTCAGGAAGAGTTCAGAAATCAATATTTTGTGGAATAACCATGATTTTTAATCACAGCTTTCATGGGTCTTGGCATGCTTTCCACCACTATTTCACACTACTTTTGGGTGACCTTATGCCACTCCTGGTACAAAAATGTAAAGGGAATCTGTCATCACTTTTTTGGCATATCATGTTAAAATATAATTAAATTCAGTGCCAACTCTGCATTATAACAGTACTTTTCATATCCCTCGACTCCCCACCTTTGATCAATAAATACCGTTTATATTACTCCCACGGTGTACGTAAATCAGCTCGGTCCGGTCCGTTGGGCGGGGTTTATTGTTCGTCTCTCCCCCCTCCCATCTTGCTCTATGCATTTCTTTCTTGTAATTCCTGCGTTCACGTACTGCTACAGCGCGTGCGCATTCAAACAGTCTTTTGCGCGTGCACAGTATGATTTGCCCAACTGTAGGCAAAGCATAAAACCAGTATTGCGCATGCGCCGGTATATGCGATTGCTTTCTATGTACCGGAAGTTTTCTTCGTACTGGAAGTATACTTCCAGGCCATAGAAAGCAATCATGTATGCCGGCGCATGCGCAATACTGATTTTCGGCTTTGTCCACAGTTGGGCAAAGTATACTGAGCACACACGGTAACTCTACGCGAACACCGGATATTCAATGAAAATAATACACACAGCAAGCCAAGGAGGGGGGTGAGGATGGACAATAAGCTCCGTCCAACGGACCGGACTGATTTACATACACCGCGGGAGGAATATAAATGGTATTTATTGATCAAAGCTGCGGAGTCAAGGGGTATCAAAAGAACTGTTATAATGCAGAGTTGGCACTGAATTGAATGATATTTTGATATGATATGTGGTGACAGATTCCTTTTAAGCAGTTCTTTGTTTGATGGCTTGTGACTATCCATCTTCCTCTTGATTACATTCCAGAGGTTTTCAATGGTGTTCAGGTCTGGAGATGACAGGATTTTGATGTGGTGGTCTCTTAATTTTTGCCAGAGCTGTACATATAGTCACAGCAGCAATGACCTGATCGATTTGCTTCATTCAGTTAGGAGGTGCTGGTCAGTCTTTATTTTCTGAGCACACTTTTGGAGGTGGTGACTGCCTCCATAGTTGGGTGAGAGACATGGGATAGACAGTCTGCAGGAGCGCCAGCCAGGAGTAAAGGCCCGTCTCACATAGCGACACACCAGCGATCCCGACAACTATCAGGATCGCTGGTATGTCGCTACATGATCGTTGCTGAGCTGCCAAACAGGCAGCTCAGACAGCGATCAGTCCAGCGACACTGCGGGTAACAAGCGACGCACGTCGCCTAGTTACCCGCAGTGTACGTTGGATACCAGCGCACTGATGCAGGTAGCTGGTAACCAAGGTACACGTCGGGTTTCCAGGCTCTGCACAGTGCCTGGAAACCCGACATGTACCTTGGTTACCAGCTCCCCTGCAGCAGCGCGCTGGTATCCAACGTACACGTCGGGTTTCCAGGCACAGCCCCGCGCCTGGAAATCCGATGTTTACCTTGGTTACCAGGAGATCGCTGGTCTCCTGCCTGTCACACGCAGCGATGCGTGCCTGCCAGCGGGAGACCAGCGATCAAAAAAAAGTCCTGGCATTTCTGACACGACCAGCGATTCACAGCAGGGGCCTGATCGCTGGTACGTGTCAGACATAGCGAGATCGCTGCTGAGATCGCTGTTTAGCAGCGATCTCGCTATGTGAGACGGGGCCCTTAGTGTTGTATGCAATTAAGAGATCTAATGCTGCTCCAGCCGGGTACCTCGAGTGAGATTACTGTTGAGCAAGATTCTTGAAAACCCGGTCAGCAGGGCGCAAAAGACAGGAATCTTCTTAGTAAATGACAATCTTCATTTATTAAAAATGATTAAAAATGATGGTAAAACAATGAATCCACAACGCGTTTCAACGGAGTGAGTCCGTCTTCCTCAGGTGGTACAATGCCACCTGAGGAAGACGGACTCGCTCCGTTGAAACGCGTTGTGGATATATTGTTTTACCATTATTTTTTACTAAATGAAGATTGTCATTTACTAAGAAGATTCCTGTTTTTTGCGCCCTGCTGACCGGGTTTTCAAGAATCTTGCTTCATAGATGGCTGAGCTCTTCTCCCATCAGTGTAACTGTAGAGACATGCGATGTCATCCAAGTGCAGTTTTTTTTTTTCATGGATCCATAGACACTTGAACCAAATCTGGCACGTCTCCGATTTTCTCTGCTACTTGGTCCAAGGAAAAAAATTGGACATGTGCACAGCCCCATAGAATATCATAGGTATAAGCGCTATCCGTGAAAACCACAGACAGCACTTGTCCAAGAAAATCAGTTTCATGCACGAGACTCAAGTCTGCTTAAGTTTAACTTTATGTTTAACTGAATAATCTATGAGTGCAGGGGCCTCGGTCCTGCTTTTACACCTCTCTGGACTCTCTCAGTCTTTCTCCTTAGCTCTCCAGTTTCTTTCAGTCTTTCTCCATAGCTCTCCAGCCTCACTCACTCTCTTTCTTCACCCGCTGTCGGCCTTCAGTCAGTGACTGACAGACAGATCAACCTTCTCTGTGATCCGCTCCCCCGCCAGAGATCTCCCAGAAGTGCCACCATTGCCGGTGGTGGCCAAGCTCCCTGCACTTTTGGCTCATTTGCATGACAAATGCCCAATGGATTTCTATCAAACGAAATCATGGACTTAGAAGACAAAATGGACATCATCAATATTACAATTACTTTACATAGATGATGTTAGTTTGTGGAATAAAAACACACTGACTGATTCCCATAGAAGGGTACTACAGGTAAGCCGTGGACCAGGAGAGCCAAAGCTATTAAAAAAAGGTCAGGGTACCATCTAAGAAATATTGGATTTGTGTCACGACAGACTGGTACACATTAATTGGCAATTTTGTGTGATTAGTATATACATTTTGCAAGTATAGTCTCAATAGAAAAAAAAAGTAAAAAAAAAAATTTTTTTTAAAAATTCAAATCACACAACCACCAAGTTAAAAATATAAATTTAATTAAACCACACAGTAAATGCAGTAAAGAGAAGGTAAATAAAGTCAGAACTGCAGTTTTTCAGTTGTTACACCTCCCTAAAAATATGCAATAAAAGGCGATCAAAACATGGACCCCAATTCATCAAAGCTTTTATGCCCCCCTAAAAAAACATTGTAAAAACCTTTGGAAAGTTATACAAATGTTGCGCAACTCAACAATTTTGCAGTTTTAGGTCTTTTCACGCCATTTTCGTTCAGCTCCGAAAAAGGGGGCAGAACGCAGCATGGTCACTTCAGGTCTTTCAATTCATGACGAGCAGTGGTGTTCCTTATGCCACAAATATTACTTCAGTCTGTGACTCACTTGCCTGTTTCAGTAAGAGACTCGCACCTTTTAACAAATCGGGAACCTAGCACCCCACCACCTCATCAACCCAGGAATGAAAAACACAGTCTTGATTAATTGTGGCTATGGTATGTCCCCTAAAATGGAATAGCATCAATAAAAACTTTACTCACTAATAGGGTTGAGCATTCCGATACTGCAAATATCGGGTATCGGCCGATATTGGCTGTATCGGAATTCCGAGTTCCGATATTTTCGTCTTATCGGATACCGGAATCGGGATTGTCACTGTCACTGTCAGTGTCCGTCGGTCGGGTCTGTCAGGAGTCAGCGGCACTTACCTGGCAGAAGATCTCCGGCGGTCACGTCCTGGACTGCTTCATGGCCGCAATCTTCTTTCCCCGGCGGTCACATGCAGTTTCTCGCGATAACTGCAGTGACTGCTGGGTAATCCCGGCCGTAAAGCAGTCAGTCCGATGACGTCACCGCCGGGGAAGCAGGTAATCAGCTGTGCTGCGTCGCGATGACAGGCTCTGCCTGTCATTGCGATGTAGCAGAGTTGGATCGTCGTGGGACTGTCGTTATGGACTACGTCGGACAGGTGGTATACTGTTGGTTTGTTTTTTTCCTTTTTTTACAGGAGATCGATGGCGTCGCAGGAATGAGAGAGTAATAAAAGAAATGAAAACTGTGTTGTCTCTTTTATTTCATTAAAATACTTTTTTCTTGCTTTGTCTTTTTTTATGCATTTAATAACTTTGGGATTAATAATGGATCGGTGTCTTATTGACACCTCTCATTATTAACCGGGCTTATTGTCACCGTGCAATCAACGGTGACATTAACCCCTTATTACCCCGCTTGCCACCGCTACAGGGCAAGTGGGAAGAGCCGGGTAAAGTGCCACAATTGGCACATCTTTTGATGCGCCAAATGTGGGGCTGCTGTAGCCTGGTATTATCAGGCTGTTGAGGGCCAAAATCCATGGGCCTTGACAGTCTTTTAATACCAGGCCGCAGCAGTCTGCATTTTACTTGGCTGGTTAACAAAAATAGGGGGGATCCCCACGCCGTTTTTTTTTCGAGGGGATCCCCTATTTTTGTTAACCAGCCAAGCTAAGCAGACTGCTGTGGCCTGGTATTATCAGGCTGGCAAGGTCCATGGATATTGGATCCTTACCAGCCTGAAAAACCAGGCCTCAGCGGTCTGCTTCATCTGGCTGGTTAACAAAAATAGGGGGGACCCCACGCCAATTTTTTTCGAGGGGATCCCCTATTTTTGTTAATCAGCCAAGATATGCAGACTGCTGTGGCCTGGTATTATCAGGCTGGCAAGGTCCATGGATCTTGGCTCCTTAACAGCCTGAAAATCCAGGCCTCAGCGGTCTGCTTCATCTGGCTGGTTAACAAAAATAGGGGGGACCCCACGCCAATTTTTTTTCGAGGGGATCCCCTATTTTTGTTAATCAGCCAAGATATGCAGACTGCTGTGGCCTAGTATTATCAGCTGGCAAGGTCCATGGATCTTGGCTCCTTAACAGCCTGAAAATCCAGGCCTCAGCGGTCTGCTTCATCTGGCTGGTTAACAAAAATAGGGGGGACCCCACGCCATTTTTTTTTCGAAGGGAACCCCTATTTTTGTTAATCAGTTCCCTCTGACGTCACTGATTGTGTCCCTGGCTGACCTGAAGTGAAAGTGGAAAGCAATCAATTAAGCTTTCCACTTAAGGGCCTGTCTCACATAGCGATATCGCTACCGAGATCGCTGCTGAGTCACTAGTTTTGTGACGCAGCAGCGAGCTCACCAGCGATATCGCTGTGTGTGCCATTCAGCGACGATCAGCCCCCCTGCCGGGTATCGCTGATCGTCGCTGAAATGTCAGGACCTTTTTTTGATCGCTGGTTTCCCGCTGACAGGCACACATCGCTGCGTGTGACAGGCGGGAGACCAGCGATCCGCTGGTAACCAAGGTACACAGCGGGTTTCCAGGCGCGGGGGGCTGTGCCTAGAACCCGCTGTGTACTTGGATACCAGCGCCCTGATGCAGGGAGCTGGTATCCAAGGTACACAGCGGGTTTCCAAGCGCTGCGCGGTGCCTGGAAACCCGCTGTGTACCTTGGTTACCAGCGGATCGCTGGTCTCCCGCCTGTCACACGCAGCGATGCGTGCCTGTCAGAGGGAAACCAGCGATCAAAAAAAGGTCCTGACATTTCTGCGACGATCAGCGATACCCGGCAGGGGGGCTGATCGTCGCTGAATGTCACACACAGCGATATCGCTGGTGAGCTCGCTGCTGCGTCACAAAACTTGTGACTCAGCAGCGATCTCGGTAGCGATATCGCTATGTGAGACGGGCCCTTAAGCGATGTTACCCGCAGTGTCGCTGTCCCAGATCGCTGCCTGAGCTGCCTGTTTGGCAGCTCAGCAGCGATCATGTAGCGATACACCAGCGATCCTGACAAGTGCATATCGTTGTCGGGATCGCTGGTGTATCGTTATGTGACACCCAGCCTTTACTCTCCTGTCAGGCAGGAGAGGAACTCATTCATTTGGGGTTTACTGTGAGGCTGCAGCATTAGCTGCGGTCCCTGCAGTAAACATTAACCCTTTCTGAAGGATTACACCGTGGGACCTGACTGTGCATGGGATAGGTAAGAATAATTTTGCTTTTTTATTTTATTTTTATTACAGGAAATGGTTTTTGCAGTAAAATAAAAGATGGTCAAAAACATGTGTCTTTATTTCATTAAAATGATTTTTAATTAAAGTGTGTGTGTTTTATTTTTATTTCATGCAATAGGATTAATAATTGATAGTTGTCTAATTGACAGCTCTCAATTATTAACCTGGCTTAAGGTCACCTTTCAATAGCAAGGTGGCTTTAACCCCATATTAACCCATTCGCCACCGCTACAGGGCAATGGGAATAGACGGGCAAAGTGCCAGAAAGGGCGAATCTAATTATAGATTTGTCTTTCCTGGGGTGTCTGGGGGCAGATGTTAGTAGCCGGGGGGGGGGGGCAAAAATAATGGTCCCTCTCTGGGCTATTATTATCTGCCCCCACTCACTGGCTTTGTCTGTCTGGTTGCGAAAATAGGGCGGGAGCCCACGCATTTTTTTTCAGCAATTTTACACCTCATATATATATATACATGTCATTGAATTTGTGACACATATATATATATATTTATATTTGTAGTTCATACACTTCTACATAGTATAATAGCCGCTAATTCAATTGCCGGCTTTTGTGAAAATGCAGAACCCGACATGAAATGACACTTGGTGTACATAGGGTTAACCATGTCTTTTCATGTCCTTTGCTATCTAATTTGCACAAACAATTAAATCAGACTATGTGTGCAAAATTTCACACCTGTAGGGGTTAATTAAAGGTGTAAATTCGTAGCAAAAAAGTCCGTTTTTTTTACAACGAATTTACACCTTTAATTAACCCCTACAGGTGTGAAATTTTGCACACATAGACTGATTTAATTGTTTGTGCAAATCAGATAGCAAACGACATGAAAAGACATGGTTAACCCTATGTACACCAAGTGTCATTTCATGTCGGGTGCTTCTGTCTTTTCACTGAAGCCGGCTTTACCCGGCAATTGAATCAGAGGATATTTTACTATGTAGAAGTGTATAAACTATACATATATGTATATATATATGTCACAATGACATGTATATATATATATATATATGTATTCTATGTGTGTATATTTAGTGTTTACAAGGAAAGAATGGGGTTTTTTTAGTTGCGATATTTTGTTCCCATAGACTTACATGGGACTTCCGGTATCGGTATCGGGTATCGCCGATATTTTAGTGATATCGGCGATACCATTCCGATTCCGATACTTTAGGATATCGGAAAGTATCGCTCAACTCTACTCACTAAGCAATAAACAAGCTCCACTGACTGCAAAATAAAAATGATTCAGTCTTTGAAAATGGCAAAGCAAACTAATTATTTTTAAATATACTGTAGGAATTCACTCGCTCTGGTAGGCATTAGACATGAGGCTTTAGATAACGTTCACACAGGCAATGTAGTTTTCGTCCACACAAGTGCAGTTTTTATTGCTTTCCACAGGTTTAAACAGTACAGACCATGACTATTTCAGACACCACTGAACTATCCTCAGTTTGGTCAAATAAAACTGGTATCATCCATAGCAACCACTGATACTTGCTGTTTGTGAACACGGCAGGTGCAGACTTCTCAAAGAAATTCTGGCTTGTTTCTCTCTTCAACTTCAGAACACATCCAGTTTGCTCAGCTTTCCCTGCAGACAGACTTAAATGAACACGTAACCTGTTTATATGTAGAACCATAACGTGAGGCTCATGCTTGATGACACAAGTGTCGAAGACATAAAGGAACAGCGATCCATCCGGGTGTATTGAAGTACAAAAAGGTTTATTTCGCCATATCAAGCAACGTTTTTGTACTTCAATACACCCAGATGGAGCACTGTTCCTTTCTGTCTTCGGCTGTTGGATGTCTCCAAGAGGGTTCCTTGGTTGGAGTGAGTGCTGTCAGCGTCTTTTTTGTATTATTGATGACACAAGTGTGACATAGAAACTCCAAGACCCTGCCCTATTTTTGGGAACAGATTTTTGGACAGCGTAACAGTTCCTGCCACTTTGACACCCAGAAGGTTAGCTTCTGACGAGGCCAACCAGCAAGGGGTTTCGAGCGGGTCCCTACACTTCCAGGGTTTTAGTAGGTTGCCATAATGTATGGGATAGGCCTTCTTTTGCCCTGGTTGGCGCACCTTATAGCTGACCTCTCTCCACCTTGTCCACCACCCTATAGGGCCCCTACCACTGGGTAAGGGACATGCTCTCCACTGTGGGCACTAACACAAGTACCCACTTTGGCTGACGGATGATGCCATCTCCGTGGCTTGGACAGTTTCTGCCAGGAGAGCCAGCTGCAGCTGAATTTGCTTTAACTGCTGCTGAAACTGCTGCGGTTGATACTGTTGGTTTAGCTGTTTGTTATTCTCCTATTGGGTATGATGCTGCTGTACCTGCTTCAACTGGACTAATTGCTTAACACGCTCTCCTCCATGATTTCTGACTGTGTTCGCAATGCTGTAGCTGCCAGGACATTCAATCTTCACATTGCAATCGCCTGTGCTCCCCGGGACTTTACACCAGCATTTCATTCAATTGCAGGCATCGACTCCCTTTGGTCAGCATTGGACATTAGACCTTAGGTAGTGTTCACACAGGCAATGCAGTTTTGGTCCAAACCCATGCATTTTTGTATTGCTTTCCACAGGTTGCACAGAACCAAAAACAACAAAATCATACAAAAAAATCTCTAACCTTGTCCAGTGGCTAAGGCTAGGTTCACATTGCGTTAGCGCCAACCGTTTAACTGATCCATTAATGGATGAGTTACGAGGAGCCCCAAATTGTATTTTTTTATACGATCACGTTAACGCATACGTTAACGCATGGTAGCTTTGCGCCGGCATGCGTTAGTAATAGAGATCTATGCACAGTGAACGCTTCTGTTCGCTGTGCGTTAGACCTAACGTACCCGAAAACGCGGTAGATCGCGTTTGAAGGTGCGTCACAAAGTGACGTACCATCGCTAACGCATGCCGATTTTGACATGTGTTAGGATGCATTATGCTAATGGATGGCAATGGGTGCATTAACGGATCTGTTACATTGCGTTAGTGCAGCTTAGTAACGGATCCGTTAAACTGATGGCATTAACGCGATGTGAACCTAGCCTAACTAAACAATGCAGACCATGACTACTACAGACTCCACTGAGCTAGCCCCAGATCAGTCAAACAAAACTTCTATTGTCCATAGCAACCACTGATACCTGCAGATTGATGTACACGTCCTTTGCAGACTCTTCTGAAAGAAATTCTGGCTTGTTTCTCTCATCAACTTATGACACATCCAGTCTGCTCTGCCTCCCCAGCAAACTGACTTAGATGAACACCTAGCCTGTTTATATGCAGAGCTAGCCAGGGGTACTAATCAAAGCCTGCAGAGCTAGAATTTAACCCTGGCGTACCTGGCATTGCTACAATACATATAGTTAAGAACATTAGGTACATAGCAACATTATCCTCTAAATTACTACAATTACGGCGATATCAAACTTCATTCAACAACTTTTGTTTTTTTATTTAAAAGGTGAAAAAAAAAACAATTGTAAATTTGCATAAATACATAATTTTTTTCTTACTTTTTATAAACATTTCCAATTTTTGCTTTTCATCATTTAAATAAAAAAAATTAAACAATCAAGTTTGCCATCACCGTAATTGACGCGACCTAGAGAACAATGTTGCCAGGCCATTATTTCCTGACAAAAACAAAACAATTGCGGGGTTTTAGCTGCACTTGGATCCTTTTCTTATTTTTAGTACATTTTATGGTAAGAGTTAATAAAGCCATTCAAAATTACAAACCACAAAAAACAAGCCCTCAAACGGCTATGTCAATGAAAAAAGAAAAAAAGTTATGGCTCTTGGAAGAAAGGGAGGAAAAAACAGAGCACAAAAATTAAATCTGTCTGTAGCAGAGGGGTTAAAGGTAATATTTTCAATGTTTGAATCTTGGCACATTCAGTGGGCGGCTGCACTCTCGGATATGTACCTATCTCTATATAACAATGGAATGAACCCCTCTGGAATAATTGACTTGGGTTGAGGATATAGACAAAGATTTTTATATTAAATTTTAATTCTTCCTGTTAACTTTGTATAAATCAAGAAGATCTTGGAGAACATATCAAAGTATTTAAAAAAAAAAAAATAGCAATGTAGACCACTTTGCACTGTGCCGAGACCGTCCTCAGGTTTTAGATGTGTAGGCATGCAACCCTGCCGTACCCAAGGGTATCCAATGTTAATAAATGAGCGCCTGTACATTAATCATATCTTTAATTATGAAACAAAAGTTGCACATGGCAACAGATGCCCAGTAATTCAAAGAGAGATGCTCTGCATATCACTAAGTCTTCAATTATTTTACACCCTTCAAGTTTTATATTAAATTCAATGTCTCGGCTCAAAATGAATTAACAACTAGATGTTTGAGACAAAACTGAACATGAGTTAATTACATTAAAACATTAGGTGAAAAAGGGCAGAATTGAATTTAATAGGATGATGCGCTTTTTTTTATTTTACCTAAAATCAGTTACTCTCTTTTTTGCGTGATTGCTTATGTGTAGAAAATGACAACAAAATAATGAACAGACATTAGTCGCACATTATGGTGCACAATGTTACTTTAAGTTAGTAATTTGTCTTATAAACTTATTAAGACACTACAATGAGGAACTTTAGGCCAGATTTTAAGGGAATTTGTCAGAACAAAATGACTGTTCAAACCAAACACAGGAGGTCCGTGCAACCTTCACTTAGCGATTCAGAAAAGCTTGCCAGCTACTTGTTTTGCATCTTTTCCTGCACCCCAACTCCCCTTCTTTTCTGATTGACAGCTCTTGCTTTTAGGCTAAGCTCTTCATGATGAATATCACAACAGATTTTTTGCAGAATTTTTGCACCAACTAGCTAAATTAGATAAAAAAACATGAGTTATTGTTTGATTTTTTTAACTTACATTTTGTCGGCTGCGGTTTTTGGCTCTTTTTTGTCATTTCATATTTTAAATACAACAGCTGCTGTGTTTCAGAAGTGTCCTGTTACCTAGTTTTGATAAACCTTTATTGATAAAGTCATGAGAGGATTACCGTATATACTCGTGTATAAGCCGAGATTTTCAGCACCTTTTTTCGTGCTGAAAATGTCCCCTCGGCTTATACACGAGTCATAGGGCAGAAACCAGCGGGGGAGGGGATGCCGCGGCAGGAGCCGGTGGCTGGGATCATACTCACCCCTCCCCGTGCCATCGCTGAGCGTCCCTGCAATCCTGCGTTCTCCCCGTCTTCCTGCAGCTCTTCAGCACTGAGCGGTGATGTAATACCCGCTCATTAAGGTCATGTAATATGGACGCGACGCCACTCCCATGGGCGTCGCCTCCATATTCATGGCCTTAATGAGCGGTATTACATCACCGCTCAGTGCTGGAGAGAGCTGCAGGAAGACGGGGAGAACGCAGGATTGCAGGGACGCTCAGCGATGGCACGGGGAGGGGTGAGTATGATGGAGGAGAGGACAAGGAGCACGGAACAGGACGGGGGGGAGAACGGTGGACGGGGGAAGCATAGAGGAGGACGGGGGAAGCTGGAGCAGGACGGGGGAAGCATGGAGGAGGACAGGGGGAGAACGGAGGACGGGGAAGCATGGAACAGGACGGGGGGGAGATCGGTGGACGGGGGAAGCATAGAGGAGGACGGGGGAAGCATGGAGCAGGACGGGGGGGAGATCGGTGGACGGGGGAAGCGTGGAGGAGGACGGGGGAAGCATGGAGCAGGACAGGGGAGGATGGAGGGCACAGCGGAGGACGGAGCAGGAGGGGGGGGAGTACAGAGGAGAATGGGGGAGCACAGAGCTGGATGGGGGAGCAAGGAGCAGGACGGGGGCAGCACAGAGCAGGAGGGCAGTTTATACACCCGGCTTATACATGAGTCAATAATTTTTCCCAGTTTTTTGTGGCAAAATTAGGGGGGTCGGCTTATACACGAGTATATACGGTACTTATATTTTTACTGTTGTAGAAACAAAAATGCATTTGCAGTTTGTAACCTGAGGAATGAATGCATTTCATTCAAGTGTATAGGAAAAATACACAAATAAAAACACATTTATTTTTAGAAGTTGTCTTTCTGCAGATTTTAAAAGCATACCACGTCACTTTCCGGAGCATAAAAAAGCACAGCGGGTCCAGAAATATTTGGACAGTGACAAGTTTTGGCATGTTAGCCGTTTACCAAATATATATTCACGATACAGTTATATGATCAAATTGGGAACTCAGCTTTAATTTGAGGGCATTTACATCCTAATTGGAGTAAGGGTTTAGTAACTTCAATACGTAGCTGCCTATTTTTTAAATCAAAAGTAATTGGACAGTTATCTGAAAAGATCTTTACTAGGCTACATGGGCTATTCCCTCGTTAATGCATCATCAATTAATCAGGTAAAACGTCTGGATGTCATTCCAGGTGTGGCATTTGCATTGGAAAGCTGTTACTGTGAACACACAAAATGCAATCAAAGGAGCTCTCATTAGAAGATTATAGACCATAGGTAAACTGAAAAAAAAAATAGAATAAATCCATCAGAGGTATAGCAGAAATGTTAGGAGTGACTTATTACATATGCTTTGGAATAGAATCAAAGAATGGTAGACTTGAAAGGGACCTCCTGGGTCATCTGGTCCAACCCCCTGCTCAAAGCAGGATTCACTAAATCATCCCAGACAGATGTCTGTCCAGCCTCTGTTTGAAGACTTCCATTGAAGGAGAACTCACCACCTCTCGTGGCAGCCTGTTCCACTCATTGATCACCCTAACTGTCAAAAAGTTTTTTCTAATATCTTATCTGTGTCTCCTCGCATTCAGTTTTATCCCATTGCTTCTAGTCTTTCCTTGTGCAAATGAGAATAAAGATGATCCTTCTACAATGTGACAGCCCTTGAGATATTTGTAGACTGCTATTAAGTCTCCTCTCAGTCTTCTTTTTGCAAGCTAAACATTCCCAAATCCTGTAACCGTTCCTCATAGGACATGGTTTGCAGACCGGTCACCATTCTGGTCACTCTTCTTTGAACTTGCTCCAGTTTATTGATATCTTTTTTAAAATGTAGTGCCCAAAACTGGACACAGTATTCCAGATGAGGTCTGACCAAAGAGGAGTAGAGGGCAATAATGTCTTCATGTGATCTAGACTGTATGCTTCTGTTAATACATCCCAGAATTGTATTTTCCTTTTCTGCCGCTGCATCACACTGTGGACTCATGTTCAGTCTGTGATCTATTAGTACACCCAAGTCTTTTTCACATGTGCTGTTGCTGAGCCCTATTCCTCCCATTCTGTATATGCTTTTTTCATTTTTATTGCCCAGATGTAGTACTTTGCATTTTTCCCTGTTAAAAACCATTCTGTTAGTTGCTGCCCACTGCTCCAGTTTATTTATATATTTTTAAATCCTCTCTCTTTCTTCTCTATTATTAGCTATCCCTCCTAGCTTTGTGTCATTAGCAAATTTAATCAGTTTACCCTCAATTCCTTCATCTAAATCATTGATAAAAATGTTGAACAATACAGGGCCCAGGAAGAGCCCTGTGGTACCCCACTTGAGACATTCTTCCAACTGGAGATGCAGCCATTTACGACCACTCTTTGGGTCTGATCACTAAGCCAGTTATGAGTCCACCTAACATTTGCCTTGTCCATTCCATACTTAGTCATTTTTTCAATAAGGATTGTTTGAGATACTTTGTCAAATGCTTTGCTGAAGTCAAGATATACTATAATATACATACTATAATTACAGCATTTCCCTGATCCACCCAGTAAGTGATTCTGTCATAGAAGGAAATTAAGTTAGTCTGTCATGACTTATTAGTTATAAACCTTTGCTGACTTTGGTTAATCACTTCATTCTTATGCAGGTACTTACATACATGTTGTTTAATAATTTGTTCAAAGATCTTTCCTGGTATAGAAGTCAGACTCACCGGTCTATAGTTCTCTGGGTCCACCTTCTTTCCCTTTTTGAAGATAGGAACAACACTTGCTCTTCCCAGTTTTCTTTGACTTCTCCTGTTCTCCAAGAATTTTCAAAGATTATAGAGAGTAGTTCAAAAATTTCTTCTGCTATCTCCTTCAGTACTCTGGGGTGTAATTCATCTGGACCTGGAGATTTGAATTCATTTAGGTTAGCTAAGTGTTTCTTCACTATCTTTCTGTTTATAGATATCCTGGATTCTTCTACTCCCTTAATAGGACAGTGAAGATCAGTTGATGTTACATTTCCTTTCCTTTCAAACAGATGCAAAATAGGAATTTAAAAGTTCGGCCTTCTCAACATCTTTTCTCACCATTTCATCATTTTCAGCCTGTAAAAATCCTACAGCATCTTTGACTTTTCTTTTACTTTTCACATATACCCAAAATCCTTTTTTATTGCTTTTGACATCTCTTGCAAGCCTTAATTCATTGTCAGCTTTAGATAATCTGATTAGTACACTGAAGGTTCTGCAGACAACATTATATTCTTCTTTAGATATGCCTCCTTTCCATTTGATAAACATTTCTTTCTTCCTTTTTAGCATGTGTTTCAGTTCTGTGTTCAACCATCCTGGTTTCCTTAAATACTTCCTATTCTTCCCTCTTTTCGGAATTGTTAACGATTGTGCTTTGAGAATCTAATTTTTCAAGATTTCCCATCCTTCCTGGACATTTTTGTCCTTAAGGATATCCAGCCATTGGATCCCTCCGATTCTCGTTCTGAGTCCCTTAAAATCTGCCTTTCTGAAATCTAACCTTGACGTCTGAGTCTTCACAAGTCTTTCTCCTCTAGTTATCAAAAATTCTAAAATAGCATGGTCGCTACCTCCTAGGGTCCCAGCCACTCTTACCTTCTCAACCATTTCCTCCCTGTTTATAAGGATTAGATCCAAAGTAGCAGATCCCCTTGTTTTCTCCCCTATCTTTTGGAAGATAAAGTTGTCAGCAAGAGAGGATGAGAATTTGCTTAACTTGCTACTTTAGCCTGAGAGAGATTCCCAGCAAATGTTTGGATAGTTGAAATCACCCACAACAACCATGTCATATTTTTTGGAGAACTTGGCCATTTGATGCATAAAGAGTTCATTCATATCTTCAGTTTGCACATGCGGCCTGTAGTAAATGTCTACAATGGTGTCCTTTCCATTGTTCGCTCCTTGTATTCTTACCAAAACAGTTTCCACAGAACTCCCAGTCTCTGAAGCTTTAACACTAGGACTACTGGACTCGTGACCCCGCCTAGAACTACTGAAAGGAGTCATTTTGACTCCTTGCTTGTTTTCGTTTATTTTTAGATTTCATTTGTGGTTATTTATTAATAATTATATTTTTTGTAATGTATTATTATTGTGAGATCCAACAGTAATGCTTTTGATTGTTTTTTTTCTGCTTTTCTTATTTTTCTACAGAAAATAACAATAATTATAATAGACGTTTTTCAAACATTTTTTTTATTCAAGTGCACACATATAAACAACAACTGAAGAACACAAAGCAGAGAAAATGTAGGTGGAGGAGCATAAAAATGAAAATATGGCGCAGAATTCACCTTTTAAACATTTGGTGTTTCGCATTTTAGGCATTGCCTTTGATTTATGGCAGTACATTGCCCACACAAAGACTTACCACAAGTCTTACAATTGCCGACAGATCTATTTTTCTTGCACTTTTCTTTGATCTGGCAAAATTTTGTTTGAACCATCACTTCTGAGCATGTAGAAACTTGGGACGTGGGACCCTTTTCCCTATCTGTGACATAAGGACCACTCAACTCTCTCACAAGCGTTTGCAAAAATGCCTTGCGTGACATTTTTTGGTGGGTTATCTCATTGAATATTATCCATGCATTTATACCCGCAAAGTCTAAGGCATTTTCAAATGCATGAACAGGCCATCTCCTTGTGCATGTTCGTGTGGTATATTTTCGTGCCATCTGATCCACTACATCTACTCCATATTTTGTTTCATTGTAAAACTTTACCGTTTCTGGAGTTTTTTTAGCGGAATCAGACGCAACAACAACATCTGGATGGACGGAACTCAAAATGACAACATTTTTGTTGGGCTTTCCTTGATATACTGTAAGTGTAAAATTGTCTTCATTTCTAAACACTTTAGTGTTGTAAAATTCCTCTTTCATGGATTTTATTTCTTTAGGCACTTCTCGCCTTATCTTGTTCAGTGTTCCCACGATGGTTGTTCCTTTGCTTTTTAGCTGTTTAGCTAATTTTACTGAAGTAAAATAATTATCGGTTGTAACATTGCGACCTTTTTTCAAAAACGGGTCCAATAACTTCATTACCACATGGTCAGCTAAACGGTCCTCAGCACGGCGTGTGTCATCTTTGCCTAGATAAGGGAAGCCATTTGCCAGATATTTGCTCTCCTTATCAACAGCTAGCCAATATTTGTGGCCATATTTATCTGGTTTGGAAGGCATGTACTGCGTGAATGGACACCTAGTTTTGCTTGGGAAAAGTTGCTCATCCACCGTTATGTATGGGCCAGGTTTGTAACACGCAATACAATTTTCAATAAACCTGTCCCACACAGTAGAAAATAGAGCAAACTTGTCCGTTTGCAGTCTCTCCGAGTAGATTTCTCATCAAATCTGAGAAACCTCATAATTTCAACAAAGCGGTCCCTAGACATTGTCGCTTTGCAAAACGATATTCCCCAGTCATTACACCAAATACTGCTAATCGAGTGACGGTTCGTGCCAGATATTCCACGAGCATAGCATATCGCAATGAATGCATCTAGCTCCTCATCAGATAGAGTAAACTGTAAATTATTGTTCCTGCATGCTTCTGCAAGCGTACAGTTCTTTATATGTGTCAATATATATGAATCAAAAATTAGCATAAGATAAGAGCCTAGAGTAAACAAGCTATTTTGTTCAGCATTACACAGTAATACAAGCAGGTAAAACACAAGGAAAATGTGAAAAGTTGACATGTAAATTGAACTACATCTATATGAACATCAGGGTAAATAAGACAGAGTGAAAAAATTATGCACAAAACTTTATAGCAACATTTAGTGACAAAAGGACCTCAAAATATAGTAGGGAGTCAAAATGACTCCCTTCAGTAGTTCTTGGTAAATTTTGAAAAAAACGCGCAAATTTTTCACCAAAATTATTTATTCTCACAAAATCTTTTTTCACATCATATTTGAGGAAAAGTCACCGAGTTTCAAGCCGGAATTCTGAAAAATGTAGTCACAGAAGAGAAATAAAAAACGAAAGGAGTCAAAATGACTCCATCAGTAGTTCTAGTGTTAATCTCTGTACAGATATACGTTTTTCTAACATAAAATGCAACACTTCGTTTATCAAGTCTGTTTCTTGCAAATAAGTTGAATCCTTCTTGCCTTGTATTCCAATCATGTGCATCGTCCCACCAAGTTTCAGTGATTCCAATGACATCATATTTCTTTTCCTGCGTTAGTAGTTCCAGTTCTCCTTGTTTGTTGCACATGCTTTGTGCATTTGTATAGAAACATTTTAGTTTGTGATTGGTTTCTCTTTCTCCAATATTTTTATTGTTTAGATTTTTTTGTCTTTGTTCTTCCCTTCCACTTCTAATTGTCCTAAACTAGAATACTTTTGGAAGGACGTACTGGAAATTATACATAGAATCTACAGTACTTCGTACAATTAGACCTAGTATGCATATTTGGGCACATTACATTGAAGATTTTCCTACTGACAAATATGGTAAAATTGCAGTTTCTCGAATGTTGTATATGGCCAGAATGTAAATAGCTCAACACTTGATAACTGACCAGACTCCCCCAATCCAAGAATTTATTAATAAGATTAACATATTGTTGAATTTTGAAAGATACATTTATTTAAAGAGAAACACGATCACTAAATTAAAAAAAAAAAAAAAACTATGGGCCCCTTGGAATGACGGATCCGCTTTGGCATCGCGAGATATGCTACGATACAGACTGGATCTATTCTAAATTCTTGAATTACAAAATGTGAAAACTCATGAGGTTACATATGTAATGGTAATAACATTCATATTGTTTCAACAATTGTCAAAGAATACTATACATTTTGATAGGCTGATCATTATTAAAATAATTCATTCATCTAACCGTGATTTTACTGTTCATTTTCCATTTTGATTTGTTTTACAATATTTTTTTGAGGGAGGGGGTAGGATTGGGAGTTTGTATAGGCATCTTCTAGTTTTGCATTGTCTCTAAAATGAAAAAAAAAAATTCAATAAAAGATATCTTATTTAAAAATAAATAAATGTTTGTAGTGGTCAAATGAATAGTTTGGACTGGTGAGCTTGGGAACTCAAAAATGCCTGCATAATATCACTGGAATGGAGGAAACCCAATGTTTGGTAATGTCCATGGCTTCTAGACTTCAGGCTGTCATTGCCTGCAAATGATTCTCTACAAAATATTAAAAGTGAAGATTTTATTTATGGTAAGTTAATTTGTCCAATTACCGTATTTTTCACACTATAAGACAAACCCCAAATTTTGAGGAGGAAAATATTTTTTTTTAATAAAATGGTGGTCCACCTTATAGTCCAAATCTATAGTAGCTTACTGGGGAGGGGGGTGGCGGCGGTAGAGCGAGGTCACAGAAGTCCAGGTTGCTTGCAGAAAGCTGGTGGGAGGAGTGGGACGATACTGGCCCTGGGCTGGGTGGAGTGGGTGTCCTGGCAGTGCGAGGCTGCAGGCCCCATGCTTCCAGAAAATATTGGCAGTGAGAGGAGTACCCGCTCTGCCCACTGATTTCCAGGAGATGGGGCAGAATCTCTTGGTTTGGAATACTTTTCTTTTAGTTTTTCTGGTGTTACTGGTATGCTCAAGGCTGATCACGACATTCAGGATGGTGCCCTCTTTGTTTTGGGTCTTCATGGATCGGGCAGCAAGTATTAGCTGTCAGGTTGCCTTTAATGCTCTGTGTAACGCTCTTTAAACTCAGTGTGCACATAACCTAATATTACACTGCACAGCACTGCTCCAGTTATCCGTCTGTGCAGGAAACTACAGCTGTGCTACAGTTTACAGCACAGGGTGCCACTATGTCAGTGAATGTGATGAATTGTGTGGCACCCCAGAGTCCGGTTGCCACGGTGACACTGCCTCCCTCTTAGGGTGATGTCATGCCTGGAGGCAAGGGGGCATCTCTATGGCAGTTAATACACAGCATGCATCGCAATTCCTGCTCCAGGCCAGAGGGGGGAGCTCAAAACCTGTCATCAGCGGAGCTGTTCTACCTGGTCGGGAGGTGGAGTCCGTTAAGTCTGTTTGGCAGTTGGTCGGTGAACAGGAAGGGACAGGAGCGGAGTCAAGGGCTCTGGGGAATTAAAGCTGCATGGAGCTGACCCCGGAGCAGAGCGAAACGCTGACAAAAAGGACGCCAGAGTCCTTGGCTGGGTGGGTGCTATACACCACTGCAAGCTCACTGCCCGCACGAATACTCGGAGGCACCGCAGCAGACCAAGAGCCCGGGGCTGACAGTGAAAAGGCAGTGCCTGTGATAGGTTCACGCTGTCTGCCATACAGGTTAAAACCAATACGCAGGAGAGGGCCACTGCTTAGCTACAGGCAGCAGGGACCCAAACAGAGAGCGCAGAAGGAAGGTCCCCAACTCCACCAGGCAGGGTGGACCCCCTGAATGCCTTCAGGCTAGCCGGACTCCTTCTGTCATCTGTAACTGGTACCCCGGATTGCATTTTCATCTACCAAGAAGTAAAAGTTAAGAAAACTGCACTTCTCTGTGTCCCTTACTTATTCTCTGCACCCCAACGTTCACTACCACCTGAACAGCCAAAAGTATTTGCCCTGGGGCCCTGATCTACCTGTGGGGAGCTGTACCATCTTTGCTGCGTCACCATCGGCCCCAGTGGACCTGAACGACAGCGTTGGCCACCTATTGCCGAACACCATGGGTGGCGTCACAGCTCAATACCATATAACTATCCCCCATTTTATGACACGGCCAGGGCCACGGAAATGGATCACGGCCCTGTGACCTTCCCCAAAGAACTGTCTGGCCCGATTCCGAGTACCCCCGGCCCTGGGGGCATGTCAACTGCAGCTCCTTCTATCTCAGGATCAGTGAGAGTCCCAGTGGTGGCAGGGTGTGCTCATGAGTTGCATTTTCAAGTGAAAAAAGAAAAGCAAGCAATACATTTGTCATTTTTTTTTAAAAAAAAAAGCAAAAACATGTCACCGGAGACTATAAAATTCTATATTACGATAATTCATAAAAGTGAATTCGAACTACTAATTCACAGCAATCTACAGTATAACACATGTGGAAGGGGCTCTTGAAAATTGCATCCACATGAGAAATCAAAATGAGCATGCAGCGGAATTGAACAACTCCAGCCATGGTTATTAAGTTACAGAAATCCGCGGTGAACCAGCAATATGTAGGACATGATATCTTTTCCCATGTTTGCACTTAGTCTATGCACTTTGCACTTAGCACAAGTAGACCTAGATCCGGCACGCCGAGTTCTCCTAACCATGCACAATATCCTCCATCTTCACTGAAACATGGCAGCAAATGAACATATTTTATGTTAAGAAAAAAAAAGAAAAAGTCTCTATAATCCCTAATGAAGGAATATCCACAAAACATATCCCACTCTTTTAATGTTTAGTTAAACCTTTTTATCACAGCGTTTGATGCGGGGTGTGCAAACAGCGAGGGTACCGTAAATATATATACTTCCTTCCCACCAATCAAACATTTACCCTTCGCCACTGGTGAAAGGCAACAAGATCTTTTTACAAGGTCTCGTCTTTTTCAATAAATTTTGCATGAAAACATGTTACCCAAGCACAAAGTTGCCTGCTGTCGCATTGGAAGTATGATAAATGTTTAATGAAAACAACACCGCTCAGCTTGGTGTCAGACAACAGCTATCACACAGACCTGCTTTGATCTAGGCAGACACTTAAAAGGAGTTCTGAGAATGCTTTGCTCCACAGAACTCTATAACCTATATGCAAATAGCAGGGAATTAGCATAAATGACTTCCTGCTGCATAAAGAGGATGTAAGAGGGGAAAAAAAATATGACAAGCTCCAAATAAAAAAGCGACCGTCTGCTGTCAGACTAGAAAAGTCCAGAAACCTTAGTTTGTTTGTGAAAATATGTTGTCACAGAGGAGATACAGGAGTGTTTCCTGTGCCAGGATCCCCAACTGATACACATCAAATGCTGAAAAAGAAGTACTAAGTAAAGAACACCTACTTCTACTCCCTCCGCTGCAAGGCAGGGTTCCCCAGCTCATTCCAAAGCAGCCATATTTATCAGGCTGGCGATTAATTAGATGCCTCTTCACCTACTCAATATATCTAAGAGATGAGGAATATTTACGGAAACTACATTTATGGAAAGCTATGCAAAAACGAACAGTTAGGAAAACTATGGCTCCCAAACTGGAGGTAATAATGCTGAATGTATTTTATTTTCTCCTTACAACAGCTGCCTATATACAAGTTTCTTTAAGTTTGAGAGCCTTATATATTGGACAGTTCCCAGGTACACTATGACCACCAATGCCTGGGACCTGGCTGGCCTGCAAGATGGTCCCTAAGGATCTCTAGACAAACTGGTAGGTGAAAGTTCAGAAGTGACTATCCTATAGTGTACAAAAAATTGTTTCTACCCAGAGTAAGGTTATGTGCCTGTCGTGTCTTTTTCAGGTGGATTCTGCCTGGAATCCACCTGAAAAGGTGCCTCAAAAGATACAAGAAAAATGAACACATTGCACAGCAATGACAAAATGACATAACTTTGCACGTTTCATCTTAAGTCACATCTTTTAGCTGCTTAAGGGTTCGGAAACCCTAAAATGGTTAAAATATGTGACATACTCAGAAGTCATCTGCAGTGTATAGCAAGAGTTGCCACAAAAACAACAGCGAAGCAGCCTAAGGAAAACAGTAAAACTCGGAAACTGCTCCAGCATTTAAGTGATGCCGTGTGCACATAGCTTTACATGGAATACTTGTCCCAGTACTTTTGAAAAGCAGATGAAAAAAGTTAAAAAGAATTGAGACAATGCAGCATTTATTCTTAGTTATGCCATACATATATTTAATAGGCCCAATGACATGAGCTATTGTTCATATGACTCTTGTAGATTGAATTGATGTTTGTGAATTGTTGAACGGCTGCCGTTTACCTATTGTATCAGTACTTGCAGCTTATTGTTCTACTATCCTTGGGAAACAAAGGCACAGGATAATTGAACAACTAATATTTGTTAATATGTTGATTACCCATTTTATCAGTCCATGCAGATTGTTGGTCTGCAAAAATAAAACAGGACAAACTGTGCATGTTATTTGAACACTGGCTCAATGAGGGCTGATCTTCCCCCACCTTTCCCCAATCCTGTGGAAAAATGCCTGAATAAGAGCAGTGAACTATAAAAGGAGGATCTTGATCTTCCTGTTTCCAAGAGACTCTACATGACAGTAGCCAAGGCATCAAGGCTCCAACCGGGGGAATATAGATTTGACTCTACAGGACGTCAGTGTAAGGGACCACGGACCCAGCTGGAGGAATACAGATCTGCTCCATTGACTATCACTGAACCCTCAAAGATGTTTGGAGAATCCAGGTTGGGACAATCAGGTCACCTGGCCACATACCTCAAAGAACTCTGTCAGCTTCCTAAGCTTGCTGCTACTTCCTCTCTGTGGGTGCCTGCCAAAAGCAGGGTGCCACTGGTCGGGGCAGTTGGACCTGGAAGCCCCAAAGTCGCAGATGTTCTAATTCCCAGTGAACCAGTAGAAAGGCGAGACTCTGTAATTTGCCCCATCTTGTGTATTTGCTGGGACTGTACTATAATATTATTGACTGTAGATGATCTAATAAATTATTACCATAGTGTGTTACCCTCATTCTGTGTTGTCAGAGTAGTATTCTGCCCACGGGGGTGGAGTGTGAGCGTTCAGTGGGATGAAGCCTGGTCCATGCGGTCTTTCTAAAGACAGACGGGCCAATGGACAAGAGCACTCACTGACCCTCGTGTCTCCACAAGAATTATAATATGCACTCCAATGTAGAAACAATTTGCTATTCATATGTTCAGTCTTCTGTTCATCTCTTACCCGCTTCAGAATTGTAAAGATGATTAAAAGAAATTACTTAAGTGCTTAGAAGCCGCTCACTAGTTTATATACAAGTGTTAAAAAAAAAAGAAGAAAAAACTCACTAAAACCCCCCCCAAAAAAAAGAACGATAAGTCACCAAAAAGACGCTACAGGAAAAGCACCGCCAACTGTTTCCTGAAGCATCTTTGGCTTGAAAAACTAGGCGTCCAAAAGATAGTGTACATATACACCATATCACTTTTTTTTCTCCAGCAGAAAAGACAAACACTGCTACTCACAAGGCTTCCTCCAAGTCCCAGGCACAGGAACAGCTAAAATCATCTACTCTGAGGATCCTACTCGAGCGCAACATGTGAAGACTGTGTCCTTGACATTAACTGCAGTCATACCAGATTTTCTTTCCTCTGCACAATGAAAACACAAAAGCTCAGCTGAGCCAAGCGTTCCTGTGTATTGGGCAGCAGGCGAAAATAGCAAAAAAAAGGGACTGACTAACAACTATGTTATATACATGTTCTGCTCACTTCCGCATCGAGAAGCGAGTGAGCTTGGAGAAGTCAAGTCTAAAGATATCTGCTGGCTTGCATGCTTGAGAGGTAGGCATCGGCAGATATTGTGAATTAGCAAATATCTGGAGATATGACACGCCAATCCCACCCGCCTGTCGATGCCGAAGGGAGGGTAGCTTGATTATTTATTTAAAGATGCCCATTGGGCTCATTCACACATCCGTTTTTTTTCCCACGCATGAGAAAACCGTCACTAGTTTCATCGGTGGTTTTGTTCAAAGTTTCATCTTAGTTTCATCCAAATTTAATCCGTTTATCATGGGTAAGGAAAGAAAACTTTCTCTACTTTCTCTTCAATGAAAAATGGACAGCACTCGGATGGCATCGAAGTGTGGTTTGATTTTTTTCCACAGACCCTTAGACTTGCATTGGCGATTTTAATTTGGACATGCTTGGAAGTTGAGCAAACATTTAGCAAGTTTTGAAATAGTCACGCCAGTCCTGGATGGAGCATGGGCAGGACATGGCATAAATTTTGCAACAAATATTCCTGGTGGAGGTGCATGGCACTTATAAGATGAGGCTAATGCATTAAGTGGCAAGAGTCTCTTAATGAATTAGATGCATCTTACTCACACTAAGCGAGATCGCTAACGAGATCGCTACTGCGTCACCATTTATGACGCAGTAGCGATCTCATTAGCGACGTCGCTGTGTTTGTGACATGTAGCAGTGATGTGGCCCCTGCTGAGATGTCGCTGATTGCTTATGAACGTTCTGAGCCGTTTTTTTGGTCGTTGGTGTCCCGCTGGTGAGCCTGAATCGCTGAGTGTGACACCCTTTATGGACGACTTCACCAGCGTCGCAGGTGGGACTAGGTTTTCCCAACGACCGCAGAGGTCGTTATACAGATCGCTGATGAGTTGTGTTTGCAAATCACAGATCGCTGATGAGTTGTGTTTGGAATCTTACTAGCGAATAGCGATCACATAGCGATCGCACTAGCGATCTCGCCAGGTTAAGTCGTTGTCGTGATCGCTAGTGCGATCGCTAAGTGTGGCAGTGCCTTTACTCCAGCAAGCCCCTTTATTAAGACGGGAGTAATACCTGCCAGACTTAATGAATTGGCGTCAATAAGTATAGGCCGCTCATCCTTGGCCACTCTGTGCTTGCTCCCTGGCCAAAATTTGCCAGCCAGACTTTGCTTAGTAGGACTGTCATTTCTGTTCTACTGAAGTGTTTAAATGTATATTGAAAGATATCCCCTATTCATATCCATAGGATAGGAGTTAACTTTCTCACAGCTGTGGGTGACTGCTGGGACCACCATATCTTGAAATGAGCGGTAGTGTGCATATTTGCTCTCTTCTTCATTTACTTTCCTTTAAATTGATTGCAACTATCATTAAAATAAATTGAGAAAAGGTGTAGCAGCATACAAGTCCATAATTATAACAGCTCAATGCATATAGATTTTATTTGGTTATGTTTCTTTTAACAAAAAGCATAAGATAAACCGCTATTAGGAAACTGGACTAGTGCAGTTATTCAAAACAACCGTTTCCAGCGAGCCATTTGCAAAATAGATGCCCCCCATATACAAGTATCTGTTACAAAGAAAATTGTATTCAGATTAATGTTCTCCGCTAGATGACACCAATGGTGTCCTGATGGTTGATAAGGTTTACTCTACCAAAATGGACAAAGTTGAGTGTAATATAATAACTCAGGAGACTGCAGTAATCCAGCCAGGCCGTAATAATGTAATTAGGGGAAACAGATGAACAGTAAAGACCTACGATTTAAATAATTCTATAGGATCTAGGTAGAACTTTCCATAAATTTATACAAGAAGTGTTTATTCAAGTAGCAGTCATAATAACTAATACTATCAGGAGGAAGAGATTTGTAGTCATGGGCCCTCCTAAAACGGAGGTGGTCTCGGCTCTGTTTGAGAAAATTATGCTATTTTATAGCCACGCTCCGAGATGGCCTTCACCAATCACACAGAATTGCTAATATCTCTATGTTTAAAATGAGTAACATCCGCATTATCATGATACAACTTCCTCACTCTGCTGTAAATCAAACTTCACACACTCAAAGGGATAAGAACCTCACATGGATTTTTTCGAAGAAGCTGTTGAGATAAAATATGTATACTGCATCAGAGGCTTCAGATGGTGAGCTGTTAGCCAGATTTGTATGCTGAAGACTGAGATGCCGGTGATCATCAGCAATCACTGACAGAAGAGGAGTCCTGTCACAGTATGTAAGGGGGAAAAGCTCAGAAGAAAAGCATTATCATCCATCTGATGGATGATCAGCATAGACCAAGCAAATTATGCTCCTTCTTCCCAAGACGTAACTGAATGGACACAAAGCATGGGGAAATGTGATAAATGTTTGGCCAATTCAGAGACATATTTTAGAAATTTGCATGACTTATTTACTGGTCTTACATAAATTGATAATAATGTTCTAGAAAAATTTGATGGCAATAGTATCACATTTTTGGGCATTTCTTAGCAAAATTGTCCTTTTCATTCTACTTAAGTATTAACCCCTTCCCGACCCATGACGCCACGTAGGCGTCATGAAAACCTGTGCCAATCCGACCCATGACGCCTATGTGGCGTCATGAAAGGATCTCGTCCCTGCGGGTCGGGAGACCGGGGTCACTGAAAGGTCACCCGACCCGCAGTTACAGGACCCTTTGTGCTTCACCACAGGGGGGTTGGCTTAACCCCCCCGTGGCCACGATCGCTCTGATTGGCTGTTAAAAGTGAAACAGCCAATCAGAGCAATGTGTAATATTTCACCAATTTAATTGGTGAAATATTACAATCCAGCCATGGCCGATGCTGCAATAGCATCTGCCATGGCTGGAGACCGAGCCCTGACCCCCCCACACCGAGTCACGGCGGTGATCGGCCGCCGCCACCGAAAGATGGCAGCGATCGGTCACCGCCGTCACTTACAGCTCCCCTCCCTTTTGGTCCACTGCCCCACTTCCTATCCCCCCCCCCCAGCCTTCCGACCCCCCTACTCACCTCTCCCGATCCACCGATGTCCCACGATCGGGCCCGGCGTCCGCCCGGGCCTCTTCATGGGCGCCGCCATATTGGAAAATGGCGGGCGCATGCGCGGTGCGCCCGCCGGCCGGCGCATGCGCAGTGCGCCCCCCAGTGTTCAAAAATTTATTTTGATCACTGTGATAAACTGTCACAGTGATCAAAATAAAAAAAAGTAAATGAACCCCCCCTTTATCATAGGTAGGGACAAATAAAAAAAATAAAGAATTTTTTTTTTTTTTTCCTAGCGGATTTTGCTGCTGATCCGCAGCTGATTTTGCTGCGGATCCGTGGCGGATATCGCTGCTGATCCGCGGCGGATTTCGCTGCTGATCCGCGTCGGATTTCGCTGCTGATCCGCGGCGGACTTCGCTGCTGATCCGCGGCGGACATCGCTGCTGATCCGCGGCGGATTTCGCTACGGATCCGCTGTGGATTTCGCTGCTGATCGGCGGCGGATTTCGCTGCTGATCGGCGGCGGATTTCGCTGCTGATCGGCGGCGGATTTCGCTGCTGATCCGCAGCGGATTTCGCTGCTGATCGGCGGCGGATTTCGCTGCTGATCCGCGGCGGATTTCGCTGCGGATCGGCAGCGGATTTCGCTGCGGATCAGCAGCGGATTTCGCTGCTGATCCGCTGCTGATCGGCGGCGGATTTCGCTGCTGATCGGCGGCGGATTTCGCTGCTGATCGGCGGCGGATTTCGCTGCGGATCCGCGACTGATTTCGCTGCGGATCCGCGACTGATTTCGCTGCGGATCCGCGACTGATTTCGCTGCTGATCGGCGGCGGATTTCGCTGCGGATCCGCGACTGATTTCGCTGCGGATCCGCGACTGATTTCGCTGCGGATCCGCGACTGATTTCGCTGCGGATCCGCGACTGATTTCGCTGCGGATCCGCGACTGATTTCATTGCTGATCCGCAGCGGATTTCGCTGCTGATCGGCGGCGGATTTCGCTGCTGATCCGCGGCGGATTTCGCTGCGCATCCGCGACTGATTTCGCTGCGGATCCGCGACTGATTTAGCTGCGGATCCGCGACTGATTTCGCTGCGGATCCGCGACTGATTTCGCTGCGGATTCGCGGCGGATTTCGCTGCTGATCCGCGGCGGATTTCGCTGCTGATCCGCGGCGGATTTCGCTGCTGATCCGCGGCGGATTTCGCTGCGGATCCGCGGCTGATTTCGCTGCTGATCCGCGGCGGATTTCGCTGCTGATCCGCGGCGGATTTCGCTGCTGATCCGCGGCGGATTTCGCTGCTGATCCGCGACTGATTTTGCTGCTGATCCGCAGGTGATTATCTGCTGATTCATCTGCGCTAGCGGGTATAGCATAACGCGATCGCGTTATGCTATACCGTTACCAGCCGGTCAACGCTACGTGTTGAACGGGCTGGTAAAACGCAATATGAACCCAGCCTTAGGGTTAGAACTAGGGTTAGGGTTAGCATTAGGGCTAAGGTTAGAATTACGGTTAGGGTTGGAATTTGGGTTAGGGTTGGAATTAGGGTTAGGCTTGTAGTTAGGTTTATGGTTAGAGTTGGGATTAGGGGTGTGTTGGGGTTAGGGTTATGATTAGGGTTTGTATTAGGGTTAGGTGTGTGTAGGCGTTAGGGGTGTGTTGGGGTTAGGGTTGGAGTTAGAATTGAGGGGTTTCCACTATTTAGGCACATCAGGGGGTCTCCATACGCGACATGGCGCCACCATTGATTCCTGCAAATTTTGCGTTCAAAAAGTCAAACAGTGCTCCCTTTATTCCAAGCCCCGACGTATGCCCAAACAGTGGTTTATCCCCACATATGAGGTATCAGCGTACTCGGGAAAAATTGCACAACAACTTTGGGGGTTCTAATTTCTCCTGTTAACATTGGGGAAAAAAATTGGGGACTAAAAATTATTTTTGTGGAAAAAAAATAATTTTATATTTTCACGGCTCTACGTTATAAACTTCTGTGAAGGACTTGGAGATTCAAAGTGCTCACCACACATCTAGAGGAGTTCCTTGGGGGATCTAGTTTCCAAAATGGGGTCACTTGTGGGGAGTTTCTACTGTTTAGGCACATCAGTGACTCTGCAAACGTAACATGACGCCCGAAGACCATTCCATCAAGTGGGCATTTCAAAAGGTCACTACTTCCCATCCGAGCCCCGACGTGTGCCCATACAGTAGTTTTCTCCCACATATGGGATATCAGCATACTCAGGACAAATTGGACAACAACTTTTGGGGTCTAATTTCTCATGTTACCCTTGCGAAAATAAAAAAATTGGGGACTAAAAGATCCTGATTGTGGAAAAAATATGATTTTTTATTTTCATGCCCGGGCGTTATAAACTTCTGTGTAGCCCTTGGGGGTTCAAAGTGCTCACCACACATCTAGATAAGTTCTTTGCGGTGTCTAGTTTCCAAAATGGGGTCACTTGTGGGGAGTTTCTACTGTTTAGGCGCATCAGGGGCTCTGCAAACGTAACAAGATGCCCGCAGACCATTCCATCAAGTTGGCATTTCAAAGCGTCACTACATCCCTTCCGAGCCCTGACGTGTGCCCAAACAGTGGTTCCCCCCCACATATGGGGTATTAGCGTACTCAGGACAAACTGGACAACAACTTTCGGGGTCCAATTTCTCCTGTAACCATTGTGAAAATAAAAAATAGTGGGCTAAAAAATAATTTTTTGAGAAAAAAAAATGATATTTTATTTTCACGGCTCTGCGTTATAAACTTCTGTAAAGCACCTGGGGGGTTCAAAGTGCTCACTATGCATCTAGATAAGTTCCTTAGGGCGTCTAGTTTCCAAAATGGGGTCACTTGTGGGGGAGCTCCAATGTTTAGGCACACAGGAACTCTCCAAATGCGACATGGCAACCGCTAAATATTCCAGCATATTTTCTATTCAAAAAGTCAAATGGCGCTCCTTCCCTTCTGAGCCCTGCCGTGCGCCCAAACAGTGGTTTATGATCACAAATGAGGTATCTGTGTACTCAGGAGAAATTGCCCAACAAATTTTAGAATCCAATTTATACTGTTGCCCATGTGAAAATGAAAAAAAACTGAGGCTAAAAGAAAATTTTTGTGAAAAAAAGTACTTTCTTTTTTTTACGGATCAATTTGTGAAGCACCTGGGGGTTCAAAGTGCTCACTATGCATCTAGATAAGTTCCTTAGGGGGTCTAGTTTCCAAAATGGGGTCACTTGTGGGGGAGCTCCAATGTTTAGGCACACAGGGACTCTCCAAATGCGACATGGCAACCGCTAAATATTCCAGCATTTTTCCATTCAAAAAGTCAAATGGCGCTCCTTCCCTTCTGAGCCCTGCCGTGCGCCCAAACAGTGGTTTATGACCACATATGAGGTATCTGTGTACTCAGGAGAAATTGCCCAACAAATTTTAGGATCCAATTTATACTGTTGCCCATGTGAAAATGAAAAAAACTGAGGCTAAAAGAAAATTTTTGTGAAAAAAAAGTACTTTCTTTTTTTTACGGATCAATTTGTGAAGCACCTGGGGGTTCAAAGTGCTCACTATGCATCTAGATAAGTTCCTTAGGGGGTCTAGTTTCCAAAATGGGGTCACTTGTGGGGGAGCTCCAATGTTTAGGCACACAGGGACTCTCCAAATGCGACATGGCAACCGCTAAATATTCCAGCATATTTTCCATTCAAAAAGTCAAATGGCGCTGCTTCCCTTCTGAGCCCTGCCATGCGCCCAAACAGTGGTTTATGACCACATATGAGGTATCTGTGTACTCAGGAGAAATTGCCCAACAAATTTTAGGATCCAATTTATACTGTTGCCCATGTGAAAATGAAAAAACTGAGGCTAAAAGAACATTTTTGTGAAAAAAAAGTACTTTCTTTTTTTTACAGATCAATTTGTGAAGCACCTGGGGGTTCAAAATGATCACTATGCATCTAGATAAGTTCCTTAGGGGGTCTAGTTTCCAAAATGGGGTCACTTGTGGGGGAGCTCCAATGTTTAGGCACACAGGGACTCTCCAAATGCGACATGGCAACCGCTAAATATTCCAGCATATTTTCCATTCAAAAAGTCAAATGGCGCTGCTTCCCTTCTGAGCCCTGCCATGCGCCCAAACAGTGGTTTATGACCACATATGAGGTATCTGTGTACTCAGGAGAAATTGCCCAACAAATTTTAGGATCCAATTTATACTGTTGCCCATGTGAAAATGAAAAAACTGAGGCTAAAAGAAAATTTTTGTGAAAAAAAAGTACTTTCTTTTTTTTACAGATCAATTTGTGAAGCACCTGGGGGTTCAAAATGATCACTATGCATCTAGATAAAGTTCCTTAGGGGGTCTAGTTTCCAAAATGGGGTCACTTGTGGGGGAGCTCCAATGTTTAGGCACACAGGGACTCTCCAAATGTGACATGGCAACCGCTAAATATTCCAGCATATTTTCCATTCAAAAAGTCAAATGGCGCTCCTTCCCTTCTGAGCCCTGCCGTGCGCCCATACAGTGGTTTATGACCACATATGAGGTATCTGTGTACTCAGGAGAAATTGCCCAACAAATTTTAGGATCCATTTTATCCTGATGCCCATGTAAAAATGAAAAAATTTATGCTAAAAGAAAATTTTTGTTGGAAAAATTAAAATGTCCATTTTTTCCTTACACGTTGCTTTAGTTCCTGTGAAGCACCTGAAGGGTTAATAATCTTCTTGAATGTAGTTTTGAGTAGCTTGAGGGGTGCAGTTTTTATAAAGGTGTCACTTTTGGGTATTTTCTGCCAATATAGACCCCTCAAAGTGACTTCAAATGTGAGGTGGTCCCTAAAAAAAATGGTTTTGTAAATTTTGCTGTAAAAATGAGAAATCGCTGGTCAACTTTTAACCCTTATAACTTCCTAACAAAAAAAAATGTTGTTCCCAAAATTGTGCTGATGTAAAGTAGACATGTGGGAAATGTTATTTATTAACTATTTTGTGTCACATAACTCTCTGGTTTAACAGAATAAAAATTCAAAATTTGAAAATTACAAAATTTTCAAAATTTTCGCCAAATTTCCATTTTTTTCACAAATAAACGCAAAAATTATCGACTTAAATTTACCACTAACATGAAGCCCAATATGTCACGAAAAAACAATCTCAGAATCGCTAGGATCCGTTGAAGCGTTCCTGAGTTATTACCTCATAAAGGGACACTGGTCAGAATTGCAAAAAATGGCAAGGTCTTTAAGGTCAAAATAGGCTGGGTCTTGAAGGGGTTAAATGGGTATTCTCAGAATTTAAAGTTACCCCCCTATCTTTAGAGCAAAATTGAACATGTGCAAGAATTCTCCACCAAATCGGCTTCTGCGGAATTCATTGTCAAATAGGCTATCAAGAGAAAGAGGAGTGAAGAGCAAAGGTATTTCCAGCAGTCCAATAGACAATCAATGGAGTGGAGGTTGAGCTCCAGTCAATATCGGTCTTTGCAGAGACTCGGGATCAGTAAACATAGGTGATAACTTTAAATCATAGGAATAATGCTTTAGAGTGGAAGGGGTGATTTTAAAATAATTAGCAAGTGTTGTTAATGTTGTTGTCCTATGCTTATCACTCATTTTTCCTACTAAAGGTGGAGTTCAGACGAGTATATGAAAAATATACTTTATGAAAACCAGGGCTGTGAACTTTGGAGTAGGTGTCCATTTTGGTGGAATTGGAGTTGGAGTAAATTTAAAATGGACTAACTCCTAACATACAGTATATCGGAGACCGGACATTCAGTATCTCCCTTTCCCACACCACCTCCTCACCTCGCCACCTGTCTGTCGGTGTTCCAAGGCTCAGTTCCAGGACCCCTACTCTTCTCAATCTACACCTTCGGCCTGGGACAGCTCATAGAATCCCACAGTTTGCAGTATCATCTCTACGCCGATGATACGCATATCTACCTATCTGGACACGACATCACCTCCTTACTGACCAAAATCCCACAATGTCTGTCTGCTATTTCAGCTTTCTTTTAACCCTTTTACCCCCGAGGGTGGTTTGCACATTAATGACCGGGCCAATTTTTACAATTCTGACCACTCTCCCTTTATGAGGTTATAACTCTGGAACGCTTCAACAGATCTTTCCCAATTTTCAAAATTTTAATTTTTATGCCCTTAAATCAGTGAGATATATCGCACAAAATAGTTAATAACATTTCCCACATGTCTACTTTACATCAGAACAATTTTGGAACCAAAATTTTTTTTTTGTTAGGAAGTTATAAGGGTTAAAAGTTGACCAGCGATTTCTCATTTTTACAACATTTTTTTTTTTTTTTGGGACCACATCACATTTGAAGTCACTTTGAGATGTCATATTACAGAAAATATCCAAAAGTGAACACCATTTTAAAAACTGCACCCCTAAAGGTGCTCAAAACCACATTCAAGAAGTTTTTTAACCCTTCAAGTGCTTCACAGGAATTTTTGGAATGTTTAAAAAAAAAAAAAAATGAAGATTTAACTTTTCTCAAAAAATTTATTTCAGATTCAATTTTTTTTTATTTTACTAAGGGTAACAGGAGACATTGGACCCCAAAAGTTGTTGAGCAATTTGTCCCAAGTACGCTGATGCCTCATATGTGGGGGGAACCACTGTTTGGGCGCATGGCGGAGCTCGGAAGGGAAGGAGCGCCGTTTGACTTTTCAATGCAAAATTGGCTGGAATTGAGATCAGACGCCATGTCATATTTGGAGAGCCCCTGATGTTCCTAAACAGCGGAAACCCCCCAATTCTAACTCCAACCCTAACCCCAACAAACCCCTAACCCTAGTCCCAACCCTAACCATAAACCTAACCCTAACACGCCCCCAACCCTAATCCTAACCCTAACTTTAGGCGCAACCCTAACCCTAATGGGAAAATGGAAATAAATACATTTTTTTAATTTTATTATTTTTCCCTAACTAAGGGTGTGATAACGGGGGGGTTTGATTTACTATTTATAGCGGGTTTTTATGATTGGCAGCTATCACGCTAAAAGGCACTTTTTATTGCAAAAAATAGTTTTTGCATCACCACATTTTGAGAGCTATAATTTTTGCATATTTTGGCCCACAGAGTCATGTGAGGTCTTATTTTTTGCAGTACGAGTTGACGTTTTTATTGATACCATTTTTGAGCACGTGACATTTTTTGGTCGCTTTTTTTTCGATTTTTGGGAGGTTAGAATGAACAAAAATCAGCAATTCATGAATTTCTTTTGGGGGGGCGTTTATACTGTTCTGCGTGTGGTAAAATTGATAAAGCAGTTTTATTTTTCGGGTCAGTACGATTACGGCGATACCTCATTTATATCATTTTTTTAGGTTTTGGCGCTTTTATTCAATAAAAATTTTTTATATAAAAAATAATTATTTTTGCATCGCTTTATTCTGCGAGCTATAACTTTTTATTTTTTCGCTGATGATTCTGCGTGGCAGCTCGTTTTTTGCGGGACAAGATGACGTTTTCAGCGGTACCATGTTTATTTATATCCGTCTTTTTGATCGCGTGTTATTCCACTTTTTGTTCGGCGGTATGATGATAAAGCATTGATTTTTTGCTTTGTTTTTTTAAGGGGTTCACTAAAGGGGTTAACTAGTGGGACAGTTTTATAGGGGGGGTTGTTACGGACGCGGCGATACCAGATATGTGTACTTTTATTGGGGTTTTTTTTTATTATTTACAGGAAAAAATGAATTTATTGGGGGATATTTTTTTTTTCCTTTATTTTGATTTTTTTTTTTTACACTTGTGATTTTTATTTTTTTTAACTTTTTTACTTTGTCCCAGGGTGGGACATCACAGTATTTTATCAGATCGCTGGTCTGACAGTGTGCACAGCACTCTGTCACACCAGCGATCGCTCTGGCAGTGCTGCAGGCTTCTCAGTGCACTGCTCTCAGAAGGCACTGAGGAAGCCGCCTCCCTGAAGGACCCGGCGGCCATCTTGGATCCGGGGTCCTGCAGGGAAGAGGCCTTCAGAACAGCGCGGTCACATCGCACTGTTCTGAGGGCCTCAGGGGAGCACGCAGGGAGCCCACTCCCTGCGTGATGCTCCCCTGTGCCCCCGGTACACCACGATCATGTCTGATCGCGGTGTGCCAGGGGTTAATGTGCCGGGAGCGGTCCGTGACCGCTCCTGGCACATAGTGCCGGGTGTCAGCTGTGGTAATCAGCTGACACTCGGCGGCGATCAGCTGCGCTCCCCCCGGGAGAACAGCTGATCGCTTGGACGTACTATCCCGTCCATGGTCAGATTGTCACCGGTTTTATGGACAGGATAGTACGTCCAATGGCAGAGAGGGGTTAAAGGAATCTGTCAACAGGTTGTGTTCTGTAATTCATAATAGCAGCATAATATAGGGCAAGAGAGCCTGATTTCAGTGATGAATCACTTACTGGGCTGCTTGGTGCAGTTTTGATTGAACCCCTGTTTTGTCTGCTGTATATATAGCAGTGATCAGTATGCTGAGCTGTGCATAACCTCAAGCACACGCCAGCCTGGCAGCTTCCTGTGTACATTGTACATTATCAAGCTGCTAATCAGTGGTGGAGTGGGGTTACACATTAAGGCTGGGTCTCACATAGTGATATACCAGCGATCCCGACAACGATCAGGATCGCTGGTGTATCGCTACATTATCGCTGCTGAGCTGCCAAACAGGCAGCTCAGGCAGCAATCAGTACAAGCGACACTGCGGGTAACATCGCTTAGTTACCCGCAGTGTACCTTGGATACCAGCGCCCTGATGCAGGGAGCTGGTAACCAAGGTACACATCGGGTTTCCAGGCGCTGCGCGGTGCCTGGAAACCCGCTGTGTACCTTGGTTACCAGCTCCCTGCATCAGGGCGCTGGTATCCAACGTACACATCGGGTTTCCAGGCACAGCCCCGCGCCTGGAAACCCGCTGTGTACCTTGATTACCAGCGGATCGCTGGTCTCCCGCCTGTCACACGCAGCGATGCGTGCCTGTCAGGGGGAGACCAGCGATCAAAAACACGGATTTTGGTAAAGACTTACCTGTAAAATCCTTTTCAGCGAAGGAAGGAAGAGAGACACAGTAATTCATTACTGATGGGTAGGCGGAGCCCCAGATCAGGATGTTACCTCAGATCAAAAGAGTGATGACTGGCTGGCCCCTCCAGCTCGGGCTCCTCCTACTCAGCTCCAGTCGTATCAAAGCTTTTAGGAAAAGAGCCAAGATCACCAGCGGAGCAACATAACCCCTTCTGAAGGAACTTCAGAGAAAAAACACAAGGATACAGGTTATGCATGCAAAGAAAGCCAAAAACCACAGAGTTCCAGGTACTACTCACGGAACCTGACTACTGCGATGAGCTGGCGATGCTGGAACAGAGCCTTAGCGCGCTGACCTCAGCCCAGATAATCGCTATCAGATAAGGGTCGCGCTGCATCTGAAAACATCAACACACTTCTGCCGTGGGAGGGTACTGTGTCTCTCTTCCTTCCTTCGCTGAAAAGGATTTTACAGGTAAGTCTTTACCAAAATCCGTGTTTCAGCTGCAGATGAAGGAAGAGAGCCACAGTAATTCATTACTGATGGGACGTCCCAAAGCAGTTCAAAAATAAGGGTGGGAAAAAACCAACAAAAGGCAGAAACCCAACAACCTTAACAACAAAGCGCAACCAGCGCTAAACACAAGTTCATCCAGAACTTTAAACTACAGCTGCCTGCAGGACCCTACGTCCGAGGGCTGCATCAGCGGAAGCACTGACGTCCACTTTATAAAATCTTGTAAACGTGTGGACAGAGCGCCAAGTCGCCGCTCGGCAAAGCTGCACTGCCGAAGCACCTTGATGAAAAGCCCACGATGAAGCCACAGCTCTCGTGGAATGGGCTCGAATCTTAATCGGGCAAGATTCACCCCGAAGACGGTAAGCTTCTAAAATAGCTGACCGGATCCAACGAGCTATAGAACCCTTGGAAGCTCGTTGACCACGCCGACGACCTGCCGGAACCACAAACAGGGAGTCCGTCTTACGAAAACCTTGAGTAATAGATAGATAAAACTTCAAGGCCCGCACTAAATCCAATGAGTGTAAATCTCGCTCTTTCGTATTCTTCGGATCCGGACAGAGTGAAGGCAACACAATATCCTGGTTAACATGAAATTGTGACACCACTTTAGGCAAAAAATCACCCCGAGTGCGAAGCACTACACGATCCGGAAAAAACTCCAGAAAAGGAGGCGAGCAAGAAAGAGCTGCCAATTCAGAAACTCTCCTCAAGGAAGTGACTGCAACAAGGAAAGCCACCTTCCAAGAAAGTAAAGAAAGGCTAGCAGAAACCATAGGTTCAAAAGGTTTATGCTGAAGAGCCTCCAAAACAAGGTTGAGCCGCCAAGGAGACACGGGTGCCTTCCGCGGCGGAAACTTACGAGAGATACCTCGGAAAAAAAAGAGATCACGTCTCTATTCGAAGCAATGGTTCTCCGGAATAATAAGGACAGAGCAGAAATCTGACCTTTCAGAGTGCTAACTGCCAAACCCTTGTCTAGCCCATGCTGCAGAAAAGCCAACAGGTTGGGAATGGAAAATTTTCTCGGGTTCCGAGAAGACCCCAAACACCACGAAAAGAAGGTTTCCCAAATTTTGTGGTAAATCCTAGAAGTAGCCGGACATCTTGCAGCACGAAGGGTAGCAATGACCTCGGCTGAAAAACCTCTACGGGTCAAGATCTCGGTCTCAAGAGCCACGCCGTCAAACGCAGGGACATCAAGTCCGGATGACAAATGGGCCCCTGAGTCAACAAGTCCTGTTGAAGAGGGAGTGGAAACGGAGGTGCCGCCAACAGCGACATTATTGTCGAGAACCACACCCTTCTTGGCCAGTCTGGAGCTATCAGAATAGCTGGAATTCTCTCTAGTCTGATCCGACGCAGCACTAGAGGAAGTAAGGATATCGGCGGGAATACATAGATCAGCTTGAACTGATCCCACTGAGCCACTAGAGCATCCACCGCCACCGCCTTCGGGTCCTTGTACCTTGACATGAATGTCGGTAACTTGGCATTGGACCTGGAAGCCATCAAATCCACTTGGGGGGTTCCCCAGCGAGAGCACAGTAGTGCAAAGACTTCCGGGTGGAGGCTCCATTCCCCGGGATCCATCCTTCTGCGACTGAGAAAGTCCGCTGTAATATTCTGAACCCCTGGAATGTGAATCGCCGAAATGGCTGGTACATTGGCCTCTGCCCAAATCAGAATTCGGGACACCTCTACCATGAGTCTGGAACTCCTTGTCCCACCTTGGTGATTGATATACGCGACAGCCGTCGCATTGTCTGTCTGCACACGGACTGGCAGACGCTCAAAGGGACCGTCCAATGTTGGAGGCAAAGAAAATCGCCCTCAATTCCAGGATGTTGATCGGAAGCACAGACTCTTCCGGTGACCATACCCCCTGAATCCAGAGATTGTTCCAAACACCCCCCCAGCCCGTCAGGCTGGCATCGGTGGTTATGACTGACCACTTCAGAGGGAGGAAAGACTTCCCCAGGGAGAATGCCCTGGACGTAACCACCATTCTAGAGAATCCCGCACCGCGCGAGAAATGGTGACACTGCAATCCAGCGATTGCGACTGGTTCCATCGACTCAAGATGAACCTTTGAAGAGTCCTGGAGTGGAACTGGGCAAAAGGAATTGCCTCCATGGACGCCACCATCAGTCCCAGAAGACGCATACACTTCCGTAGGGACATTGCCATTGAGGATGTCATAATCTGTACATGTCGAAGAAGACATGACTGTTTGTCTGGTGGTAGGGAAACTACCGACCGAAACGTGTCGAGATGCATTCCCAAAAAGAGAATTGTCCTCGATGGTTCCAGGGACGACTTCTCCCAATTGACCAGCCAACCGAAGTCTTTCAGAAACTGAAGAGACAAATCCCGAGCCGTCAATGCCTCCTCCTCCGAGGAAGCCACGATCAAAAGATCGTCCAGATAAGGGAGAATCGTAATCCCCTGTCTTCGAAGGAGTGCCATGAGGGGCGCCAGAACTTTTGTAAAGACCCTTGGCGCTGAGGCTAAGCCGAACGGCAGAGCCACGAACTGGTAATGATTCTGACCTATGGCAAATCGAAGAAAGCGCTGATGAGCCTTTCCGATGGGAATATGCAAATAGGCGTCGCGAATGTCGATTGACACCAGAAAATCGTTCTGTGACAGAGCTGCCACAACGGAACGAAGCGACTCCATGCGAAATTTCCGGGCATAAACATGCCGGTTTAATCGCTTGAGATCCAGAATCGGGCGAAATTTGTTCTCCTTTTTGGGAACTATAAAAAGGTTGGAATAAAAACCTTTCCCTCGGTCCTCTGACGGAACCGGTATCACTACACCCTTTTGTAGTAGCGATTCGACCTCTCGCTGTAGAGCGACAACAAGCTCGGGTTCCGACGGAACGCGAGATTGACAAAAAACATTTGGGGGTTGAGAAGCAAACTCTATGAAATAGCCTGCCGACACTATCCGCGTTACCCAGGAATCTGGAACGCGAGCCATCCAAGTCTCCTTGAAAAGAAGCAGGCGACCCCCCACTCGAGAATCCTCGAGTGGACCCCTGGCGTCAATCCGACTTTGCGGTTTTCTTGTCAAGTTCCCGCTTGTTCTGGCGGAAACTCTGCTTCCAGGGAGTACGAGTTTTCTGAGAGGATTTCTTTCCTGAGAAAGAAGGACGACCCGATCCCACGAGGAGTGACTAGATCGTCCTCGGCCCCGAAAGGACCGCCGACCACTATAAACACCAGGCTTACTGGACACCGAGGCCATGGCCCTTCGCTGTGGTAATGCTGATTCCTTTGCCTTAGCCTTGGAAATCAGCTCTGTGAGGTCGGATCCAAAAAGATGGCCACCCTTGTAAGGTAAGGCCAACAACCCTTGTTTGGAAACTGCGTCCCGGCCCACTGTCTGAGCCATAAAGCTCTTCTGACTGTGACCGCTGAAGCTTGCGCTTTGGCCAGCAGAGATGCCATATCCAGACCGGCATCAAAGATATAACAGGCTGCCGTTTCTAACCATTCACAAGTTTCCCGTATCTCAGATAACGGAGATTCATTTTGCAACTCCGTCTTCAGACGTGCCAACCAGCTTAGAGAAGCTCTAGCAGCACACATGGATCCTAGCACTGCTCGAAATCCATGACCCGCAGCCTCATAGCTTGCTTTTGCCGCCAATTCTGCCTTTCTATCCAAAGGCTCCTGTAAGCTCGCTTTTCCCTTAATAGGGAGTAGTGAGGATTTATTAAGCTGAGATAAAGACACATCCACTTCAGGAGCAGAGGTCCAATTAGCCTTTAACTCCGTAGAGCAAGGATAAAGTGTATCAAAGAAATGCGTTCCATGAAAACGCTTATCTGGACATAGACGTTCCTCCTCTATTACACTATTAAGCTCATCCAGAGCTGGCAATGTTGTACGCGAAGCACGGGACTCCTGGAACATGCGTGCTGATTTACCAGGACGACTAGTTACCTCCTCCGGTAACTGTAGTATATCTCTCATGGCTTCAATTAATGCCTCCGTACGCTTCGCCATAGAGGAACGCCCCTGCGGCTCGTCCGCATCTGAATCGGATATTTCTCCATCCGAATATAAAGGGGAACTCTGCCCAATATCAGATACCTCTGACTCGCTCCGTGTAGAGGCCGGTAACGGCCTGCGTCGCTTCCTCTGAGAGGCATTAGCAGACACATATTGACCTAAAAGGTCAGATAAGTTATTAATCGATCGAGCGATATCATCCAATTTTCCACCGCTGTCGACCGCAGCGCTAGACGCTGTGGAGGTCTGCGTATCTGATTGCCGCAATGGCACTGGGACGTGATCCGCGGCATCTGAACTCTGTTCAGACATGTCTCATCTGTATGAGCAGGTCAAAGCGGTAATACCAGCAAAAAACTATGCGGTTTTTTTTTTTTTTTTTTTCAAACGCTGAAGGGTTAACGCTCCACCAAGCAGAGTTACCCCAGCGGTATCCAGTCAGCAATTTTAGCAGGTAGAAATAACCCTCAAAGGGGTTAATATTGCAAACTCACCAAAAATATAATATATTTGTGAGTCCCAGCCAATTTTTATGTCTCTGATGAGACTGCAGCTGCAGGATGGTCGATCGCTGCGCTGCGGGGTGAGGAATCCACACTCACCCAGCTGGCCGTGGTGTCTATATGAGGAGGGGAGCGGTCCGAGGAGCCCAGGAGCCTGAGTAATGGCCGCCACAGTGAGGGGGTCGCAGGAGAAAAGCCAGAGCGCGCGTCTTCCTGCTCAAAAGACCGGGATCGATAGGCCACGCCCCCTGCTAGCTCAAATAATGAGCGCGAACTCTCCCCGCTCCTGCTCCCTCTCTGTCCTGCAGCTATCTGCCTGCGGACAAAAAATCACCACATCTTCATGTAGTAGCGCTGTCACAGCAGCGCTGAAGCATACTGACATTACATGTAGTAGCGCTGTCACAGTAGCGCTGAAGCATACTGACATTACATGTAGTAGCGCTGTCACAGCAGCGCTGAAGCTTACTGACATTTACATGTAGTAGCGCTGTCACAGCAGCGCTGAAGCATACTGACATTACATGTATTAGCGCTGTCACAGCAGCGCTGACGCATACTGACATTACATGTAGTAGCGCTGTCACAGCAGCGCTGAAGCATACTGACATTACATGTATTAGCGCTGTCACAGCAGCGCTGACGCATACTGACATAGTAACGCTGACATTAGTAATAGCGCTGCTCATTCAGACGCTAAAGCACTCACACATAATTATTATTAAAATTTGTGTGGAGTACTCACCAGCCAAGGCGCCACAGGGACCCTCAGGGGTTTCTGGCGCAGTGCCCATGCTTCCCTCCAGGGCGAAGAACGCAGTGACCGCACGTGTGGTTTGCGTTCCCGCCAGAGAAGCTCTCCTCATCCCCCAGGGCCGGCAAGGATTCTGCAGGGACTTTGAGTAAATACAGATCCGCCAAGGGAGAGGTTGGGGTACAGCAGCGCTGATACCCCTGAGACCTCTAGACCAACTAGTGATCCAAGTCTCCTGTCCGAATATTAAAATAATAAAATTTTCTGAGGAGCTGCATTAGCAGCGACCATCCTCTGGACCTCAAATCTTAGACTGGAGCTGAGTAGGAGGAGCCCGAGCTGGAGGGGCCAGCCAGTCATCACTCTTTTGATCTGAGGTAACATCCTGATCTGGGGCTCCGCCTACCCATCAGTAATGAATTACTGTGGCTCTCTTCCTTCATCTGCAGCTGAAAAATGTCCTAGCCTTTCAGTGACGATCAGCGATACCCGGCAGGGGGGCTGATCGTCGCTGAATGTCACACACAGCGATATCGCTGGTGAGCTCGCTGCTGCGTCACAAAACTAGTGACTCAGCAGCGATCTCGCTAGCGAGATCGCTGTGTGAGATGGGGGCTTTAGGCAGACTGGCCTGCACATGAGACCTAGTCGTGCAGTGATAATCTCCTTCTGATAAACTACTGATTGTATTGAAGCTACATCACACAACCCAATCTGTGACATCGCTGGAGGCAGAGTTTCTGGTGAGATTTAAAGGGGAATTCTCAAAATCAAAAGTTATAGCTTACTGATCACTAGATGCTCTGTAGAGGGCTCTGTAGAGGTGCACATACTCTTACTCCGCTGAATTAATTTTCTATGGGACTGCCGGAAATCGAGCATTGTACTCTGCTTCTTCTGGCAGTTCCACAATGAATGGAATGGAGGTCATGCATGTGCCCCTCGCTCTTTTCAAGAAAGTGTTCTGCAGAGACTTGGGATTCAGTGCACCTCGTTCTCTGAATCGCTCAGAGATCCAACAATCAGACCCCTAACAATTAGTAAGTCATCTCCCATCACTTGGATAGGGGGATAACTTTTGATTTTCACGATACCTCTAAAAGTGAGACATTGTATAAAAGTGTGTACTAAATTGCATACACATTTGACAGATGTCGGCAAAACCTGCCAATATTGACTGATATAGATGACAGTCTAAATTAGTATGGGAACTCCTGACAGATGATTGTGGAGGTAGAGAAGGATCCAGCATGTCCGATTTAGTAGGTTGGACCAAGAAAAGCTTCTCCCTATCTGCTAGTGGAAAATGAATACATTTCTGTAAGGGCTACTGTGAACAATCCTGCAGACAGGTTCCCTTAAGGCAGCATAATACAATGTCAAATTTGCTGGGCAATAAAATGTCAAAATAAGTATGTGCTATTACTTATATTTGCTAAAATGGGGGGGGAAAAAGGACTTCATTTTATGAGTCCACTGTTCTCATGAGGAGAATGCTTCCCCACAACAATGATAGAAAATCCCTGTTGTCTTCCTATACAACTGCTGTTGTCGACATTCTCATGCCTCAGTTTGCCTACTCTAACAGATTACTATTCTGACATCTGTACCACACTAATAACTGCTCTATTCTAATGGAGTTGCTCTACTATTCAATTTTAAGAACATAAAGGAGGACACAAACATTAAATTAACGTTGGATGAATCTGGGATCGTCTGACCATTTAATGTGTATGGGAACCGTTCAAATTTCCCACAATGGCAGAGATCGGGAGAGAAAGGATCAGGTAGTTGGATTTCCCTTTTGAAAATACTTTTAAGCTCATTAGTTTACGTGGTTTAAAATTAGGAAACTTACTTAAATTTGGAAGTGGACTCTTTTTCTTTTCTTCTCTCTTTTTCTCTGGTCTTCTCCTTCATTCTGCCTTTTCCTCTCTCTCTTTCATACGACTTGCTGCGAGACCTTCTTCGACTAGAACGATCACTGCTACGGCTGCGAGACCTGTGCCGATGTCTTGACTTGGACCTGTTGCCAAAATATTAACTTATTACAAACTTTCGTTACGCAATGGACCATTTCACAATATACAAATATATTTTACACAAAGAGTTGAGTAATATTGGTAATAAATACACTGCATTTCTATTCTTGGACTGATAATTCCTGACAATATTAAGAATAAATTCTCAAGATGATTATTGGTCCAATTTTTCTACTGCGTATTTTTGCGGCAGGGCATTACAGTTCTGGCAAAATGTATGGCAGCGATATAAATCTCAATGCCCCCTTAGCTTTTTTTATGCTGCAAAAATTACATGCAATGTGATTTTTAAATCTGGAACATTTCTAATTTTTTTGCAATAAATATGCATTTTATTTGCAGATTTTATTTGTAGACTTGAATAAGATGAGTATCTTTGGATAAAAGGAAATATATTTTATTACATCAAAAAGTAAAGTACTATAATAAAAACAGAGCAACTCCGTAAGCAGGCAAAATAACACGGGGGAACAATTATTCAATAGTAGTAATGAAGGTCACTGTGTATAGATGAATAATCAACAAGCAAGAAAAACTAAAAAAATGCTGTGTATCCAAAAGTGCCCTATTAGTCAAACACACCATATAGCAATAAACATTTGAACCCATATCAGGGAATTCAATTCACCCTGAAATGACGAGTTGAACCAAGTAGGCGTATATATATTGGGAGAAAGGAGGATCAGGGTGAGGATTAACAGATCTAGACTTTAGGCTGGTGAGACTGGACCCTGTGAAAGACTGTGTGATGCTGCCAAAGCCTGCTGGAAGCATTATCTGCTATCCAACCGACCACCTGTTCGCACTGCTCTGGCTTCAGAAGTGGGGTACTGTGCCTCCCTGCAAAGTGAGACAGGAACCTGTGTGTTGTGGATAGGCATGTTTCTTGTGCTCCAGCAACAGGCGTAGTGCACCTGCTCCACGTCCTCGGCATCTGCGTGCACCATCATCAACGCTTCCACTTCCTTGTCCCTTAATGCACGCCTTACGCATTTTGGAATTGCTAGGTCTCTTGAAGCCAAGTTTATTTTTAATAAAAAAAAATAGTCATCTACAGCAATCAAAGAGGTTTTTGGGAGTTTACTCCAGCCATAATGTAATAGCAAGAACGCAAAAGTGTATGGATGACAATCAAATTCAATCCAGAAAAATGTTTCAAAGCTTTTTCCCATTTTTGGAGATCACAGAAATGTTCATAGACCACATAACAGTGTATGCTTGAGAAATGGAGGCCTGCTAAAAAAAAATGTAACAGCCTTTGTTTACTTTTAGAGATTACAGAAATTTACTCCACATTACGGAACAGTGTATGGCTGAGAAATGTAGCCCAGGAAAATGTTTCAACGATTTTTGTGTGTTATATAAAACAAAAAAGGACTTCAATGCAAATAATACTTGATGGATCAAAATACATTCAATTTTTACAGCATCCACAAAAAAAAAATTGCATCTACATATTTGCCAACGGTCGGCACAGACCTAATCCCTGTTTACAGACTGTATTCTGTCACTCTTCCTGCTCCTGCTTTTTCTCCCTCCCTTGGCTAAATGCTTTAAACGATTAGCGCTTAGAAGTGCTGTTAGCATGATGACTCAGCTTCATCACCAGTATCAACACTACAGGTCTCTGATTCATTATACTGTGCACACGGGCCTTGACAAGCACTTTCTTCTTCCAATACAAAGTGTCACAGAGCTGTGCAATGGAGTCAGTGTGCCTAGCCAGGTGGCAACTGTCCTTATATAACCTCTGAAATGTCACATGGCCAACCAATCACAATAATACCACAACCAAGATGGCTACAGCATTAGTGTGACTCAAAGGAAATCTCCGCATGCTTATTGGCTGTGTAACAGGTGCCAAAGATGCGGGGCGGGGATTTGAGTTTTACATCGAGCACCGCCTATTACTCGCAGAGTAACGAACACAGCCGAGCACCGTGAAACTCGAGTGATAACAGTATCACAGAGCACATTTGCTCATCCCTAATTACTACCTCTTGGAACTGAAGGTACGTACTGGTCTGGCTTGCACACTGCAACAGCACGAAAGTGTGGTACATTTCCATCTGTACCATATTCATGGCCGACTTCTTGTACCACACCTTGGTTTTTCTCATAGCACTGTGCGGCTGGAGGAGTTGATCAGAGAGGTCAAATCCCCCCATGTTCTTGTTGTACCACAGTACACAGTCTGGTTTGGTGACCTGTGTAGAGGTACCATGTACAGTACTGGGGGTGCTGCCATCTCCATGTATAGTGGTCAAGAAAAATACATTCCTCTTGTCTTTGTACTTGACCACCAGCAAGTTGTCGCTACACTGGGCTCTGCTCTCAACCTTTCTGAGCAGCTGCCCAACTAGCATCTTAGGGATGCCTCTCTGATTTTTGCAGACGGTACCGTAGGCTGTGGTAGCTCGCACAGAGAAGGACTTGAACAGTGGGATGCTGGTATAAAAGTCAACCACATAGAGGTGATAACATTGATCTAGTACTGTGAGCACCAAATCTCACAATTTTCCCACTCACTCCCAGGACAGGAGGACATTCAAGGGGTTCAATCCGAGTGTCCTTCCCTTTATAAACCCTAAACTTGTGAGTGTACCCTGAGGTACTCTCACACAGTTTGTAGAGCATAATTCCATATCTGGCCCACTTATTGGCCAGGTATTGCCAGAAAGTGAGCCTCTCCTTGAAATGGATTAGGAACTCATCCCCACAAATGTCCCTTTGGGACATGTACACCTCAGCAAACTTGTTGCTAAAGAGATCAATGGCCAGCCGAACTATGAAAAGTCGGTCAAAGTTGAGATCATCTCGGAGAAGACATTGAGCATTATCATTAAAATGCAAAAATTTGTGGATTGCCTCAAATCATTGACGGGTCATAGCCATGCGGAAAACTGGAGTGTTATACAAAACGTCAACCCTCCAATATTGCCGAAGTTCTGGCTTCTTCACTATCCCCATGTGAAGAGCCAAGCCCCAAAACGTCATCATTTCTAGTGTGTCTACAGGGGTCCAGTAAGAAAATGATGAAGGGCGATTCTGTGCAAAAACTTGCTGGGCGTTCAAATCTATTTGAGCCACCATGAGGTTTACAAAATCCTCAAAGAAAAATACTTTGAAAAAGTTCATTTCTGCGAGGCCGGTGATATCAAATTGGATTCCTGATTGCGCCACAAAATCAGGAATTAGTGGTTCATAATCTTCAGGGGTGAGTTCCATACAGGGTCAGAAACGGTTGTAAAACATTGCTCAAAAATAGGCAGGGAATGGTTTTACATCACAGAAAGAATCAGCTGCGATCCCATGCTGTCGTGTCTTTATACTCTCTTTTGCTTCCTCCCCTTCTGCACGGTCAGACATGGTCATTACACAGTACACAGCAGGGAAACATTTATAAGACTATCTCAGCACAGGAACATTTTTTTCTTTTTAACACATCCAATTGTGGAACTTATTTTTTATTCCAAGATCGATCTTTGTTTGTGGGAAGACCCCTTTACAAAAAAAAAAAGAAAAACTTAATGGGAGTGGTTGTTTTAGTCTCAGTCAAAGACTCCACCCATAAACATGTTAGTAAACCTACAATCAAAAAACAGAAACAAAATGATTATGTTTCACTAGCTGATGTGAACTGTTAAAATATTACAGGTGATACATTTGCTTTAAATGTATTCCTCTAGCCACTAAGTGAAAGAAACAGTTTATATAGAAACCAGCTTTGAAGCAAGCCACGCATAAAAGTACTGTTGTCTTAAAATTAATGACAGAGTATAGTGAAAAAAAAGTAAAATAAAAAATACAGTGTATAAGAATCATATCTCAGAAGCCACAATACAGATGAGGCCTCTGGGCATCTCTTTCTGAGGTCAGTCGTATCAAATCGCATTTTTATTGCTTTCAATAAACAAAATGCAAATGGATAAAATATGAAGTAATTCTGATAAAATTAAAATACAATCCTTGTGCACCCATAACACTCCTAAACTAGCTGCATAAAACCCCAGAACAGATTAATTGAAAAGTGGGCTGCCATAAAAGACCCAGTACTGTGGCAAAGGTTAAGTCACTTAGTCATGTTGAAAGATCTTCAAAGCCTTCTCAGATCCAGATAGGCCCATATGTTACAAAAATTCTGTGAAAGAGTCATTACGTTCCAATCTGCTTCTCATGTCGGGACTTACAGAACACACAGATGCTTGGCTCGCACCCTTCTCCGAGCCTCCCATCAGATAATGAAGGTTCTCCAATACCTTCCTATGTGAGAGACCTAAAGTAAATTTCTTACTTCAATCTGCACGTAGCCAGGTTGTAACACAATTAATTAAAGCTTGGCATACGAAGTTCCAATAAAAAATTAAATAAAAAATTTAAAAAATAAAGAGGTTCATAAAAGTGTATTTACTTGCTGCACAATACGTGTTAATTTGCTAATTTCTTCACAGGTAATCAATTAAAATGTAAAATATTGGATAAAATTAGTTGCACTAAATTTAACAGCTGCTCCATAAGCATAATTAATTTCACAAGAGCCATATGTATTCTCTACGCAGGCAGAGTTGAAACAGAAAAGGCAGATTTGAAAATAAGTTTGAGAAAATCTGCATTTAATTAGCAGGTGGGCACTACAACTGCATAATGTTTTATACATTTTTATTTATGAAGTGACAGAAGATCTAAAGGCTTTTTAAAATGGCGTTTATTGTTTGAATGGGTACTGTTTTGGTGCATGCTAAAGTGATTTAAATCCTCATAGCGGTTCTTTGAAAAAAAAAATCATAAATGATGAAGGAAAACATGTGGAAAATTGTAAAACTAGAAAGAAATTGCGACAAAAAGCAGATACACATACCATAACCAAGAGGAAACTACACTTAATTAAATGTACACTACATCTGGACTATCAGCCCCATAAAACGCAAAACTATTAATTTTCATTGTTATAAAGGAAATGAGGTCAGTGTCATTGGGTACTTCCCAATATTTATTAAACTTTAGCGTGAAGATAGCCCATTCAGCCCAAAAATCACATATATTACAAGACGATGCTGTATAAATATTATCACAAGTTGTATTTCAGGAGAAGACCATTCATAGGCAGCATTAATGATCTATGGAATCAAGCTGCGTGTTAAAGCCGATAAGCGGCGTTCAAGAAGTGCGACTCAACTGTACGTCTTCAAATCAGAGAAGTGCAACCTCTGGCAATGCAGCTGTTACTAGACTACATTTCCAATGATGCTCAGTCAAGATAACAAATCACAAGCAAAAACCTGGCTCAGAGCAGAGATTTACTAAGCTGGTTGAACATCACGGGGATATAGTTCATGAACAGCTGGAGCGCCAGAGGTGACCCTTTTTTCCTTTAGATGTAACACCTCTACTGCCATTATTAGCACTATGTGGAATATCAGCATTTCCCTGCAGGAATCAAACAATAGTGGAGTAGAGATCAGATATTTGGAAAAAAAAAATCTATATTATACTTTTTTTAACATGTCCAGAAATACACAAAAATTGATTATCCTAATGTTAAATATCGCCACGATCCAATGAGACTGGATGCAGCACAGACAAATTCTGTATTTACATGGAAGCTAAGCTTTTGTTTTACGGGATTGTCCATCTAAATGAAAAAGGTGTTGGACAAATGTTCAACTATGTAGAGTATTTTAAAACTTTAAAATTCACTTAAAAAATAAATAATTCTGAATATTTCCTAACTGGTCCAATTTCAGATCGTTTCTTTTCGTAGTGTGATTTACATGACACGAGCAGTGTAGCGAGAAGTCTGTTAGTGAGCGTAAACGCTGGAAATCAGTGTCACTTGCAGAGTTCTTTGCACTGCTGACGCACCAGCTCATGCAATTTAAAAATCACACGCTGAGTTAGGCCTCTTTCACACATCTGTTTTTTGCCGTCAGGCGCGATCCGGCGCTTTTGTAAAAAAACGGATACGTTTTTTTAATCAGCCGGATACGTTTTTTTGTCATTGACTATCATTAGCGCCGGATCGCGCCGCATGTCATTGCATTGCGTACGTTTTTTGCCGGATCAGAAATGTACATTCCGGCGGCCAGACGAAACGGTCAATGCAACGTTTTTTTTTCTGCCGCAAGCGGCGCATCAGGCGGCCGGAATCAATACAAGTCTATGGTGCCGGATCAGTCTTTTGTGCAATCCGCCCAAAAGACTGACATGCGTACCTGCATTTTCCGGGTTGAAAAGTTCAGGACGGATCCGGCAAAAAACCTGATCCGTTGCATCAGTTTTTTCACAATCAGCACCGGATCCATCCTTTGCAGTTTTGGACAGATTGTGCCTGACGCCACAAAACGGATGTGTGAAAGAGGCCTTAGGCGGCAAGAAGCCGGCTGTCAATCAACATGATGTTGACAGTGCCGCCTGGTTGACAGGGCAGAGCAAAAGAGTAGGAACTGCGCCATCAATGTGATGTCACGGAAAATGGGATAATCGCCGCCAGGATTGGTTCTGTGACAGCTCTGAGCTTGGAGAAATCAGCACACAGAAGAAAAAGTGGATAGTTAGCAACTATCTGCCAATTATCGCTTAGCGCCATAACATTAAAAAAAAAAAAAAAAAAAAATCAGATAATCCCTTTAGGTCAACCCTTTTTTTGTAAAAACAAAGCTAATGGAGAAACAAAAACGTGGGTCTGACTTAACTAAAGGGTATGCCACACTAAACAACATCGCTAACGGGATCGCTAAAAAACGTCACTATTTAGCGATCCCGTTAGCGATGTTGTTGTGTGCGGCATCTACCAGCGACGTGGCCCCTGCTGAGATCCTGCTGTGATCTCGCTCGACACTGACATCGTTCCGGACCCTATTTTATCGTCGGCGCCCCCGCTGGTAAGTATATATCGCTGAGTGTGGCACCTTTTCTTAGCGATTTAGCGGTACTTTTGTACCGCTAAAGTCGTTAAGGAGATCGCTAACCGCGATAGCGTCCTTAACGACATCGCTAAGTTAAGCCGCTATCAGCGATATAGAAACAATCCCGCTAGCGATCGCATTAGTATGCGTCGTTATCGTGATCGCTAGCGGGATTGTTTAGTGTGGCAGTACCTTAAGGAACTGAGACAGCCAGCACGTCCTCAAGTAGATGACTGACAAAGACAGGAAAGGAAGCTTCCTATCTGTGTCATAAGAACAGGGAAATGAAGCTCCTAAGACAGCGAAAGAGGGTCCCAAGTAGTGTTAATAACAGTATTAAGATGTAAATTAGGAAGTTTTGTTAATTTATATTTTAATAACAACCAAAGAGTGAATAGAGCTCTCGGGGTTTCATCTTAATCACGTCACTCGGAGATTTACATGAAAACCCCAAAGTAAGTGCTCAGTGTAAAGAACCGGGAAATGTGATCCAAAATGTTATGTAAAATGTGCCCAATAAAAGCTTCAATTCAATCCACAAAAATATCAAGTCTCCACTCAGGTCTGTCATCTGTCAATGGAAATAAAGGGGGCTTCCACATTACTGGTAGCACAAAGGCTCTGAAAAGAGTTATGGCTCCTCGTCCCCCAAAAGAAATCCATTTTGCACTCCCAAAGCCAAATGCTGATCCACACTTCTGAGCCCCATAGTGTGCCTAAACCACATTTAGAGTCTACGTTCTGCAGCAATGACAGGCCGCCTAATTAACGGGTCCATGTCTCCAGAAGCATGAGCTGGGCATAATGTATTGGGCACTACAACATACTGGACACTACAATGTAAGGGCACTACAATAGCAGATTTGCAATTTTCACTTATTTTTTCTTCATCACCCAATGGTATACATTTCTGTGAGGCACATGTGGTGTCAACATGTTCATTGCACCCCTAGATGAATTCACTGAGACATGTAGTTTTTAAAATGAGGTCACTTATGGGGAGTGGAGGGAGGTTTCTCTTGTTCTGACACCTCAGGGGCTCTGCAAATGTGACATGGCACCCTCAAATCATTCCAGCAAAATCTGAACTCCAATATGTCACTTCTTCCCTTCTGAGCTTTGAACTGTGCCTCAAAAGTAGTGTTCCTCCACATAAAGGGTATTGGCATACTGGAGAGAAATAGCACAACAAATTGTATGGTCCACATTGCTCCCATAACCCTTGTAAAAATGAAAAATGTTCACACTTCAATGTTATAAACTTCTGTGAAGTTCAAAGTGCTCACCACACAGCTATATAAATTCATTGAAGAGTCTAGTTTCCAAAATGGGTTACTTGTGGAGGGGTTTACACTGCTTAGGTACATCAGGGTCTCTCCAAACGCAACATGGCATCCCGCTAGTGAATCCCGCAAATTTTGCGTTCAAAAAGTCAAACGGTGCTCTTTCTCTTACGAACCCTGCCATGCGCCCAAACAGTAGTTTTCCCCAAAATATTGGGTATCAGCATATTCAAGAGAAATTGCACAACCAATTATATGTTTTTTTTTTTCTTCTGTTACCCTTGTGAAAATAAAAAGTTTGGGGCTAAAGTAAATATTTTGTGAAAAAAACTAAAATGTTAATTTTTTCCTTCGACATTCTATTAATTCCTGTTAAGCACCTGAAAGGTTAATGGTGAAATGAACTTGATACCAGGCTGTTTGCGCTCCCGTTGTAGTAGAATCCAGAAATTCTTAAAATCAAGATAATTCAAAGAGAGGATTTTTATTATATATCAAAAACAAGATCTGTTGAAGCGTTCCAGAGTTACCTCCTCAAAGTGACACTGGTCAAAATTGTAAAATTTGGCCTGGTAATGTCACGCTGTGATAGTCTTAGGTAGGGGAGAGGGGCCTCAAACTGTCCCGGGGGGGGGGGGGTACTCTTGATGGTAGAGAGACCCGAGTTTCCAACCTCACTATGCTCCTATTAATCCCTGGTCTGTCCCCTCCCCCACCTCATGAAACCTGGGACAGAAATGTAATGTGAACAAGATACACAAGACAAAACAGGGATAACAGAAACCCTCTATCATACTAATGCACCAACCAATAGGAAGGTATATAAGGACAGGGAGGAATAAACTAAACGGGAACAGGGACCAGGAGATACACAGACACGTACAACAGAATACCTCTATAACAACTTCTATCCAAAACACTTAGCTTAAACACATAGCACAGGAAGACGAATCTCCATTAGTAACAACAAACTCCTAAGGGTAAGTGCAGGGCCGGCTCCAGGTTTTTATGGGCCCCGGGCGAAAGAGTCTCAGTGGGCCCCCTTAACACAAACCACGATTCATGATGCACAGATACTGCAGAGAAATATGGGTATAGTACAATGCCAAACACTTCTCTTCTTCCATTACATGAGTGATATCTATTGTAAAATGTGCAATAGCTCAAAAACCGCCAAATCCTCACAGCGCACAGTACAGACTGGACAGTACAGTCCTCCATACAATATTATGGGCACCACATAGTCTCCCCCTCATCACCCATATAATATAATACCCCATGCAGGATGTCACCCCCCCCAACCCCCATATAATGCTCCATACAGAATACTGGACCCAATATAATGCTCCATACAGAATACTGGACCACATATAATGCTCCATACAAAATATGGAGCTCTCCTCTACACTGTGCTGCGTTCTGCACTATTACGGCTCAGGAAAGGGCGCTGTGGAAAGACTCCCCATTATCATCATCATTGCCTGCCCATTATCATCATCATTGCCTCCCCATCATCATCATTGCCTGCCCAACAACATCATCATCATTGCCTCCCCATCATCATAGCCTCCCCATCATCATCATCATCATTGCTCCCCATCATCATCGCCTCCCCATCATCATTGCCTCCCCATCATCATCATCGCCTCCCCATCATCATCATCATCGCCTCCCCATCATCATTGCCTCCCCATCATCTGCTCCATCGTAATCATCATCATCACTGCCTCCCATTAATATCATCATCATCATTGCCTCCCCATTATCATTGCCTCCCCATCATCATCATTGCCTCCCCATTAATATCATCATCTCCCCATCATCATTGCCTCCCCATCATCATCATCATTGCCTCCCCATTAATATCATCATCATCACCTCCCCATCATCATTGCCTCCCCATTAATATCATCATCTCCCCATCATCATCATCACCACCATCACTGCCTCCCCCCACCCATCACACATACAGCACCGCAGCACACACACACACACCTCTCACCTGTCCGGCGTCCGAGCCCTCTCTGCCACAGCAGGCCGCTGAATGATGACGTCATTCAGCGGCGCTGCTGTGAGAGAGGAAGCGCCGGCGCCCTGCAGGCGCCCCCTGGAGCACGGAGCTGCGGCAACGGAGGCACGGGGAGAGGTGAGTATTGCGCCGGCTGCTGCCGGGTCCCTGAGCAAGCGGGGGCGCCCAGTGGCGGCGCTGGCACCGCTAACGGGCGCCGGGGTGCCCAACGGCGAGTGGGCCCCCCCGCCTGCTCAGGGTCCCGGCACTTGCCTGGGTATGCCGGGTGCTGACGCCGGCCCTGGGTAAGTGCATACGATCAGTAAACGCTGCGGGTTGGACGCTGCATACTTCTGCAGCGTCCAACCTGCAGCATCCAGATGTTACAGCATAGTGGATGGAATTTCAAGAAATCCTGTGCCCACTATGCGTTAAGAGACGCCTGCGGCTCACGCGCGAAGACGTTGCGTCTCTCGAGACCGCGTCTCCACAAGAGAAATTTCAACTGTACAATTTATTGGAAGTGGTGAATCCGCACAGTTCAGAGCACACATGTGGATTCACCTGCATTCAATAGCCGGCAGCACTGCGTCCAAAGTGCTGCTAATTCCTGATCGTGTGCACATACTTTAAGAGCATCTCCTAAAAGCAAGCTAGCAGAGCTTTCAATGGCAAGACAGAGATTCTGGCCAGGTTTTACAGGAAGAGTTAACGACCAAATCAGAAGCAGCTGAAATGGAGCTGCGTGTTTATGATCAGCATAGAAATGGTCGTTAACCGCTTCAGCACCAAAAAAAAAAAACAAATTAATTTCATAACGGATCCAAACACACGGGCTAAACGGAAGATCTACAATTAACCATACGCAGTGATCTTCTATAACCCCAGATCTCCCAGGTTGCCGTGACACACTCGTGACAGGTCATGAATGTGAAAACAGGCTTGGGAGGTAACAAGGTTAAAGATAGTGCGTCAGGTCATGAACAGCTTTCTATCAAACAATTCGATAGCTGACAAACTCTTGCAAAATATTTCTGGAGTGTCATTAATCCCATACACAAACAGAATAACCTACATTTAATTTGTGCAAACTATGACATTAACAAGCAGTGGGAAATATTTTTACCTAATAATAGCAATTTTGTAGCTTAACCCTTCTTTCCGTCATCAGACGTACTATTCTGTCCAAGTGACCTGGGACTTAATTTCCATGGACGGAATAGTACGTCATTGGCGATCGGCCGCGCTCACAGCTGACACCTGGCACTAAGTGTCAGGAGCGGTCACAGACCGCTCCAGCACTTTACCCCTTGGAACACTGCGATCAAATACGATCGCAGCGTTTGGGAGCAGGCAGAGGGTTGACAGCCCCTCTGCCTTTGGATTGGAGACCCCTAGGTGTGACGCGGGGTCCCGATCGCTACCATGGAGGCCTGATGTCATCATGACAATATTTGGGTCTCCAGAGTTGAGAAACTTCCTGTCATGCGCTGTGCATGTTAGGAAGTCTCTCAGGTCAGTGTGCACTGAGTGCAGCGCTGACAGCTTCTGTAACATGCAGATGCTGCTTCAATCTGCATGCTATAGAAGCGATCAGGCTGCAAAAAATGATTGTCCCACAGTGTGACAAACCGTAAAACTTAAAATGAAATTAAAAAAAAAGTTTTTAATAATTGTAAAAATAAAAAAAATCAATATTTATTCTATTTCTAAATAAATATTTGAATGAATAAAAATCTAAACAATAAAAGTACACATATTTGGTATCGCCGCGTCCGTAACAACCCGTCCTATAAAACTGTCCCACTAGTTAACCCCTTTAGTGAACACCATAAAAAAAAAAACACAAGGCAAAAAACAATGCTTTATCATCATACCACCGGACAAAAAGTGGAATAACACGCGATCAAAAAGACTGGTATAAATAAACATGGTACCACTGAAAACGTCATCTTTTCCTGCAAAAAACGAGCCACCATACAGCGTCATCAGCGAAAAATTAAAAAAGTTATAGTTCGCAGAATAAAGCTATGCAAAAACAATTATTTTTTCCATAAAATAGTTTTTATTATATAAAAGCGCCAAAACATAAAAAAAATAAATGAGTTATCGCTGTAATCGTACTGACCCAAAAAATAAGGGCCTGTGCACACATTGCGGATTTGCATGTGGATTTTTCCGAACCGAAACAGCACCTCTTGGCAGAAAACGCAGGCGCGGTTTTGGCGCGGTTTTTCATGATTTTTCTCATGCGGTTTTGTATGCGGTTTTGAAAGCTAAATAAAGATATGTTGTTTAACAGAAAAAAAAAGATTTGTGATGTAATTTCTTGTCCAACCTCCTCTTTTACATTTGTCCAACCCACACTCCATTACACACACACAGATAGAGATAGGCCGGCATCACACTTGCGAGTGTGATGCGAGTAAGTCGCACGACTTTCTCGCATTAACAGCCGGCACGGCCGCCCGCTCTCGGACCCGAGTGTGCGGCTGCATGTATTTCTATGCAGCCGCACACTCGGGTCCGAGAGCGGCCGGCCGTGCGTTCATGCGAGAAAGTCGTGCAACTTACTCACATCACACTCGCAAGTGTGACGCCGGCCATAGATAGATAATAGATACCAGCAGTTAGATAGATAAATAGATAGATAGAAAATACATAGATAGATGGATAATAGATAGTTAGAAATATATATATAGAAAGATAGATATATAGAGAGACAGAAAGAATATATAGATAAAATGGTACATAAATAGTTAAAGACACAAACGCGTACACACACAAAATCTTAACGCAATAGTTAATAAAAAAAAAAAAAAATAGGAAAAAAAATGGCGTGGGCTCCCGCACAATTTTCTGCACCAGAGGGGGAAAGCCGACAGCCGGGGCCAATATTTGTAGCCTGGGAAGGGGTTAATACCCATGGATCTTCCCAAGCTATGAATATCAGCCCGCAGCTAGTCTTCACTGGCTATTAAAATAGGGGGACCCCCCCCAAAAAAATGACGTGGGGTCCCCCTATAATTTATAGCCAGAAAGGCTACGCAGGCAGCTGCGGGCTGATATTCATAGCCTAGGAAGGGGCCATGGATATTGGCGCCCCCCTGGCTAAAAATACCAGCACCCAGCCGCCCCAGAATTGGCGCATCTGTACGATGCGCCAATTCCGGCACTTAGCCCCTCTCTTCCCACTCCCCTGTAGCGTGTGGATATGGGGTAATAAGGGGTTAATATCACCTTGCTATTGTAAGGTGATATTAAGCCCGGTTAATAATAGAGAGGCGTCAATAAGACGCCTATCCATTATTAATCTTATATTAATAAAGGGTTAAAAAAACAACACACGCATAAGAATAAATTATTTTAATGAAATAAAACACAAGACGGTTTTCATTACTCTTTATTATACGCTCAGATCCAAGCGACGCCCTCGATCTCCTGTAATAAAACGTAAAAAAATAAAACAACCGTATACTCCCTGTCCGACGCAGTCCAATTAATAACGAGTGTCCCACGACGGTCTCCCCTATAGAACGGTGACATCAGGTGACAATGGCTCCTGCAGTGCATTACTGAGGTTACCTGAGTTCATTGTCTCACTTTATGGCAATGCTGCGTGGGAATTTTCTCACCCAGCATTGCCGTCATTCTCTCCCGGCGGCAGAGTGGTACACAGATCGATGGGGTCGGGGAATAGGTGAGTATATACTCTATGTGTTGTATTTTCATGTGTATGTTCTGTATGTCATGTGTATGTTCTGTATGTCATTGTATGTTATATGTTGTATGTCATGTATGGTTTTGTTTTTTGTTTTTTTTTACATTCAGCACATTAGCCAGATGATGGGACTACTACTGTCCCATCATTGGCTAATGTGTCAGTCACTGTCACTGTAGCAGGCATAGCCGGATGGGACTTGTAGTCCCATCCGACGATGCCTGCATACACAGATCACGCACACAGCCCCGCACACCGATCCCGCACACAGGCCGGCACACCGATCCCGCACACAGCCCCGCACACCGATCACGCACACAGGCCCGCACACCGATCACGCAGACACCAGCACACAATCACCGCCCACACACAGCGCCGCACACTATACACGCCCACGCACCGCCCATACACATAGCGCTGCACACTATACACGCCCACGCACCGCCCACACACTTCCCTCCTCCCGAACTGCAGCGGTTTCACCCGCAGCAAAACCGGCAAAACTGCGGAAGTGCCCGACTCAATGCAAGTCAATGGGCGCCGAACCGCTGCAGTTCAGCACAAAGAATTGACATGCTGCGGAAAATAAAGCGCGGCGAAACCGCGCGTTTTTTTCCGCAGCATGTGCACAGCAGACATGCGGTTCCCATTGGATTACATTGCATGTGCACTGTGCTGCGGGTTGGATGCGTTTCCGCACATTGAAAAACGCAGCGGAAACGCATCTAAAAACGCAACGTGTGCACAGGGCCTAAAACTGCCTTATCAATTTTACCACACGCGGAATGGTATAAACGCCCCACCCCAAAAGAAATTCATGAATTGCTGGTTTTTGCTCATTCTGTATCCTAAAAATCGGAATAGAAAGTGATCAGAAAATGTCATGTGCCTGAAAATGTACCAATAAAAACGTCAACTCGTCCCGCAAAAAACAAGACCTCACATGACTCTGTGGGCCAAAACATGGAAAAATTATAGCTCTAAAAATGAGGTGATGCAAAAACTATTTTTTGCAATAAAAAGCGTCTTTTAGTTTGTGACAGCTGGCAAACATAAAAACCCGCTAGAACGGTTTTTGATCACTGTGATAGACCCTATCACAGTGATCAAAATGAAAAAATAGTAAATCAAACCCCCCTTTTTCACTCCTCTAGTTAGGGAAAAATAATAAAAAAATTTATTTATTTCCATTTTCCCATTAGGGTTAGAGTTGGGCTAAAGTAAGAGTTAGGGTTGGGGTTAAAGATAGGGTTAGTGCTAAAGTTAGGGTTAGGGCTGGATTAGGGTTAGGGGTGTGTTGGGGTTAGGGTTGGAGTTAGAATTGGGGATTTCCACTGTTTAGGCACATCAGGGGCTCTCCAAACGCGACATGGTGTCTGATCTCAATTCCAGCCAATTCTACACTGAAAAAGTCAAACGGTGCTCCTTCCCTTCCGTGTTCTGCCATGCGCCCAAACAGTGGTTTTGCCCCCACATATGGGGTATCAGCATACTCAGGACAAATTGCACAACTTTTAGGGTCCAATTTCTCCTGTTACCCTTGGAAAATAAAAAATTGGGGCAAAAATATTTTTCTGAAAAAAATATGATTTTTTTATTTTTACGGCTCTACGTTATAAACTTCTGTGAAGCACTTGGGGGTTCAAAGTGCCCACCACACATCTAGGTAAGTTCATTATGGGGTCTACTTTCCAAAATGGTGTCACTTGTGGGGGGTTTCCACTGTTTAGGCACATCAGGGGCTCTCCAAACGCGACATGGCGTCCGATCTCAATTCCAGTCAATTTTGCGTTGAAAAGTCAAAAGGCGCACCTACCCTTCCGAGCTCTGCCATGCGCCCAAACAGTGGTCCCCCTCTCATATGGGGTATCAGCGTACTCAGGACAAATTGTACAACAACTTTTGGGGTCCAATTTCTCCTGTTACCCTTGGTAAAATAAAACAAATTGGATCTGAAGTAAATTTTTGTGAACAAAAAGTTAAATGTTCATTTTTTTTTTAAACATTCCAAAAATTCCTGTGAAGCACCTGAAGGGTTAATAAACTTCTTGAATGTGGTTTTGATCACCTTTAGGGGTGCAGTTTTTAGACTGGTGTCACTTTTGGGTATTTTCTATCATATAAACCCCTCAGAGTGACTTCAAATGTGATGTCCCTAATAAAATAAAATGAAATGTTGTTGTAAAAATGAGAAATTGCTGGTCAGCTTTTAACCCTTAAGTTCCTAACAAACAAAAAAAAAATGGTTACAAAATTGTGCTGATGTAAAGTAGACATGTGGGAAATGTTACTTATTAAGTATTTAATGTGACATATTTCTGTGATTTAAGTGCATGAAAACTCAAATTTGTAAAATTGCGAAATTTTCAAACTTTTCGCCAAATTTCCGTTTTTTTCACAAATAAACGCAAGTCATATCAAACAAATTTTACCACTATCATGAAGTACAATATGTCACGAGAAAACAGCGTGAGAATCACTGGGATCCATGGAAGCGTTCCAGAGTTATTACCTCATAAAGGAACAGTGGTCAGAAATTGGCCTAGTCATTAACATGCAAACCACCCTTGGGGTAAAGGGGTTAAAACTTTGATTTCAATAAACACCAATAAAGCTTGCAGTCTGCACATAACGTTAGCAGTTTGATAGTATATATACCCTGAAAAAACTTTTATTCAAAGCTTTGGAAATACAAAAGAAAAATGCTCCGAACAGATCACATGCCTCATACAAATACATTACAATTACTTCCATTTAAACCATTTCAGAGGCGAAGGAAATTGGTTTCATTGAGTCTATTGTTCATAAAGCCCAAAGGAATCCAAAAAAATGACATAAGGAATAAGTACTTTTGCAAATTGCCCCATATTTTAGAAAAATCCTTATTAAAGATGCTGAATGTATTTTCTCATCTATTCACATTGAAAATGATTAAGATTAACAAATGTCCAACCATCTTATTGTCAGGAATCTATTGCAGCGATTAAATTATCTAAGCAAACCAACTAAGTTATCATTAGAATGATTGTAAACCAAACTGTCACATCACAAGAGAAAAAGAAATTAAATTTGCAATTGGTGCCTATGGTTTTGAGAGACTTTCCATTTGATTTTCATTAAAGTTCTCAATGACTGAACACTAAAATAATAATAAATAATAATGTATAAAAATAATAATATAGAGATTCATACTCACTCGAGTTGGATAATAATTGACTAATATTGATAGATTTCGACTAACTTGATATTGATTCAAGTCACCAGAAGTCTGGGTAAACTTTAGACATGTTCCGGATTTGAAACACGCACCACAACTCGGTTTACTCTGAGTAAAAAGAAGCACGTGGGCATGAGATTTCTAGAAATCCCATCCACTTGGCTACAATTGTAAGATGCTGCATTTTTGAAGCAGCAAAAATAAGCAGCATCAAAAACTCATTGTCGGAACACAGGGCTAAAATAATTTGTTATTGAACGTTTTTAATGGTGCACAAGCATTTGCTGCCCCACCTTTCAAGCAACTTATGAGGCTTGACATTAACTTTCATATTAATGTACATTTAGTCACAAAGTATCACTTGGTTTACTTTAAAACTATATTAGCAGGCAGCCGTGAGGAAACACATACGCTGTATGAAATAATCTTAGATATTTATTAAAAAATAAAAATGTGTAAATCATTATTTCAGATAACATGTTGCCTTCCTATGCGAACAATACTTTAAGTATTAAGCAGTAGCGTGGGAAGAGAATTCTGTCCTGTCAAGCACATTTAGGTTGCTTTCACATGTTGTGGCTGTGATTTTTTTTCTGAAATTGCGAACTTGTGAGTCTTCAGCTATTATTGAAAAATGAAAGCCCCAATGAGTCACTCACTCCAAGAGTTTGTCTACAATTTCAGTATATAATTATTTAAAATTATTTATTTGGGGTTTTATATATTTTTAAAAAATGAAGTTTATTAGCTGTTTATACAATTTTAATTCTATTGTAGGGTCCATCCTAAACCTAGCCATAGAGTATTCCGGGTATAGAATATTTGGCAGATTGCATTAATTAACATTAATATTCCCCTTGACTGTATGGATACATGCATGCACTTGTGTCCAATACATGCAATCATGTTAATGAAGAAGTCTTGGTGAATAGAGTTTCCCTCAGTCAAGCATTAACTGAATAGAATGGCAGTCCTAGAAATTGCTGATGAGTAAACAATATTGTACAGTGGAGAAAATACCGTATTTTTCGGATTATAACACGCACCCCAAATTTTGAGGAGAAAAATAGGGAAAAACTTTTTTTGTAATAAAATGGTGGTGCTTCTTATAATCCATGCGTCTTATTGCCTACTGGGGCTGGTGGCTGCGGTGAAGCGGCTCCCAGGGTCGCTGCTGGCGGAGGCAAGAGTGGAACGTTGCTGCAAGCTGGGATGAGCGGGTGTTCCAATAATGTGGCGCACTGCTGCGGGTGTCCAGTGCCGCCGGATCTCCATCTGCGCATGCGCCGCCCCCGGCGGTCATTTTCCCGGAGTCCACCGTACAAGGAAGCATGGACAAACTGTCGGCAGAGCCCCCTCCCCCCGCAGCACCAGACAGAGCGTGACGGCAGCATCTGGCAGCACCGGGGACAGAGCATGACGGCAGCACCGGATACCCGCATCACCGATAAGATATATCCGCATTATAAGACACACCCCCATTTTCCTAACAAATTTGGGGGAAAAAAAGTGCGTCTTATAATCCGAAAAATACAATAAGTATTTTATACACTGCCGAGTTTGCAAGTTTTTCCACCTACAAAGAATGGAGAGGTCTGTAATTTTATCATAGGTACACTTCAACTGTGAGAGTCTAATTTAAAAAAAAAAAAAAAAAATCACATTGTATGATTTTTAAAAAATTAAATTGCATTTTATTGCATGAAAGATGTGTTTGATCACCTACCAACCAGCAAGAATTCTGTCTCTCACCGAGCTGCTAGGTTTTCTTTAAGAAGTCCTTCTACTCTGCACTCATTACCTGTATTAATTGCACCTGTTTGAACTTGTTACCTGTATAAAAGACACCTGTCCACACACTCGATCAATCACACTTCAACCTGTCCATCATAGCTAAGACCAAAAAGATTTCTAAAGACACCAGGGACAAAATTGTAGACCTGCACAAGGCTGGGATGGGCTACAGGACAATAGTCATGCAGCTTGATGAGGAGGTAACAACTGTTGGCTCAATTATTAGAAAATGGAATAAACACAAGATGATTGTTAATCTTCCATGATCTAGGGCTCAATGCAAAATCTCGCCTCGTGGGTAAAGAATATTCTGAGAAAGGTCAGGAATCAGCCCAGAACTACATGGGAGGACCTGGTCAATGACCTGAAGAGAGTTGGGACCACAGTCTCAAACGTTACCGTTAGTAACACATCATCATGGATTAAAATCAAGGTCATGTGGTCAGATGAGACCAAAATAGAACTTTTTGGCATCAACTGCGCTTGCCGTGTTTGGAGGAAGAAGAAAGACGAGTAAAACCACAAGAACACCGTCCCAACCATGAAGCGCAGTGGGGGAAACATCATACTTTGGGGTGTTTTTCTGCAAAGGGGACAGGACGACTGCACTGTATTGAATGCTGGATGGATGGGGTCATGTATTGCAAGATATTGTCCAACAACTATAATGCCCTAGTAAGTAACACGAAGGACCGTGATGATAGGGAACCTATACACGAACAAACAAGTCCTCCAAATAAAGCCAATGATTAAATACTCAATTTTATTGATGAACAACAAATAAAACAATTAAAATGCCAAACATGCCATAGTGGAAAAGAAAAAACACTGGGCAAGATTTATATCAGGAGTAAGTTATATGCATTAGACATCCTGGGTTGTACAGTGTAAAGAACCCAACTGTTATAATCTTAAAACAATTGTTGCAATACAGACAAAAGGGGCAAAACACAAGCATAGTCAGACAGACAGAGGTCGGGGCAGGTAGCACAGTATCAGAAAACATAACCAAGGTCAGGAGCAGACAGAAAATACAGGACAAAAAGACAAGCCTTGTCAGTAACGGAGGGATAAACAAAACACCTCGACAGGAACTAGATGAAAACAGCAACTCAAACCTAAGCTCAGGCAATGGTGAGGAGGCAGGAGCCGCCTAAAATAGCACCTACTGGTGGGTGATTGGCTGGGAAATCCAAACCCTGCAGGACACAGCAGGGTTAAATTCCTGCAGGTTCTGGCGGCACCCCCTATAGCCATTTGGCGACATCAGGGATACGCAGCAGAGTTGGTGCAGACATGAGGATATGCATAGCAGCGAACTTAGTGAGTAGCATGGCAACAAGAATGCATATGAGTTATCCACCGTGACATACACAACAACGGTGTCTACAGAGAAGCATGACCTAAAAAGGACCTATGTCGAATTAGCATTATTTCATTTTTTTTCCTTCTCATAACCAGAGCTGAATACACCTTGTTTCAAGCAGAAATTATATTTGTAAGATGAAGGATGTTTTAAATCTGTAGCTTTACTTACCTGTTGGAAGCAACTAAGGAGCAAAGTGAGTGCGTTCCAACAATTTGATTATTTTCCAGAAAAGTTACACTATGGAGTTACATACACACATCTACCACCCAGTAGTATGACAGGAGATAAATTCAGTAAAATTCTCAAGTCGGAAAAGCAATTCAACATTTAGATGTAACATTTAATTGGTTTGACTGCCTAAACCAAAGTAAGTTAGGTCAATGATATCACCAGCTTGTTAAGAATAAAGCATTTGCTCTACCACCACTTAGAATAAAATGTCGAAAATTAAAAGTCTGAAAATGAAATATCAAGGTACCGTTATTGATATTAAAAATCTGCACGTTTCAACTTTTTTATCCTCATATTGAGACATGAAAGGAATGATTAGAACCACATTTTCATAAGAGGGGAAAAGGCAAAGCTGACCTTCCTTTTATTAGACTACAATTTGCTTCACCACTGTTTTCTTAAGCGATACGAATGGTTTATATACCTTAACAGCACGCCACACATGGCTCCGATTAGGTTTAACAGGACAAGGTACCCATTGAATAACTTTCACAGACTCCTTCCTAATGGGATATAATAATAAATCTGATATAGGGAGATAAAAATAACTATATACCAATCATATACCATTGACAATAAATTATTTGGAACTGACATTTCGATAAGGCAAAGAAACCCTCAAATGAGACATAAATAAACCAAGCACATAAAAAAGAGCAAACCAAAGAGTCAAAACATGCAATATCTTTTGCCAACTTGTATCCTTTAATATTAACAGCTGTCAACATTTTTACGTATAGATGCCACTAACTACTACAATCTGGCAAATGTCAAAATTCCATTTGGCTTCTTATTGCTTGCCTTCTTAATGCTTAATGACCAATTCCTCGGAGATGCCCTTAAAAGCCTACATATTGTCCTTGGGAAGAAACTTTCTCTCACCAATCAATCAGAAGCAAGTCAGAGGACTGCGATGAAATGTACAGCCCTGTTTAAGTAAGCAAATGAACACAGAAATGGAGGCATTATTAGAAGAACCTCGTTTTGTGTGGGAGGGAGCAGGAATCAGGAAAAATATTTGTTATACAGAGAAGTTAATATCCAATAAGGAGTAAGAGTGATGAAAGAAAGCAGAGTCACAGTGAACCCAAATACACTGACAGACACAATTATTTTAATAATTGCTAATGAACATAGTCAAGTGCCTAAAAAAAAAAAAAAATTTGCTTAGACTACACCAGGCTTTGACCTCAACCTGTGTAAGTGCATTTAAACCTGAGCCCACCACAACTGATTAACGGTGCTAGTCAAGGCCAGGGTGTAGTAGAAGGGATTTTTTTTTTTTAAAGGTTTTTTTTTTTCCCTCCCCATCACATGGCCTGAAGCATAGTTAAATGAACCTTAAAATGGCTACAAACAGCTCAATGACTACACAGAGTCCTGCCAATTAGAAATAATTAGGGATTCATTTTGGTGGTAAGTCTTTTTAAGTGCATACATAATGATGCAATGATGCTTATTAGCGATCTTATACGAGCTATGCTCAAACAGCCTGAAATAATTATGCAACTATCACAAAGCCTTGCACATCTCTGTACTTCACCTTAATGTATTTAAAAATCCACTTCATTACCTCCAGTAATTAATCCTCCATTAATTGGAGGAAAAGCCCAGTTTACCGTGCTTCGTCTCTAATTATCATCTTATAAATAGTTATATTTCTAATTAATGTGTTCATTAAGCTGGATATCTTTCTCAAAGCCACGCTAAGAGCAAAGGTTCCGCTTGTTCTCTCAACAGTCTAACTAGCCATAAGGTTGGGCCATTTTGGTTGTATTTGCTTTTATTTTATTATATTCAACCTCCTAATTGGCATTTAAAACCTAATTTGGAAGAACTTCAAGAAGAGTATATAAGGAAAATAGGAAAATCTTTTTTCCTTGTATCACAAAAGCTTCAAGCTTAAAGAGGAAAACTTTCTTATGAATAAATTTGCAGAATGCGGGAAGCACTTCTGGCACAAATTAACTTTGCCGTTACAGTACAGATAAAGATGGTGAATAGAAAAGGAATATTAAGCCCCATTGTGACTAATATTCTTCCCTCTAGCATCATCGTGTAATCAAATGCTAAATAAATAACTGAAATAACACTATTATATTGTTTCTTTCAATATAAAAAGTTAACAAGACCTTTATAATATCCAAGGGGATTCTAGCGTAAAGCGCCAAGATGAAATGTGTGTGATGTGTGCCCAAATGGAATTGGATTAACAGGAATCGAGAACATATTCTGAGATCACATAAATGGACAAGAATTAGGATCTGTTTGACTTGGAATATATAAAATTTACCATCAAGAAGTTCCATATACAAAATGAATATTTTCTGTAAATTTTTGTAAAATTCTTATTAGCACTTCAATGTGAAACCACAATTGCCAAGTCACCTTACTAAAAAAATGTTTAATGTCTACAATGTGGTCACAGGAAGAGGCCCATACTCTTTCGGCTAAGCGACTTCCATTTATCTGCTCCATTTCAGGAACAGGCAAACTGAATTCAGTCTTAAAAAAGACCCATTTGTTAACTGATGCAAACAGAAGGACGCCAATGATTATTATGTGAACATGTCTAGTGGAAGAAAAAAAGTTCTGCATAAGTTTATAGAATGGAAGAAAAGGCTTTAACACCAAATGGAAACCAGACTGATACCATAGTAATCATTGGGATCTCAATGCTTCTATATGCATCACTTAGCCAGCAGATGCTTTTAGGACATGAATTTCCATTGTTGGCAGGGTGTTCCGGCCTCCCCTCTGGTTCCTCAGGAGGCACATGAAACCCATCAACGGCCTTTTAGGGAGTCCGATCAGAGGTGGTGTTTTTGGTTGTTCGCCTAGGGATTGACTGATCTATACAGGTACCAGTTGGGTGTAGGAGCGACTTATCTCTATAGTAAGTCTTCCTTACTCCCTTTACCCATGTGCGACTGTGTTAAGTGCATAACATTATAGCCAGCCCATTAGTGTGTGCTGGGAGTTAACATGGATCCAGAGGGCACCTTGGCCGCACAGCTTCAAGCCTTGTCTTTGGAGGTTGCAAGCATTAAACAACAGCAACTTGCATGTCACGCTGATCAAAATATCTTGGGTTGACAGAGCATCACAGTGGAACCCAAGGTAATGTTGCTGGACTGCTTCCACAGGGATAGTAAGTTTACCATCTTTTCTGCATCGTATAAATTATACTTTGGCCTCCATCCTGTCTCCTGTGTCCGAGAGCCAACAAGTGGACATTTTTTGTCTTTGCTCCATGGAGATCCACAGCCTTGGGCATTTTCTTTGCCTGAGGATTCCCTGATGTTGTCTTCTGTTAAAGCATTTTTCTTGGCTCTTGGCCTCATTTACGATGACCCTGACAAAGTCGCTGTGGCTGAATCCAAGATCCGTAAGTTGGTTCAGTGTGGTCGTAGAGCTGAGGACTATTGCTCTGAGTTTAGACGTTGGGCAATAGAAACCTCTGGGACAACGCAGCTCTTCAGAGTCAGTTCTGTCTGGGACTTTCGGACCAGATTAAGGACATGGCTGGTCTACAGTCCTTGTCCACAGTCCCTGAAGGCTATGACATTTGTGGTACATTTAAATAGATGTCTGACAGACAGATACATGTAAAGGCATTTCAGTATTGTGTTCTTCACTATTAGTTGAGACTTATGAACCTGTGCAAATTGGTGTTGCAGAGATCCCACAGAGGTACAACTGTTCAGGTCACGTTGTGGTTCAATGTTTCAAATATAAAAATAAAATTTCTAAAAGAAAGAAAGAAAAAAAAAAAGAAGACACTAAAAATGTAAAGATGCATTTTACAAGAGTCCGAGATTGTTTCTTGTTCAGACATCTTTGTTTTCTACAGGTATCCTGAACTAAGGGTGAGTTTCCACGTCAGAAACGCTGCGTGTTTGGCGCTGTGCGCTGGCGCAGCGCCAACACGCAGCGTCCAATGTTACAGCATAGTGGAGGGATTTCAAGAAATCCGTCTCCACATGCGTAACAATACGCAGGTGGCAAACCTGCGTAAACGGACATGCGGCGCGTCTTTTCAGACGCAGCATGTCCTCGCGTATTGCGGCGACGGTGCGTCGCCGCAACATAATTAACACAGGCTATGTAGCCCTGCGCTCTTTCCGAGGTGTTCCGGAGGTGTCCTGAACACCTCCGAAGAGCGCGCGTCAGAAAGGGGGGGGGCTAGACGGAGCGAATTTCCGCTCCGTCAAAAGCGCTTGGTTCGGACCGTGAACATAGCCTAAGTCTGGTTATATTTTTAAGTCTGCATTTGTGGATTCAGTTCTGCCTGATTCTAATTGATCATGATTTTGTTGTAACTGTGGTTATGATGTCTCTTCTCTCGCTCATTTTCAAATTTCAGCGATTGATAAATCTCCTCTTGCATAAAGTCACAGCTCTATGAAGGTCAAGAATATACGTATGAAAGTTGGAGTGCTACATAATGAATCCATTTCATTCATGGTTTTTCCTTTTCTACCTGCAAAGGTAGTGTTAGGCCTGCCATGGTTAATTAGGCACAATCCTGTAATCAATTGGGAGACTCAAGAAATCAGGTCATGGGGTGACTCTTGCTTTTCCGCTTGTCTGTTGAGTTCTTTGGCTTAAGTGAGGACTCACCTTCCAGAATTCATTCAGACATCTTTACGTTTTTTTCTGAGGCCGAGTGTGATTTTCATTCACACCATAGGTCATATGATTGTGCTATTGACAGAGAGGGAGGCTTTGAAATATACAGCCATCCACCTCTCCAGTCGCCGTGGGGTTCTTAAGGTTGTGTCCGTGCTTGGATTTTAGACAAAACAAATAAAATAACTTTATGCAATCCTTACCCTTTTTGCCCCTTATACCTGACTTTTATAACTCATTATTTGGAGCGAGATTATTCTCCAAATTTGACTTAGGATGGGCATATAAACTTATACGCAAACGTCAGGGTGTTGAATCGAAGACCGCATTTCATACACCTGAAGGTCATTTTCAAAACTTGGTGATTGCCATTCGGGTTAACCAATGCTCCGGCAGTTTTTCAAAATTTCATAAATTACATTTTTTGCTCTCTAGAGGGTCGATTTGTGGTAATTTATCTAGATGACATTAATTTACTCGCGTAGTCAGGAGGAGAACTGTGAACATGTCAGACAGGTTCGCCAGATTCTATGTGACAAAAACTAGAGAAATGTCATATAAACTAGAGAAATATCAATTTGAAGTACAGCAGGTTCAATTCTTAGGACATTTACAGTAGGTTTCTGCATCGGGGCTTTGTATGAACCTTATTAAGGTGCAAACAGTCCTTGATTGGGTCCTGCCAAGTAACTTGAAAGCATTCGGAGATTTCTTGGCTTTGGAAATTTTTATTGGAAATTCACTAAGAACGTTTTAGTCATAGCCAAGACTTTATCTGACATGACCAGAAAGGGAACAGATTTTTCTGCTTGGTCAGCTCTCAAGACAGCATTCTCTAAAGGGTATGCCACACTAAGCGATCACACTAGCGATCACGACAACGACGCAAGCTAACGAGATCGTTGGTGTGATCGCTTTAAGGTCGCTAGTAGCTTCCAAACAGGAGATCTCATCAACGACACATCAGCGGTCAGCGATCTGTATAACAACTTTGGCGGTCGTTAGGATCTGTAACAGCATGTACTGAGCGCAACCTTTTCCACGCCCCTCAGCACAGATAGGTGGTCACTGTATATGTTTTATAATTATATATGTATGTTATAATTAATGTTTTGACCGTGTCATGAAAGACGACATATAGCGCTCCCTTTCATTGTTCTTGAGCGCTTCTGATTCATAGGAATTTCCAGCATCGCTCATGCTTCCTGTGTCCTGCTAGCCTGATTTGCAGCTACTGCGATCCACTCTGTGACGCTAAAGAAAACCTAGTCCCGCCTGCCTGCTTTTGCAGCTACTGCGATCCAGTCTGTGCCGCTAAAAAAAACCTAGTCCCGCCTGCGCCACTGACATATGCGTCACCAACGAGGTCGCTCGTCGTTCACAAAAGGTGTCAAACACAGCGATTCAGGCTCACCAGTGGGACGTCAACGATCAAAAAACGGTCCAGAACGTTCGTGAACGATCAGCGACATCACAGCAGGGGCCACATCACTGCTACATGTCACACACAGCGACGTCGCTAACGATATCGCTGCTGCGTCATAAAATCGCTGACGCTTGAGCGATCTCGCTAGCGATCTCGCTTAGTGTGGCATACCTTTAAGAGTCCTGTTCTCAGTCAACCCAAGGTCGATCTGCCATTCTTTGTCGAGGTAAACACTTCCTCAATTGGGATGGGAGTCGTTCTCAAAAAAAAAAAATTGGCATCTACGTCCTTGTGCTCTTTACTCTCAAAAGTTCACTCAAGAGGAATCTAATTAGGATATAGGTGAATGAGAACTTCTAGCAATTAAAAGAGCTTCTGAGGAATGGCGACATTGGTTGGAGCAGGCAAGACATAAGGTGACTGTCTTTACTGATCATAAGAATATGTGGTATATTGATGCTGCTAAGTGCTTAAACAGCAGATAGGCTCGGTGGGCCATCTTGGATCCTACTCTCTGGTTTCTCAGAAGGCACAAGAAACCCCTTCACTGCCTTTTAGGGAGCCAGGTACAAGGTGGTGTTTGCAGTTGAACAGCTAAGGATTGACCAGTCTGTACAGGGACCAGTTGGATGGAGGTGTGGCTTTTCTCTATAGGAAGTCTTCCTTACTCCCTTTCACCCTTGTTCGAGTGTGGTAGATGCATAACAGCATGTAAAAAAAATTGCAAGTGTCTTTCACATACCACAGCTTGGCATTGCCTAAAGAGTTTGACCCAACTTAAAAAGCTATTACTTATTCAGAGGATTTGATTGAACTGAGCACTAAATTTTATATAGTATAATATATATATATATATATACCAGAAATGTAGTTCATATAATCAATGTGCACATACAGCCTAGCATTAGAGTCGAACAAAAATAATCTTGGGTCCAGCAAATCAGAGCGCTGTGAGCCTACTTCTACTTGCATCCCTAGCACCTCTTCTGCTTAGCAAATTTAGGACTACAGTCATGGCCAAAAGTTTTGAGAATGACACAAATATTATATTTTCACATGATCTGCTGCCCTCTGGTTTTTATGTGTGTTTGACAGATGTTTTTATCACAGACAGAAATATAATTGCAAACATATGAGTAACAAAAGCTTATATTGACAGTTAGAATGAGTTAATGCAGCAAGTCAATATTTGCAGTGTTGACCCTTCTTCTTCAGGACCTCTGCAATTCTCCCTGGCATGCTCTCAATCAACTTCTGGACCAAATCCTGACTGCTAGCAGTCCATTCTTGCACAATAAATGCTTTCATTTTGTCAGAATTTTTAGGTTTTTGTTTGTCCACCCGTCTCTTGATGATTGACCACAAGTTCTCAATGGGATTAAGATCTGGGGAGTTTCCAGGCCATGGACCCAAAATCTCTATGTTTTGTTCCCTGAGCCATTTAGTTATCACCTTTGCTTTATGGCAAGGTGCTCCATCATGCTGGAAAAGGCATTGTTGATCGCCAAACTGCTATTGGAGGGTTGGGAGAAGTTGCTCTTGGAGGATATTCTGGTACCATTCTTTATTCATCGCTGTTTTTAGGCAAGACTGTGAGAGAGCCGATTCCCTTGGCTGAGAAGCAACCCCACACATGAATGGTTTCAGGATGCTTAACAGTTGGCATGAGACAAGACTGGTGGTAGCGCTCACCTTGTCTTCTCCGAATGAGGCGTTTTCCTGATGTCCCAAACAATCGAAAAGGGGATTCATCAGAGAAAATAACTTTACCCCAGTCCTCAGCAGTCCACTGCCTGTACCTTTTGCAGAATATCAGTCTGTCCATGATGTTTTTTCTGGAGAGAAGTGGCTTCTTTGCTGCCCTCCTTGAGACCAGGCCTTGCTCCAAGAGTCTCCGCCTCACAGTGCGTGCAGATGCACTCACACCTGCCTGCTGCCATTCCTGAGCAAGCTCTGCACTGCTGGTAGCCCGATCCCGCAGCTGAAACACTTTTAAGAGATGGTCCGGGCGCTTGCTGGTCTTTCTTGGGCGCCCTGGAGCCTTTTTGGCAACAATGGAACCTCTCTCCGTGAAGTTCTTGATGATGCGATAGATTGTTGACTGAGGTGCAATCTTTCTAGCTGCGATACTCTTCCCTGTTAGGCCATTTTTGTGCATTGCAATGATGACTGCACGTGTTTCTTTAGAGATAACCATGGTTAACAGAAGAGAAACAATGATGCCAAGCACCAGCCTCCTTTTAAAGTGTCCAGTGGTCTCATTCTTACTTAATCATGACAGATTGATCTCCAGCCATGTCCTCAACACCCACATCTGTGTTAATGGAGCAATCACTGAAAAGAGGTTAGCTGGTCCTTTTAAGGCAGGGCTGCAATGATGTTGAAATGTGTTTTGGGGGATAAAGTTCATTTTCTAGCCAAATATTGACTTTGCAAGTAATTGCTGTTAAGCTGATCACTCTTTATAACATTCTGGAGTATATGCAAATTGCCATTAGAAAAAGTGAAGCAGTAGACTTGGTAAAAATTAATATTTGTGTCATTCTCAAAACTTTTGTCCATGACTGTATGATGTTGAACCAGGCTTATTAATTTGAAGAGGCTGTTTGCAGGGCTTGCTCCAAAAGCCATAGGCTACTGATGTAGCTGCTGGACCAGGGTACTGCAAATCTTTTGGTAGAGATGCTGTTGCATTTGTTTGGGAAATAAATTGCTGACGACTGAGATCCCACAGTACAACACTTGGCCATCTCTAGCATTCCCAGATAGAATAGATGAATGACACGCATGCACAGCCATTGCTTCACTCAATCAACTTCTTCAGAACCTCCTCATCAGGATCGGTGGAGGTACCAGAGGTGGGTCCTACAGCAATCAGAAGAATATCACCTATTGTTGTGAATGGGTTTGAGATGAGTTCTGAGCAGAGGCTCCCTCTGGTGGTTACAAGCGGTGCTAGTGAAGATTGTGAGGACTGGGAATCAGGTGTGACTGACTGGTCTTATATAAGGGAGTCATTTTCCCATCAGGGTTGCCGGTGATCAATTGTTCTGGTCTGAATCCTTCTTTCCAGTTTCCCTTGTAGCCTGCCGTGTCGTGTCTGCATCTCCTGCTATCAGATAAGTCATTTTCTTTTTTTGTGTTTGTGCTATATTTTTGCATTTTGTCCTGCACTTCTGTGGGGCCTTCAGGGTCCCCTCCGGGGGCTTTTGCCCTCTCAGTTTGGTTCAGCCACTGAGTTTTGTACTTTTGCTTTTTCCAGTTTTTTCAGTGGCTGCTGTTTTGATTTTGTTACACCAGAGAACTAATTTAGGTGGTAGAGGTCGTGTGATCTCAGGTGATTTTGAAATTAGTAGAGTTGGTGCTTTTCAGGGTTTTCTGGGATTGCAGTAAGTACCCTTCCTGTCCTTTTCTATTTAGATAGTTTGGGCCCCAGCGTTTGCTCATACTATTTTCTTTCTGTGTCAGTATTTCCTCTTGTCTAACCGCCATTACATGTTTGGGGCTTTCTATTATCTTTGGGGTTCTGCTCCGGGGCAGATAGCTTTCCTATTTCTATCTTTAGGTGTAGTTAGTTTCTCAGGCTGTGACGAGGCGTCTAGGACCAACGTAGGAACGCTCCACGGCTGCCTCTAGTTGCGGTGGTTAGTCAGGGTACTGCAATCTCATAGATTCCAACTGCTCTGGTGTATTGCCTTTTTTACCTGCACTCCTCAGCTACCGAAACATAACAGTATCACCGGCCTAAAAATTGAAAATTGTATGGTACTCACAGAGGGGAAAAAATATTGTGAAAGAAAAAAGGTTGTCAGAGTTGTCAGAGATATTTTTCTGTTTGTTGCATTTTTTTTCCCTCTGTATCTCTGGGTGCTGGGGAGGATCTTTTCTCCCAATGGAGTTTGCACAGTTGTCTGGCCGTGTGGATCAGCTTGCCACTGAGGTTCAAGTATTGCTGCATATCTTGCTAGGTTGCCTGTTGTGGAACCTAGGATCCCCATGCCAGATTTGTTTTTAGGGGATCGAGCTAAGTTTCAGAATTTCAAAAATAATTGTAAATTGTTTTTTGCCTTAAAATCTAAGTCCTCAGGAAACGCAGCGCAGCAGGTTCAAATTATCATCTCTCTCCTGCGCGGCGATCCTCAGGATTGGGCTTTTTCCCTGACACCTGGGGATCCTGTTTTGAGTGATGTTGATGCATTTTTTCAGGCTTTGGGGTTATTGTACGATGAGCCTAATGTCACTGATCAAGCTGAAAAAGCCTTGTTGGCATTAAATCAGGGGCTTGATGACGCTGAGTTATACTGTCAGAGATTCCGTAGGTGGGCAGTCCTGACCAAATGGAATGACGACGCTTTGGCGGCCCTTTTCCGGAAGGGTCTGTCAGATAATGTAAAGGATGTTATGGTGGGATTCCCTGTCCCCTCTGGTCTCAATGATTCTATGTCATTAGCGATTCAAATTGACAGACGTTTGCGTGAGCGGAGAAGTATGCGTGGAATGGTGTTGCCTTGTGAACCAGCCTCTGAACCCATGCAGTGTGATAGAGTGGTGTCTGGGGCACAGCGTCATGAGTTTCGAAAGCGCAATGGGTTATGTTTCTACTGTGGTGATGCCTCTCATGCTATTTCAGTCTGCCCTAAGCGGGGAAGACGTTTTGCACGCTCAGTTGTCTTGGGTAGTGTTCAGACTAAGTTTTTATTAACTGTCACTCTGATATGCTCTCTGTCCTCATTTTCTGCTCAGGCTTTCGTTGATTCTGGAGCAGCTATTAACCTGATGGATTATGATTTTGCTAAACGTTGTGGGTTTCCCTTGATACCCCTACAGAAGTCTATTCCCCTACTGGGGATCGATTCTACCCCTTTGGCTGAGAATAAACCCCAGTTTTCTACTCAGGTGATAATGAGGGTTGAACCTGATCACCAGGAGTGCTGCAAATTTTTGGTTCTATATAATCTGCATGACATTATCGTGCTGGGTTTCCCTTGGTTACAGTCTCATAATCCTGTTTTGGATTGGAAATCTGTGTCTGTAACCAGTTGGGGCTGCCAATGTGTTAATACCAACACTCCTGTTTTTTCTGCCTCCCCCCAGGCTCAGGATGTTCCTGACTTTTTGATTGATTTTTCTGATGTGTTTAGCGAAAGTAAATCTGCATCCTTGCCTCCCCATAGGAGCTATGACTGCGCTATTGAATTAGTGCCGGGTAGTAAATTCCCTAAAGGTCGCCTTTTTAACTTGTCTGTACCTGAACATGACGCTATGCGGTCTTATATCAAGGAATCATTGGAGAAGGGTCATATCAGACCATCCTCTTCACCCTTAGGTGCCGGTTTTTTCTTTGTGGCCAAAAAAGATGGTTCATTAAGGCCGTGTATTGATTATCGTCTCTTGAACAATATTACTGTGAAATATCAATACCCGTTACCCTTGATTTCTGACCTGTTTTCCAGGGTGAAAAACGCTACTTGGTTTACCAAGCTTGACCTCAGGGGGCGTATAACCTTATTCGCATTAAGCACGGGGATGAATGGAAGACGGCATTCAATACCCCTGAAGGGCATTTTGAGTACCTAGTGATGCCCTTTGGGCTCACTAATGCTCCTTCCGTCTTCCAGTCCTTCATGAATGACATTTTCAGGGATTTTGTGGACAAATTTCTGATTGTTTATTTGGATGATATCTTGATTTTTTCTAATGACTGGGACTCTCATGTGAAACATGTTCGAACTGTATTCCAGATTTTGAGAGAGAATGCTCTGTATGTGAAGGGATCAAAGTGTCTTTTTGGCGTACAGAGGATCTCATTTCTGGGATTCATTTTGTCCCCATCTGTTATTGAAATGGACCCGGTCAAGGTTCAGGCCATCTGTGATTGGGTCCAACCTACTTCATTAAAGGCTCTTCAGAGATTTTTGGGTTTTGCCAATTTTTATCGTAAATTTATTGGTAATTTCTCGGTTATTGTTAAACCATTAACTGATTTGACCAGAAAGGGTTCTGATGTGGTGAATTGGCCTCCTGAGGCAGTCTCTGCATTTCAGGAACTTATGCAGAGATTCACTTCTGCTCCTGTTCTACGGCAGCCTGATGTTTCTCTGCCATTTCAGGTGGAGGTTGATGCCTCTGAAATTGGGGCAGGTGCCGTTTTGTCCCAAAAAGATCCAGAGACCTCTAAAAGTAACCCTTGTGCCTTTTTCTCTCGAAAATTTTCTCCTACTGAACGTAATTATGACGTGGGTAATCGGGAGTTATTGGCCATGAAGTGGGCTTTTGAAGAGTGGAGACATTGGCTGGAGGGAGCCAAACATCAGGTGGTGGTCCTTACGGACCATAAGAATCTGGTCTATCTGGAATCTGCCAAGCGACTCAATCCTAGACAGGCCAGGTGGGCCTTGTTTTTCACACGTTTTAATTTTGTGGTTTCCATTCTTCCTGGCACTAAGAATGTTAAGGCGGATGCCCTCTCGAGGAGTTTCCTTGCGGACTCTCCTGAGTTATCTGATCCTTCTGTTATTTTGAAAGAGGGTGTAGTTCTTTCCGCCATCTCGCCCAATTTGAGACTTGCTCTGGAGGGGTGTCAGGAGGATAGGCCCGAGCACTGCCCTGTTGGAAAATTGTTTGTCCCGGACCAATGGAAAAAGAGTGTGATGTCTGAGATTCATTGTTCCGCATTGGCTGGGCATCCCGGAATTTTTGGTACCAGAGACTTGGTTAGTCGGTCCTTTTGGTGGCCTACCTTGTCTCGTGATGTCAGGGAATTTGTGCAGTCCTGCGGGACTTGCTCTCGCTCCAAGCCTTGCTCTCGCTCTAGTGGTTTGTTGATGCCATTGCCTGTGCCCAAGAGACCATGGACCCATATCTCTATGGATTTCATTTCCGATCTTCCTGTTTCTCAGAGAATGACCACCATCTGGGTAATTTGTGATAGGTTTTCCAAAATGATACATCTTGTGCCATTACCTAAGTTGCCTTCCTCCTCTGAATTGGTGCCGTTGTTCCTTCAGCACGTGGTTCGTTTACACGGCATTCCTGAGAACATTGTGTCTGACAGAGGAGTCCAGTTTGTTTCCAGATTTTGGAGGACTTTTTGTTCTAAACTGGGTGTTCAATTGTCTTTCTCCTCGGCATTTCATCCTCAGACCAATGGTCAAACTGAGAGAACAAACCAGACATTGGAGACTTATCTAAGATGCTTTGTGTCTGCTGATCAGGATGACTGGGTCTCTTTTTTGCCTTTGGCTGAGTTTGCTCTTAATAATAGGGCTAGCTCTGCCACTTTGATGTCTCCGTTTTTCTGTAATTCTGGGTTTCACCCTCGATTTTCTTCAGGACAGACGGAGGCTTCTGTCTGTCCAGGTGTTGACTCTGTTGTGGAGCGTATGCAACAGATTTGGGACCAGGTAGTGGAGAGGTTGTCCCTCTCTCAGGAGAAGGCCCAGCGGTTTGCTAACCGGCATAGGACTGATGGTCCTCGGTTTAAAGTGGGGGACTTGGTCTGGTTGTCCTCAAAGAATATTCCTATGAGAGTAGCATCTCCTAAATTTAAGCCTAGGTTCATTGGACCTTATAAGATCATGGAGATTATTAATCCTGTTTCTTTTCGTTTGCTTCTTCCAGGGACATTTAAGATCCATAACGTGTTCCACAAGTCCTTGTTGAAGAGGTTTGTTGAGCCAGTGGTTCCTGCTGCTGTGCCTCCTGACCCTGTTTTGGTTGAGGGCAATCTGGAGTATGTGGTTGAGAAAATATTGGATTCTCGTTTTTCTAGACGGAAACTCCAGTATTTGGTTAAATGGAGAGGTTATGGTCAGGAAGACAATTCTTGGGTGTTTGCTTCGGACATCCATGCTAGGAGACTTATCCGTGCGTATCATAGAACTCATCCTGACCGACCTGGTTGCTCAAATGAGGGTTCGGTGACCCCTCCTCAAGGGGGGTACTGTTGTGAATGGGTTTGAGATGAGTTCTGAGCAGAGGCTCCCTCTGGTGGTTACAAGCGGTGCTAGTGAAGATTGTGAGGACTGGGAATCAGGTGTGACTGACTGGTCTTATATAAGGGAGTCATTTTCCCATCAGGGTTGCCGGTGATCAATTGTTCTGGTCTGAATCCTTCTTTCCAGTTTCCCTTGTAGCCTGCTGTGTCGTGTCTGCATCTCCTGCTATCAGATAAGTCATTTTCTTTTTTGTGTTTGTGCTATATTTTTGCATTTTGTCCTGCACTTGTGTGGGGGCCTTCAGGGTCCCCTCCGGGGGCTTTTGCCCTCTCAGTTTGGTTCAGCCACTGAGTTTTGTACTTTTGCTTTTTCCAGTTTTTTCAGTGGCTGCTGTTTTGATTTTGTTACACCAGAGAACTAATTTAGGTGGTAGAGGTCGTGTGATCTCAGGTGATTTTGAAATTAGTAGAGTTGGTGCTTTTCAGGGTTTTCTGGGATTGCAGTAAGTACCCTTCCTATCCTTTTCTATTTAGATAGTTTGGGCCCCAGCGTTTGCTCATACTATTTTCTTTCTGTGTCAGTATTTCCTCTTGTCTAACCGCCATTACATGTTTGGGGGCTTTCTATTATCTTTGGGGTTCTGCTCCGGGGCAGATAGCTTTCCTATTTCTATCTTTAGGTGTAGTTAGTTTCTCAGGCTGTGACGAGGCGTCTAGGACCAACGTAGGAACGCTCCACGGCTGCCTCTAGTTGCGGTGGTTAGTCAGGGTACTGCAATCTCATAGATTCCAACTGCTCTGGTGTATTGCCTTTTTTACCTGCACTCCTCAGCTACCGAAACATAACACCTATGTTGTAAGCTGGAAAAATTTCTATATGTCAACTTCCATAAATTATATCCTATACTGAGTAAATTTGGCTTGTGTTGTATTATATGAACACACACCAACTTTTTTTTATATCAATTAATATTACTATCTATGTGAGGTGGCTGTACAGAGCTTCATATTACACAGCCGTAGACAATCGATGTGCCTCTGCATGGAGCCATAAAATAGAGATATTCTCCTCTAGTATCAGTATTTTAATGAGAGAACAGATTTGTAATATGGATTCAAAAAGAATATGGCACAATATTTGTTTTGCCAGATTTCATATGAAAACTGAAGCATCTAGCGACATATAGAAGTTTGAGGGTGCAGTACAAAGCAATTATACGGAAGTGATTGTGAGCCCTAAAATGGAAAATTACCGTACTTATGTATTCCCATTTTGCATTAACACTGGATACATAGCCCAAATCTATTCTCAGTTCTTATCTTTAGAACAATTGCCAACTTGCTGACAGCTACACATGGACAAAATTGTTGGTATCCTTCTGCTAAAGTAAGAAAAACCCCACAATGGTCACTGAAATAACATCATGTTGACTAAAGTAATTTTCTATTTAAAAATAACTCAGGTCTCACAGAAGGAGACTTCAGAATAGTACAATGCTTTGTTCTTAGCCATTCTTGGATGTTTTTAGCGGTGCGTTTTGGGTCAATATCCTGTTTGAGGACCCATGACCTAAAACTCAGTCCAAGTTTTCTGACGCTATTTCTGACACTGGGAAGCACATTTTGCTCCAGAATGCCTTGATAGTCTTGAGATTTCATTGTACCCTGCACAGATTCAAGACACACTGTGCCAGATGGAGCAAAGCAGCCTTAAAACATAACTGTTCCTCCTCAATGTGTCACAGTAGGTACAATGTTCTTTTCTTTGTAAGCGTCATTTTTGCATCTGTGAACATAGATCTGATGTGACTTGCCAAAAAACTCAAGTTTTGTCTCATTTGTCCAAAGAACATTGTCTCACAAGCTTTTTGGTTTGTCAATATGCAAATGGATAAATTACAGTCTCACTTTTCTATGATTTGCGTTCAACAGTGGTTTCCTCCTCGATCATCTACATGTAATTCACTTTGGCCAAAACAGTGAAGGATGTTGCGATCTGACATTCATGTACCTTGACCTTGGATGCACCTCTAATCTTTTTGGAAGTTGTTCTAGACTCTTTGGTTACTATTCGTATTACCAGTTTCTTCAATTTGTCATTGATGTTCCTCTTGCGGCCACGTTCAGGCAGGTTGGCTACTGTCCCATAGACCTTAAAGTTCTGAATAATATGTACATCTGTAATAACAGGATCATAAAGCTGTTTGGAGATGGTCTTACAGCCTTTACCTTTAATGTTTATCTATATTTTTTTTTCTTATCTCCCAAGTCAACTATCTCCTTAGCTTATTTTGGTCCGTGTTCAGAGAGGTAGACACCAAGATACTAAACAGCACAGTAACTACTTTTCACCTTTTAAAATAGGCAGACTGATTGGTCTCTGTACCAACTTGTAATCAATTGTTTCCAAGGTGCCAGAGAGGAGTCTATTCCTTTATTCATCCAAAATGCATCAAAACCAGTGTGTCTATGTCTTTAAATGAGTAGTGGCAATTCCACACACATTGAACAGCATAGACCAGTGTTTCTCAACTCCAGTCCTCAGGACCCACCAACAGGTCATGTTTTCAGGATTTCCTTAGTATTGCACAGATGATAATTTTATCACCTGCTCAAGCATTAATTCCATCACCTTTGCAATACTAAGGAAATCCTGAAAACATGACCTGCTGGTGGGTCCTGAGGACTGGAGTTGAGAAACACTGGCATAGACAATTTATGGACATATATAAAATAAATGACAATGCAAACAACTCCTGTTGTTGAATGGTCCTCTAAATGTGTAGATGAATATTTTAAAATGACCCCAATATTATTTTCCATAGTTAGAAGTTGCAATTTTATTTTTACAGTTCCAATACCAATGCTCTAGGTTAAATTTAACAGAGAAATCCATAATGTGACAGTGTCCGTTCACTAATAATTTGTAAGGTACAGTATTTAAAAAATGATGGTCCTTGATTAAGTAGGGGCAAGTAGCTTTCTAAACAAGAGAATAACATGTGTTGAGCACGAAACCATTTTCAGCAAGGCAACCTGAAGTGTGTCAGGCTATTTAATGCTCCCTAGGGCAGAATAAGGTGCTAGATTAATAGCTTGCTTAAAACCACACTGGTGGGACAGGGTATTTTTTCCCATTCACTGTCCACTGTTATCAAACATGATGTACCATGCAGCCCATTTCTCACAATTTTTCCATAGAAAAATCCACGCTTGTGAACTTGTTTGCTTTATGTGAAATGTTTTCAGGAACCCAATGTAGCAGAGAGGTTATGAAGTTACATGGCAGCATATAGCCAGACTGTGTACCATGTGCTTTACACATGCTCAAACTTCACACTTAGGGAAAAACACATTAAATTAAATAAATCAACTTAGATCAAAACACCAAATTTCAGGTTTGTCATTTTATACAAAAACTTTATTTAGAACAAGCCACAGGACTGGTAGAACATCAAACCTAAAGACCATCTGTCACAATAAGTCAATTTATTAGGACATCAGTTTTTTTTTTTTTATTATTATTACTCATAAAAATTTTGGAAAACTTTCTATTTCTGAACAGGTCACTAGTGCAGTCACAACAGGATGACACTTCCTGATTTCTGTAGCTTACCTTTGATTTAGAAGTTATTTAAAGAATGAAGAAAGTAAATTATTAAGAAGTGTGAGTTACTGAAAGCTCTTCTGATCTATTAGCGATCAGGATAAGGCAGGATAGTCAAAGTGGCCACATACAGTGCCTTGCGAAAGTATTCGGCCCCCTTGAACTTTTCAACATTTTCCCACATATCATGCTTCAAAACATAAAGATACCAAATGTAAATTTTTGGTGAAGAATCAACAAGTGGGACACAATTGTGAAGTTGAATGAAATTTATTGGTTATTTAAAATTTTGTGAAAATACAAAAACTGAAAAGTGTGGCATGCAATATTATTCGGCCCCTTTAACTTAATACTTTGTTGCGCCACCTTTTGCTGCCATTACAGCTGCTAGTCGCTTGGGTTATGTCTCTATCAGTTTTGTACATCGAGAGATTGAAATTCTTGCCCATTCTTCCTTGGCAAACAGCTCGAGCACAGTGAGGTTAGATGGAGATTGTTTGTGAACAGCAGTTTTCAGCTTATTCCACAGATTCTCTATGGATTCAGGTCTGGACTTTGATTTGGCCATTCTAACAACTGGATACGTTATTTGTGAACCATTCCATTGTAGATTTTGCTTTATGTTTGGGATCATTGTCTTGTTGGAAGACAAATCTCCAATCCCAGTCTCGGGTCTTTTGCAGACTCCAACAGGTTTTCTTCAAGAATGGTCCTGTATTTGGCTCCATCCATCTTCCCATCAATTTTAATCATCTTCCCTGTTCCTGCTGAAGAAAAGCAGGCCCAAACCATGATGCTGCCACCACTATGTTTGACAGTGGGGATGGTGTGTTCAGGGTGATGAGCTGTGTTGCCTTTACGCCAAACATATCGTTTGGCATTGTTGCCAAAAAGTTTGATTTTGGTTTCATCTGACAAGAGCACCTTCTTCCACATGTTTGGTGTGTCTCCCAGGTGGCTTGTTGCAAACTTTAAATTACACTTTTTATGGATATCTTTGAGAAATGGCTTTCTTCTTGCCACTCTTCCATAAAAGGCCAGATTTGTGCAGTGTACGACTGATTGTTGTCCTATGGACAGACTGTCCCACCTCAGCTGTAGATCTTTGCAGTTCATCCAGAGTGATCATGGGCCTCTTGGCTGCATCTCTGATCAGTCTTCTCCTTGTTTGAGATGAAAGTTTAGAGGGACGGCCGGGTCTTAGTAGATTTGTAGTGGTATGATACTCCTTCCATTTCAATATGATCACTTGCACAGTGCTCCTTGGGATGTTTAAAGTTTTGGAAATCATTTTGTATCCAAATCCGGCTTTAAACTTCTCCACAACAGTATCACAGACCTGCCTGTTGTGTTCCTTGGTCTTCATGATGCTCTCTGTGCTTCAAACAGAACCCTGAGACTATCACAGAGCAGGTGCATTTATAAGGAGACTTGATTACACACAGGTGGATTATATTTATCATCATTCGTCATTTAGGACAACATTGGATCATTCAGAGATCCACAATGAACTTCTGGAGTGACTTTGCTGCACTGAAAGTAAAGGGGCCGAATAATATTGCACGCCCCACTTTTCAGTTTTTGTATCTCCACAAAAATGTAAAATAACAAATTTCGTTCAACTTCACAATTGTGTCCCACTTGTTGTTGATTCTTCACCAAAAATTTACATTTGGTATCTTTATGTTTGAAGCATGATATGTGGGAAAAGGTTGAAAAGTTCCAAGGGGCCAAATACTCTTGCAAGGCACTGTACATTTCAACAGTTCTTGGCCAAAAGCTGGTTGAGCAGAAAGCTCTCTCCCCAATGACCTCCATAGACGTGTGAACTTGAAGGAGTACAAGTTCACTATAGAGAAAAGGGAATAGCCAATTCTGCCAGCTACTTATCTAATAATATAATAATTTTATTTCTATAGCGCCAACATATTCCGCAGCACTTTACTTATCTCCTACAAGAACAAAATAATTCGGTGTATTAAAGTCCCACGTGTCTGACCTTTCATCCTCTCAACATCTGCTGTTTGGGGGGTCAGGACACACAAAAGTCTTAGTTACTTACCGGTAACAGGATTTTTTGGAACCCATGACAGAACCACGAGAGAGGGGTCCACCCTTCAAGTACAGGAAACCTACAGGCATGAAAGGGCTGCACTGCTCCCAAACATAAGTTGGATTATAGAGCACGAGACGACCTCCAATGGTTATTGCAAAACACAAATCTGACCTGCATCACAAATCACAATCAAAAATTGTGAACATATACATTAGTGAAAGGGTGTGATCACCCCTATGTTAAGGGAGGGAATATAAGGGTGCTATCATGGGTTCCGAAAAATCCTATTACCGTTAAGTAACTTAGACTTTATCAATCACCCATGACAGCACCATGAGAGAATTGCAGAGAAAAGTAAAAATTCAGGGAGGGACCATAGCCTGGAGCACCCTTATTTTGGGACGCTACTTTAGGCTAAGTTCACATTTGCATATATGTGCACAGCGTATCATCTGCATACACAAACGCATGCAAAAACGCATGCAAACGCATGTTTATGCAGCGTTTTTATTCGCATCTTACACGACGCCAAAAAAAGTTGCGTGTTTATGCGACTGTATGAGTTTTTGCATGCGTTTGCATTGTTTATGCACATGCGTTCGATATTTCCAGGTGCTGTAATCAGTTCCTGGACATGCGCAGTCTGATGTCCGCATGCGTATTGAACACATCCATGCACATATCCTTGCGTACAAATGCGTTCCCATAGACAGTAATGTGTTTTTTTTTTACGCACTCATCAGCATGCACATGACTGATCATATTTGACTTATTTTTGACACTTTAAAAAAATGCAACATGCTACGTTCGCCGGACACCGCGAAACAACCCATGTGTACACAAACACATGCAAACGCATGTCCCTGCATACACCATGTTAAAGAAATCTACACATGACGCATGCGGATCAAACACTGCGCTTACAGACGCATATGTGAAACCAGCCTTAGGTAGGTATAATGGATCAGGTTTCAAAATTACTCAGCCTTCCAGAAACGGAGTGAATGGTGGAACTCTGGAAAGGGTGTGAATGTCACTGACCCTTCAGGCAGATGTTAAGGCTACCAGAAGGGCTGTTTTAACAGATGCTAAATCAATGAGCTTGAATGGAAACTCAGTCATGGCTGCTAAGACTAGGTTTAAATATTCATTTTTTTTAAGATGGGCCTGGATCTAGATGAAGCCCTCATAAATAAAGATACCCAATAATTCCGTGCTAGATCACCATTATACAGGGACCCCATAACTGACACCTGAACTTTGAGGGTACTGGTGGATAGAGCAAGGTAGAAGTGCAGGCTTAAAATATAACTTTTAATAATTGCCTTTAAAAAAACGAGATTTTCGTTCAATAATAACAAAAAGCAATAAAGTGTATCCTAACCACCAATAACTTGTGAGAAAACAAAATATCATTAATTAAAACCGTTACGGTTTTAATTAATGATATTTTGTTTTCTCACAAGTTATTGGTGGTTAGGATACACTTTATTGCTTTTTGTTATTATTGAACGAAAATCTCGTTTTTTTAAAGGCAATTATTAAAAGTTATATTTTAAGCCTGCACTTCTACCTTGCTGTATACACCTCATCTTTTGATTGGTAGATCCTTTTTACATGTACTGGTGGATAGGCCTACTTCTAGGCCTTTGTGCAGAAACTCCAGAACACGACCCACTGGAACCCCATTCTCAATCCTTGATTCCGAGGCCGTTAGAAATTTTCTCCATGTTCTGACAAAAATCTTGGCTGTGGATCCCTTCCTTCTCTGAAGTAGGGTGGAGACAAGATTGGGAGAGAAACCCCTTTCTATTAACAGCGCCCTCTCAAATTCCACAACAATCAAATGAAGGTTGGTTACTCGTGGATGGTATATTGGTCCTTGAGAGAGATTTGGAACCTCTGGGGAACCATGGGTCGGTGACCGACATTGTCCTCAACCATGAGAACCATGGTTTTCAGGGCCAAAAGGGGGCAATTAAGATAATCTTTCCTTTGCATTCTCTGATCTTCCTTACCATTGGCAGGATCAGAGCTATTGGGAGGAAAAGTGTATGCCAGGTTGAACGTAAATGGAACTAAAATTTTTTACCTTCCTGTTCAATATCGTGGCAAAGAGGTCCATGTCCAGACGGCCCCGCATCTGCACTATCTGGCTGAAGATGGGCTGATCTAATTCCCACTCTCCTTGCCTTAAGGGTATGCCACACTAAACGAGATCGCTAGCGAGATCGCTAATGCGTCACCATTTATGACGCAGTAGCGATCTCGTTAGCGACTTAGCTGTGTGTGACATGTAGCAGCGATGTGGCCCCTGCTGAGATGTCGCTGATCACTTATGAACGTTCTGAGCCGTTTTTTGGTCGTTGGTGTCCCGCTGGTGAGCCTGAATCGCTGAGTGCGACACCCTTTATGAACGACTTCACCAGCGTCGCAGGTGGGACTAGGTTTTCCCAACGACCGCAGAGGTCGTTATACAGATCGCTGATGAGTTGTGTTTGGAATCACAGATCGCTGATGAGTTTGTGTTTGGAATCTAACTAGCGATCACATAGCGATCGCACTAGCGATCTTGCCAGGTTAAGTCGTTGTCGTGATCGCTAGTGCGATCGCTAAGTGTGCCAGTGCCTTTAGTGGATTGCGGCTTAAAAAGTCTGCTCTGATGTTTTCTTTTCCTCTTATGTGAAGAGCCATCAATGACAGGAAATGACTTTCCGCTAGTTGGAATAAGCGATCTGTCACCTCCATTAAGGATCAGGTTCTCCCCTGGTGGTTTATGGTGGTTATCATCTTTCCTTCCAGGTGCCCTCTAAGGAAAATGTCATTTCTTAGCACATCCCATTGTAAGGCTCTAGTATACAGTAGAATTGGGCCCAAAGGACTGCAATACGTCAAAGAACCTAAAAGGGACATAGTGCTTCTAAGAGACATGGTGGGGAACTTCCGGGCCCTTAACACCTGGCGTCGGATGTTATCTATTTTAAAGTTTAACACAACCCAGAATTGACAGACCTAACTAATTCTTGTGAGGTATCAAAAGCCACCTAACGTTCTAAGAGATTCCTAGTACTTTAGTTAGGCATCTAACGGTTAATTCTTTCATGAGTTCAAAAGCCACCTAAGTATCATCCAAAGGGCAACATTATCTCTTCTAAGTGGGTAGTGCACTACGGGCTTAAATGGCTATCACACGTAGAATATCGACCAAATAAGGGCAACAAGGTCACATTAATGATTCTCTCTGAAGTTATGGCCAATATCCTAAAGCACCATTTTGATGAATAACGAGGAAAATCCGAGGCCAAATGACAGGCTTCTTGAAGTGTCCGACTCTCCTGCTAAAGGATACGGATTACTTGAGGTAATTGTTTGTCTCTACTATATGGGCAGATTCTAATTGAAGATCTTCGATATAAACTGCATGAAGAACCGAAAAGACATTTTGCACATTTACGATTCCATCTTAAAGGAGGGATTTATCAGCCTTAAAATAGTTATTGTCTAAGGAGCCGACCAGTTTCTTAATTAGAAAGAGGGAAAAACCTCTTCCCCTGCTAAAGGTCACATTGCCCGGTTTGTGGAACAAACCGGGAGGAGGTGTGATGATGCAGAAACTCTTACTTTCCTCTTCTGGTCTCCCACCATTTGTCCCTGATTTTCTAGAGGGCTTCCTCCGGGCGAACCGTTTTCCCTGAAGGATCGCTTGTAGAATGGGACAAACAAGCTATGAAATTTCTGCTTAGTATCGCCAAACTTTTCCAAAAGTTCATTCAAAATTGGGCCAAACAGGTATTTCCCACTCACACGGAATAGCAAACAGCTTGATTCTAGTCAGGAGGGCCCCTGGCCAGCATTTCAACCATAAGATCCTACGAGACGCATTTGAAAGGGATGCGGATCTCGCCGCTGAACGAAACGAGTCTGCTGAATGGTCCGATACAAAGGCTGCAGCCAAGCACATTAGCGGAACAGTGGCCAGGATGAAGTCTCTAGAGGTTTTGTCCTTCAACTGGGCTTCTAGACAGTCCAACCAGATCATTAAGGATCTGGCTGTACATGTAGCAAACACTGCCGGTTTTAGGACTGCTGCCGATGTCTCCCATGTACCTTTAAGGAAGATGTCCGCTTTCTTGTTGAGGGGGTCTTTTAAATTCACTATGTCTTCAAGAGACAGGTTTTTCTAGAAGCCTTTGCCATGGCCGCATCCAGTTTTGGGGTTTTGTCCCACGTTAACAATGAAAGCTCATCAAGGGGATATCTCCTTATATATGACAGGGAAGGAGCCCATATTTTCAGTTTTTTTTCTATTCCCTCTGTATCAAGGCATGGATCTTTTAGTTTAACGGAAATGACCTACGATTCCTTTGGTCCAAATCTCCAAACAATATCCTGAACCGATTTGTAGGGCTTGAACTCGACTATCCCCATTGTGGTCATAACTGCCTTTACAAGTTTGTCCATCCGTTCTATAGGGAAACAGCCGACCTGTGTTATCGTCTGAAGAAAAGGAGGTTCACGAGGAGTAGTCGGAGCAGTAGTCATTCTTATCTGAAACACTAGAAACATCCGATCCTGGGGAATTAGCCCTTTTATTCTCCTTCCCCTTATGGACCTCTTCCTGGAAAAGGGATTTTAGGGACTCTCTAACTTCCGCCCTGATGATTGATCTTAAGTTGGTGGAAAGCTACGAGTCTCCTCCGCTACTGTCGGCTCTATACAAGACTGACAAAGTCTTTTCAGGTAGGAGTCAGGCAACAGATTTCTGCAAAGCGAACACTCCTTGTGTGTTGACTTTGCTGTACACTTCTTTCCCCGGTAACAAAAATGACAGATCACTTACCAGTGTGAGGTAAGCCCAAAGACCATCTTGAAAGGCTGAAGACTCGTCCACTCTGCTGCAGTTCCTCTGACTGGATCTGCCACTGCCTGCAGAACTCCGTCTCTCACCAACACGACAGCGCCAGTACTGCTACAGAGTCGACGCCGTTGCGCTTGTTGCTGGGGCTTCCCAACGAGCTGTTGCTGCTGCACATGCTGCTGCTCATGCTCCTGCTGCTTGAGTGCATCCATTCTCCTGGATGGGACAAAGCGTAGGGAAGCGCCGTTCCATGCTCCGGCCGCCTCTTAAATACTGGAGCAGTGCTACTGCCTGCCCCTCCATCCAAGCATCCAGTACCCCCAGACAGGGCTGCCATCAGGGCATTGCTACCCTTACTGGTGAATGGGGCCCAGGGAGCAGAAGCAAACAGGAGGGGCCCGGACTGGGTGAGAGATGCCGGCAGCGTGTCTCATCCAGTCCAGGCCTCCCACTTTGCTTCTGATCTCTGGGCTTCAGGGCAGGGGCGTCACTAGGCATGAGCCCTGGATCAAAAGCTTGATGCTCTGAACCTCCTGAGGGCAAGTTCTTTCAGAGCAGCCTGACACAGCAGCACTGCCTTTCCTGACTGCTCTCCTGCACCCGGGAGCACAAAACATAAATGTGACGGCTCCTGCAAGTGTCTGTGCTCCACGCAGGAGAGCACCTATACAAGAGCCAGGAGCGGCCGCACTGCTGCATTAACAACTCTGCTCCGGTTGCTATAATCTTCAGACAGTGCAGACTCCGCCCACTCCCCTGAGCATCCTGTAGAGCAGACAACTGCTGCCTCCAGGATGAAGAAGCCTCCTCTCTGCTGCCCACAGGTTTGTTCTTACAACAGGATGAGGGATACTAGTCCCACTGCACTACTGCTTCTAACCAACCACACAGCAATCATTATACCTCCCCTTCCAGCCTTTCCAGCACATCTAGTAGTCGGCAAACAGGAGGAGAAATCATCTGTGTATGGGTATGTGTACACATTAAGTATTTGCTGCAGACATTTCCACACCAAAAACGTGTCTTGTGGCAGGAAAAATGCAATATAAAATACACACGGCTTTACCTCATTTTCTACTTGCATTTTTTATGCGTTTTTTACTTGCTTTTCTTTCTATTATTGCATTGGATAGGGTGAAAACACTGAAAGAATTGACATGCTGCAGACTCGAAACTGCTTCAAATTGCAAGGCAAAACTAAGCAACATGTGCAGCTGGTACTAAGAAATGCTGCAGTTTTTGCTGCAAAAAACACAGGAAATACTTAAAGAACCACTCGTTTTTTTTATGTCACCGCTGGAGTGATGCTTTAAATCCAAGTATCCTGTCTGGTGGTCACCTTCCGGCATCTTCATGTATTGTCACCGCCGCTCCGGTCTGTCTCCAACTGTTTGTGGCCTGCGGTATTTGTCCCCTGTAGGTGGTATTATTCAGTCACTATGTGGTAGTAATATGTGGTCTGGTCACTGTGTCATGGTATTTATCCCCTGTATGTGGTATTATTCGGTCACTATGTGGTGGTAATATGTGGTCTGGTCATGGTGTGGCGGAATTTGTCCCCTGTACGCGATAGTATTCGGTCACTATGTGGTGGTAATATGTGGTATGGTCATGGTATGGCAGTATTTGTTCCTTGCATGTGGTATTATCTGGTCACTATGTGGTCTGGCCACAGTGTGGTGGTATTTGTCCATTGTACGTGTTTTTTTTTAAACTTTTTATTGAAGATTCCACAAAATTGGATAACAAACATATGGCAATACAGTATAAAGTCAAAATAATCCGAATAATCACCGTTCACAGTGACATAACTATAATATCACACTTTCAATAATAAAATAAACAGACAAAACAAATGAAACATGGTATTCAACATAATGCATTCTACCAAACATTACACCTCCTACCCAACAGGTTCTGTTTAGGAGCCGTAAACTCATACTAGGTCAGATTATAATAGACACATATTCTTAAGCCCACACAAATCATCACTTTCATGGTCTGGAAGGGACACACATGAGGGATTATATCGCAAGATCAAGGAGACCACAGCATTAGGAGCTAAGTGCGTCAAGGGCAAATTACACCACTTTTCCCAAATCTTATGAATAGGGTTGAGCATTCCGATACCGAAACCCGAGTCCGATACCTGAAATCCAATGTAAGTCTATGGGAACAAAATATCGGAATTTAAAATATTCCGATATTTTGTTCCCATAGACTTACATTGGATTTCAGGTATCGGACTCGGATTTCGGTATCGGAATGCTCAACCCTACTTATGAAACTTCTGGGGACATCCTCCATTTCTATACAATACAGTTAGGTCCATAAATATTTGGACAGAGACAACATTTATCTAATTTTGGTTCTAGACATTACCACAATGAATTTGAAACAAAACAAATCAGATGCAGTTGAAGTTCAGACTTTCAGCTTTCATTTGAGGGTATCAACATTAAAATTGGATGAAGGGTTTAGGAGTTTCAGCTCCTTAACATGTGCCACCCTGTTTTTAAAGGGACCAAAAGTAATTGGACAAATGACTCCAAGGCTATTTCATGGACAGGTGTGGGCAATCCCTTTGTTATGTCATTCTCAATTAAGCAGATGAAAGGGCCGGAGTTGATTTGAGGTGTGGTGTTTGCATTTGGAAGGTTTTGCTGTGAAGGAAACATGTGGTCACAGGAGCTCTCCATGCAGGTGAAACAAGCCATCCTTAAGCTGCAAGAACAGAAAAAAACCCATCCAAGAAATTGCTACAACATTAGAAGTGGCAAAATCTACAATTTGGTACATCCTGAGAAAGAAAGAAAGCACTGGTGAACTCATCAATCCAAAAAAACCTGGGAGCCCACGGAAGACAACAGTGGTGGATGATCGCCGCATACTTTCTTTGGTGGAAGAAACCCGTTCACAACATCAACTGAAGTCCAGAACACTCTCAGTGAAGTAGGTGTATCTGTCTCTAAGTCAACAGTAAAGAGAAGACTCCATGAAAGTAAATACAAAGGGTTCACATCTAGATGCAAACCATTCATCAATTCCAAAAATAGACAGGCCAGAGTTAAATTTGCTGAAAAACACCTCCAGAAGCCAGCTCAGTTCTGGAAAAGTATTCTATGGACAGATAAGACAAAGATCAACCTGTACCAGAATGATGGGAAGCCAAAAGTTTGGAGAAGAAAGGGAACGGCACATGATCCAAGGCACACCACATCCTCTGTAAAACATGGTGGAGGCAACGTGATGGCATGGCCATGCATGGCTTTCAATGGCACTGGGTCACTTGTGTTTATTGATGACATAACAGCAGACAAGAGTAGCCGGATGAATTCTGAAGTGTACCGGGATATACTTTCAGCCCAGATTCAGCCAAATGCTGCAAACTTGATTGGACGGCGCTTCATAGTACAGATGGATAATGACCCCAAGCATACAGCCAAAGCTACACAGGAGTTCATGAGTGCAAAAAAGTGGAACATTCTTCAATGGCCAAGTCAATCACCAGATCTTAACCCAATTGAGCATGCATTTCACTTGCTCAAATCCAGACTTAAGAGGGAAAGACCCACAAACAAGCAAGACCTGAAGGCTGCGGCTGTAAAGGCCTGGCAAAGCATTAAGAAGGAGGAAACCCAGCGTTTGGTGATGTCCATGGGTTCCAGACTTAAGGCAGTGATTGCCTCCAAAGGATTCGCCACAAAATTTTGAAAATAAAAATAATTTGTTTGGGTTATGTTTATTTGTCCAATTACTTTTGACCTCCTAAAATGTGGAGTGTTTGTAAAGAAATGTGTACAATTCCTACATTTTCTAACACATATTTTTGTTCAACCCTTCAAATTAAAAGTTACAATCTGCACTTGAATTCTGTTGTAGAGGTTTCATTTCAAATCCAATGTGGTGGCATGCAGAGCCCAACTCGCGAAAATTGTGTCACTGTCCAAATATTTCTGGCCCTGACTGTATGTTCTCATAAGGAATTATATCATTCACTAATTTCTTCCATTGATTAATTGAAGGGGATTCCCCCCCATCCACCTCAACGCTACAGCTTTCCTAGCCATAAACAGAACCTCCCGAAGAAATATTCTATCATGTTGGACCCACATCTCTTCATCCACGGCACCCAGGATGCACAACTCTGGACTACATTCAATCGATATCCCAATTATCCGCTCCAATGTAGCCATGACATCACTCCAATATCTTTGTATAATTCTACAGCTTCAAATTAGGGGCCAGAAATCCGCCCCCGATTCCCCACACCTATGACATTCATCATATATCCTATGATTGTTAGCCTAGAAAAATGGCACTTCCCATCATACAATGTAATCCAAAGAGCACTAGAAGCATATTGCCATAAAATTTTTACTTTATTAGAAAATATACACAGATAACAAAAAACATTTAAAAATGCGATGTCAATCCAATATGCTCCCATAGGTACGTATGTATGACTATCAAATTGCCTGCATTAAATCATGTGCATATCAGCGGAAACAGCAGATTTATCATTCATGTATCTAAATCGGATATAAGAGATAGTTACATAGCTAATTGCTTATAGATAAGATATATTACAATATATGCATAGAATGAATGTTCGTATACATAATATAAAGTCTGACAGGTTAAAGCTGTGCTATAGGATTCATTTGAACCTCATTCAGCCTAGTCCAATTACACAGCTGATTCACTATCAATAGTATATATAGCACAATGTGCCTAAAGATATACAAAATGGATAGAAGTATATAATAATATGGGACACAATAGAGCCCTATTCAACTTTATAATGGATATCCTGTCATATCCAGAGGGGACAGGCACCCATATGTATGGTATAATACAATATAGATAAAGGTTGCCTTCTTCCCCTGCAGATAATAAAAATGCATAGGTGTAATGAAAATCTATGTATATGAAACATGCCACTGATGCATGGCAAAATTGTTGTCGGAGTATATAGATAAAAAAATAATATTCATAGCAGTGGATTAGAAAGTTCTATATAATCAAGCACTATAATGTGAGAGTTACTCCGACATTGAAAAAGCAAAGGCAATAGTAAGCAGAGTAGAAACATATACGACCTTAGAACTGGAGCCCGGATTCCCCGACGCGCGTTTCGCGTTAGCTTCGTCTCAGGGGGTCTCTTACCCAGTTCTAAGGTCGTATATGTTTCTACTCTGCTTACTATTGCCTTTGCTTTTTCAATGTCGGAGTAACTCTCGCATTATAGTGCTTGATTATATAGAACTTTCTAATCCACTGCTATGAATATTATTTTTTTATCTATATACTCCGACAACAATTTTGCCATGCATCAGTGGCATGTTTCATATACATAGATTTTCATTACACCTATGCATTTTTATTATCTGCAGGGGAAGAAGGCAACCTTTATCTATATTGTATTATACCATACATATGGGTGCCTGTCCCCTCTGGATATGACAGGATATCCATTATAAAGTTGAATAGGGCTCTATTGTGTCCCATATTATTATATACTTCTATCCATTTTGTATATCTTTAGGCACATTGTGCTATATATACTATTGATAGTGAATCAGCTGTGTAATTGGACTAGGCTGAATGAGGTTCAAATGAATCCTATAGCACAGCTTTAACCTGTCAGACTTTATATTATGTATACGAACATTCATTCTATGCATATATTGTAATATATCTTATCTATAAGCAATTAGCTATGTAACTATCTCTTATATCCGATTTAGATACATGAATGATAAATCTGCTGTTTCCGCTGATATGCACATGATTTAATGCAGGCAATTTGATAGTCATACATACGTACCTATGGGAGCATATTGGATTGACATCGCATTTTTAAATGTTTTTTGTTATCTGTGTATATTTTCTAATAAAGTAAAAATTTTATGGCAATATGCTTCTAGTGCTCTTTGGATTACATTGTATGACATTCATCAGTTGCTCTTTTACCAAATCTATGCAATCTACTTGGGGTCAAATAAAACTGGTGAAGAATATACAATTGGATTAGCTTGTTATTTGCAGCTGGTGACGCCATCATATGTGTCTCTAGGGCATAGTTCCACTGCTCGTCAGTGATAGAAGGGATTAAGTGCCACCATTTACTTTCTACAGGAGCTGAGTAGATGCAATTTTAGAGTTTAACAAAAAGGTATAAAGGGAGGAAATCACACCTGTGGGTCCCTGAGTTGATAATATTCCTATCTATGGGTATTTAGATATTCTCTTGTAAATTTTGAAGGTGTTGGAACTCGGGATTATCCCATATCTGAATGTCCCAGAGCTGATCAGTGAACTTCATAATACGTTTACTTTCTTGCCAAATTTGTAACGCTAAACTATGAACAAATAACAAACCCTGGGGTGGTCTGTATGAACCTTCCAATATTGCCCACCCAAAAAAATTGGTGCTGGTATCCAATGTACACATCGGGTAATTAAGCGCTGCGCGGCGCCTAGTTACCCGACATGTACCCTGGATATCGGCTCTTAGAGCTCTACAGCAGAAGCTGGGAGCCGGTATCCAGGGTACATATCGGGTAACTAGGCGCCACGCAGCCCTTAGTTACCCGATGTGTACATTGGATACCAGCTCGCTGATCGTTGGTCTCCCGCTGTCACACGCAGCGAAGCGCGCTGGCTAGCGGGAAACCAACGATGAAAAAATGGTGCAGGCCATTCGACAACGATCAGCGATACCCAGCAGGGGGGCTGGTCGTGGCTGCGTGTCACACTAAGCGAGATCGCTGGCTAGGTCGCTGTTGCGTCACGAAATCGGTGACGCTTCAGCGATCTCACTAGCGATCTCACTTAGTGTGACGAGGTACTGCCACACTACTCGATCTCGCTAGCGATCTCGTTAGCGTTGCATACTAATGAGATCGCTAGCGGGATTGTTTCTATATCGCTAAATGCTGCCGCATTTAGCGATATAGTTAACGACGCTATCGCCGTTAGCGATCTTCTTAACGACTTTAGCGGTACAAAAGTACCGCTAAATCGCTAAGAAAAGGTGCCACACAGCGATTAGATACTTACCCAGCGGGAGCGCCAGCGATGAAATAGGGTCCGGAGCGATTCCAGCGACGAGCGAGATCACAGCAGGAAGCTCGTCGCTGGAAGCTGCCGCACTGAACAATATCGCTAACGGGATCGCTAAATAGTGACGTTTTTTAGCGATCCCGTTAGCGATATTGTTTAGTGTGGCATACCCTTTAAGACACATTCACATATTCAGTATTTGGTCAGGATTTTACCTCAGTATTTGTAAGCCAACACCAGTAGTGGGTGATAAATGCAGAAGTGGTGACGTGTTACTATTATACTTTTCCTCTGATTGTTCGGCTCCTGATTTTGGCTTACAAATAAATTATGTAAAGTACTGAACGTGTGAATGTGGCCTGCTGATAAGTGATAGCTTATTGATTGGTGGGGGTCAGACTTCTGGGACCCGCACTGATCGGCCGAATGTGGAATTTTTATCCCTTTTAGAATGGAGCTCACGTGCGATTCAACCACTGATCCTTTCATTCCCTCAGTGGCTGCACTTGGCTTTTTCTGGAAGCCCCAAAGAGCATGAATGCAGCTGCGGACAGATATCTCACCCGACGCTGCATTTTAAAATGGGGATAAAAGTTCCCCATTCTTCAGATCGCTGCCGTTCCCAATGGTTGGAATAGTGGGCAGTGGGTCTGTGGAAGATTTGAGGGGTGGAGGCGGAGCTGGGCTGGAGCCTGGGCGAAGTCTCAAGGGGGGCCGAAAATTTTGCCAGTATGGGGCCCTGAAATTCCTGGTGGCAGCCCTTCCCCCAGAAGTTCCTGGTCAGCAGGTTGATCTCGTGGCCTGAGCGTCATCTCGCACGGTACTCCACAACCAGCTGGCAGCGTCCTGGCCCTGCATATGCTGCTGTCTTCTTCACTGGCAAGTGCCAGCGCCTGAAGAGAAACGCCATTGCCATCTATCCCTACACAGGATACTGCTCACCTGCGCCCACACACAAGCGTGAAAGTCCCCCTGGACCCACTGTGGTGCTTCCAGAGACCCGGCACCAACCAAGGCAGGAAAAATACCGCTGCCTGAACTGGCCGTCCAGGTCTTTGAAAACGGTCATCTATTTCTTCTGATCTTCAGGTATGCCTGCAAAAGGTTCACCCGTCAAGGACAGGAAAACAACTGATGCGTGGGAGAGGTGCCGCCCTTTTATGCATGTAAGTTTCTTGTCCTTGAAGGGCGGATCCCCTCTCTCGTGGTGCTGCCATGGGTGACTGATAAACATTAGCTGGTCCCACCAAAATTGGCACATACAGCAGACAAGTATTTATGGCGCATGTTTACCTTAACACTATACACACACAGATAAGGCTCTGTATGCATCTTCCCTGCAAATCTCTGGTCTCTGTGTACTCTTTTGCTTCCTGAAGAGAGTGTAAGGCTGTGGTTCCACGGTCCGGAACCACAGCGCTTTGGACGGAGCGGAAATTCCGCACCGCCCAAAGCCCCGCCCCCTTTCTGACGCGCGCTCTTTCCGGATGTTATTTACCTTGCGGCGACGCAGCGTCGCTGCAAGACGCTAGGACATGCTGTGGTCTGAAAAGACGCGCCGCATGTCCGGAAACGCAGGTCTTCCGCCTGCGTATTTTTACGCATAGTGGAGACGGGATTTCTTGAAATCCCCTCCACTATGCTGTAACATCTGGACGCTGCGTGTTTGGCGCTGCGCCAACGCACAGCGCCAAACACGCAGCAAATCCGGAGTGTTTCCTTATCGTGGAAACATACCCTAATAATTCGTGAAAGCTCTTTATTAATTAACTCCCAGTCATTTTAACAGGAGTGTTCAGATCATGTTTGTGTTTGCCGCTTAATGTGCATGCTAAATAAAAGCCTCTATGTGTTTCCATAAGACTCCATTAGACTGGTAGAGACCAAAAAGAAGTGTCCTTTTGGCCTGCATCATATTGGTATACAACAAAATCTACACCAAAATCAATATACGGTGTGGACTTTCAGGAGGATTTTCCCTTTGCCATTTCCTATGGGTAATTCCACAGTAAATCAGATCTGTATGGACGTCTCCTTAAAAATGTGCACGAGGATCTTGTTTATAATTGGCAATGTTGGATCTGGTTCTCCCTACTAAGCTTTCTATTTCTGCTCTAGTGAATGTCATTATTTTGCATTTCTGTGCTGGTGATATGTGCCAGATAAATCAGACTTTCTGGATTATCAGATTAAAGGAAGTTTCACTGCATATTCAGACACTAGCATTAGACACAAAAGAAAGGATATGATTTTAAAATTCACATTAGTACTTGGCGGGTCGATGTAATTCTTCTTCTAGAAAGTATTCTCTGTAACTACCTACTATTTCAAGATAATATTAAAATTCCCATAGCTTTGAATAATATTCATACTGCGAGGCCATTTTGCACATATTCAATATCCTACAAGCTTCTATCTCCAGCCCTTCCTCATATCCTGTCACAGTATCAATCACTGCCTCCTGTCCACTCAATCCAGTTTTGATTTATCAGCCAGCTTCTTTCTGGACTCCATAACTCGACCCAAACCATTTTAACGAGACAGTGACAAATAGCCCCCTGTATCACATCAACCTGTTCCACTTAGTAAACTAAGACACAGGAACGGTGACATCTCCACATAAAGCATTCCATTCCCCTGCCTGATGTATATTAATGAGGAGATGCGATTTGAAATGCCTCTTCCACATCACCATCTAATATGATCGAATTAGGAAATGGGATGATTTATTAAATTTTGCAGAGCTGAAATACTCCTTTGTGTCTTTCCATGTGAGGTTTGGAGAAGGAGCTGTTCTTTTCAATTTCTCTGCAGAGGACATATAGGAGTTTCACAGACAAATTATTGTCTCAAGGAGGCAAAATGTTATTAGGCAAATGCTCAATAACGCTAAGCTAAATCAGGGTTTTTTTTTTCCTAAATCCTAATTTAATGTAAATCACGGTTCCTTTGCTGAAATTCAGTTTGTGATCTTATTAAGTCCCATTTGCATCTCCTCTCGCTCCAGGATACTTTTAAATTCATAGAACAAATAGGTAAAATATATATATTGAAAAAAACCCACAGGCCCAGACGTTACAACCTCGATCAAGACATGGTTAATTGATTAACCCACTGATGTTCATTTATTGAAAGGGCAACTTTGTATACTGAGAACAATAATATGCTGAAAATTTTTTTATAAATAATAATAATAAATTATACAATTTTATCTTCTCAGCGTGTAACATGGTATACAATGTGAATGTATGCATGCCAAAGACCAGAATATACAATTCTTATAGACACTGAAGCATTAGTCACATTATTGGACAATTATGATCTTCTATGCATGCACTCGGCTCATATTTAGGTCAGGAACAGGCAATCACTAAAGGTCTCACCTAAGAGATCACCCTCACAATCTGATGTATGCCCCCTAACAATGGCATTAGCAATGGTAAACCAGGCACAAGCCGTGGCCTTGGCAGAGCCTGCCTGCTACACTTTTACTCACGTAGCAATCTATTAGATAGCATGTATCTAGTGACCATGTTATAGGGCTCACTGTACCAAAATAGAAAAAGTCCAAAGTCACTTGAAGCACAGGAACCACATCAATGTGAACCAAGCTCTCACCTACCCCAATGAAACATTCAGCAAGCAAAAAAAAAAACAACAAAACAGTAGTATAGCTGATCCAAAATTCTATCAAAATCTTCTAGCCACTATTTATTTACCATGATGTGCAAGTTGATCAAAAGGTCAAAATTCCATTTAAAGGGAACCTATCACCTGGCAAAATAATGTTTGCCTGCAGATATAAGGTTAATGTGCAGGTAAATAGCATTATAATGATGCCTGACCGCTTTAATGAAAGTATGCCTACTTGCAGAAAATGAACTTACTTCCTCCTGGGAGCCGCTGGCTTTCAGTCCTGGGATTGTCTACCGAGCAGCTAAAGTCATCGCTCACTATACTGTGAGCAGCGACTGTAAGCATGCCACAGCACTTTGATTGACAGCTGTCTCTGCAGTGCATCTGTGCACAGTGAATGCCTAGGTGCACTTACAGCTGTCACCCACAGCACAGCCAGCGGTGATTGTAGCAACTCCATGTACACGTCTATGCCTGAAAGCCGCCGTCTCCCGAGAGGAAATAAGCGCATTCTTTCCGGGGAGCCACACTTTCAGTAAGGCGGCGGACAGCATTGCAAAGCAATTTACATGCAGATTAATCATATATCTGCAGGTAAAAAGCATTTTCTGAGGTTTCAAGTTCCCTTTAAAGTGCTGTAGAAAGAAAACACAATCGGGGGAATTCTGCATCACTAACCAATTAGAAGTTCATGGTAAAAAAAAAAAAAAAAAAAGTGGCTACTTTTGTCTTTGTGTGCTGATTGTAAATTTGTATTTCATGGCTGTGAATTTAAAAAAAAAAAAAAAAAAAAATCAAACTTTGCATCAAATGTACCACAGTAGTTCTCACAATAGGAAGACTTAATGCAAGCTTGTGTGCTTCTGAGTAGTGAGTGAACACTTGAAGGCATGAGAGCATGTAGTAAAAGTACTAATGGGCTATATCCTAGTTACTTTGGTGGGTTTATATGCGAAAAGAATACTGGAATTAATTGGGTAGCAGGTTTATACTTATACACTTTGTAAAGCAGTATTTATATGAACAATTTATGGTAGTGTTTGACTTTTTATCTGGATATTGTAGAATTTTGTATGCTCTATGCATTAGCGAGTTGAGCAATTAGAGATCTACTACAAGTTTTTCATCTTACGTTCCACATAAACCTAGACACACTCGCCCAAAACTGAAAAACTCCATCACCATTTCTAATGACTGAAATACCATTGGCATTATTGGAGATTTTGGTAAAAAAAAAAAATTGAAAATAAATGTCAACAGTGCCAGATTGTGCAGTAGATCAACTAGAGCTACCAGTGATGATCCAACCACTGAGAATTGTGTGTTAGATGTACCAATCTGTAGGTGCGTTCACTTAATGGTCTCTAATTTATAGCTTAGAAAGAGGTGATATCAAGGTCCTAGGGAATATTCCTCCCACCTACTAAGACGAGAGTAGTACTCTGCTGTCCCACATGGCACTTTTCATGTCTTAGTATAGAGCACTGCATCACAGGGAAACAAATCCGGCTTTTTGACAATAATTACAGGAAAAATTATCAAAGTAGAAACAAATCTTTACAAAGTGACGGACATACTTTACAATTCTAAAACACAAAATAACCAGACTAATAACGTCGCACACCCATCTACTCAGTTATTAATGGAAAGCTGTCACCCCATTTTTGGAGTATGAGTTGAGGCCACCGCCATCAGTGGCTTATCTACAGCATTCTGTAATGCTGTAGATAAGCCCCCATTGTTACCTGAAACAGAAGAAAAACGAGTTATATTATACTCACCCAGGGGCGGTCCGCCGTCCGGTCCGGTGGGCGTCGCATTCCGGTTCGGCGCCTCCCATCTTCTAGCGAAGCCATTCTCTTCTCTGCGTCCCGTCGCAGCTCCTGCGCAGGTGCACTGCTCTGCCCTGGTGAGGGCAGAGCAGAGTACTACAGTGCGCAGGCGCCGGGAAAGGTCAGAGAGGTCCGGCGCCTGCGCACTGTAGTACTCTGCTCTGTCCTCACCAGGGCAGAACAGTGCGCCTGCGCAGAAGCCGTGACGGGACACAGAGAAGAGGATCGCTTCGCTAGAAGATGGGAGACGCCGAACCGGACCGCGATGCCCATCGGACCGGACGGCGGACCGCCCCTGGGTGAGTATAATATAACTCGTTTTTCTTATCTTTCAGGTAACATCGGGGGCTTATCTACAGCATTCCAGAATGCTGTAGATAAGCCCCTGATGGCGGTGGGCGCATCTCATACTCCAAAAATGGGGTGACAAAATCCCTTTAACGGAAGAACCTTTCGCAGCAATTATAGTTTTCAAGCCAAAAGAGAAACAATATATCTACTAAATGCCAATGAGGAGTGAATTCAGTAGGTGGACAGAGTATCTGCTGTACAGCCCCCCCGAACCGGAGACGATGGCTGTCATCCAGTTCACTAGGACAGGAGCATTTTGGTAAGTAAGCCACTCGTTTCCAATTAGCATTACTGAGTAATGCACATAAATATGATTAATGACCGTGTATACAGTATATCTGATTAAGGACCCGATTCATCATGACCTGTGTTCTGCACACTACTCTCGATGAACATTTCAGTGGAGTAAGAAGCATTTCTTAATTCTGTGCAAGTTTCAGCTGTCGTGAACACCCGCCCCACAAAGAAAAAATTAAAAAAAATAAAAAGTACTCCAGCTGATATTTAGGCTCGGGTTTCATGACTTTAACCATGACACAAGTCACATGGGCCAATGTTTTCTAGGCGCCGCTGTAACATTGCGAAAAGCAAGTTGCAAACTATCCTACTGAAATGTTTTATTTTTTGTAACTTGCTTGTCAATTTAATTTTTGGGTCATAATTAGTGATGAGCGAATGTGCTCAGATGCTAACCAAGTGTCTTCGGCATGTTTGAATAATATGTTTGAGTCTCCGCGCCTGCAAGTGTCGCGGCTGTTAGACAACGGCAGCACATGCAGGGATTGCCTAATAAATGGGCAATCCCCTGATTGGCTTGTTTTACGCTACTATGCACCAGCCACAACTAGTAAACTTTGGCTGTGTGACTTGTATTGCGCCCAAAGTTGGATGGGACTTGCAGAAAGACGCCAATAAGCAGTTATGGCTATTCCCCCTTTTCCCCTAGAGCTATAAAGCGACACAGGTAGCCTATATAAGGAGGGACATTTTTTAAATGAGGTGTATGGTTGAATTTCTTAAATAACAAGCACAAACAGCATTACAGAGCCTGTCTATAAGTCATTTATTCTTGCTTAACATTTACTTAAAGTTCTTTTGCAAACTGGAAATATTGCAGCATAAACCATTAATGGCTAGCTGCAGGGAAACATCCCCTCAATGTGATGCTACAGCCATGCGACAATAACGGGATTTTTTTTTTGTGATGGACAGTGATTGCAATTAAAGCAAAAAAAAAAATCTTTCCGGTTGAATTCAGTCTCCCATATGCTTTTGGTCTACTGTAGTCCAGAAAGTATTACAATATAATAACGTCACTGCAGTCGATTCTAGGCTGACCTCTCTCCCTCACTTTTGCAGTGGTCATTGGAACATGTATATTAACCCCTTCATGACCAGGCAATTTTTATGCGCATTAATTTTTTCCTACCCCTCTTCCAAGCGCCGTAACTTTTTTATTTTTCTGTTGACACAGCTACATAACGGTTTATTTGTTTGCAGGATGAGTTGTAGTTTTCAATGACACCATTCATTTGTACTGAAAAACAGGAAAGGCTCCAACAGTGACCTAATGACAGTGATAAAAATGTCCGATTGGATTAAATTTATTTTATATTTTGATAATCGGTAAACAGCATAAGAAGAAAAAAATCCAAAACGCCAGAATTAATTTTTTTGGCTGCCGCAACACTGCATTGAAATGCAATAAGAGGCGATCAAAACATCACATCCATCCTTAAATGGTTTCAGTAAAAACATCAGCTAAAAAATAAGCCCTTAGACAGCCACATATCCCACAAAATAAAAACGCTATGGGTCTCAGAAAATGGCGAAAAAAAAAGCAAAAAAAAATTAACTGCTTAATTAAAAAAATAAAAAAAATTATATATATATATATATGTTTGGTATCTCCACACTCGTGCTAACCTGGAGAATCATATTGCCAGGTCAGTTTTACCATATAGTAAACATAGTAAATGGTAAAAAAAAAAAAAAAAACAACAATAGTGAAATTGCACTTTTTCTGCAATTTCACAGCACTTGGATTTTTTTTCCTGTTTTCAAGTACACTAAATGGTAAAATTAATGGTGTCAGTCAAAAGTACAGCTCATCCCACAAAAAACAAGCCCTCATACGCTATGTTGACGGAAAAATAAAAAAAGTTATGGCTCTTGTAAGAAGAGGAGGAAAAAATGAAAAGGGAAAAAAAAAAGGAAATTAGCCCGGGGTTGAAGGGGCTAAAAAAATAAGTAAATATATACAATTTGGTTTGTGTGACTATCTTCTAAGACCCGTGACTTTTTTTTTCTCTCTGGAATATACACTATACTTCACTACATAGAAACCGTATAAGCTGTCAGAGACTTACCATTTTCGTATGTCAAAAAAATTTAGCTTACTTGACCACACATGTATGCCTCTAACAATTTGACTTAGGTCTATCCAGTGGGTATAAAAGTTTATTTCTGGAGTTATAAACGAAAAACGTTAGTATACATTATCATTTAATTATCTAATACCCAAATAAGCCATTTTGTAGTTTAGATAAAATACAGTGAAATCAACAAGAGAAGAATACCTTGATGTTCTGGACCTGTGGGCTTTACGTGACTTAACTCGGTCTCTAGACCTGCTGGAGCTACGTCTCCTCCTTGAATTGTATGACGACTCACTGCTAGAACGGTGCCTGTGTCTAAAAACAAGTATTAGTGAATTATCCTGAATCAAAACTAAGCCATTATTACCAAACATATACAACATACTACACCATGTTAGGGCTATAGTAAGGTGTCTAGAAACATAAATCTAGAGTTGGTCAAAACTGATGTTGCATAGGAGCCAAGCAGCAGTTCTCAACAACGGCAACTACAAAGCGAACAGAGCTGTCCTGTTCCGGTTGTCTTCTCCATTTATATTTGGCCAGACCCAAAAACAGCTCATCAGTGAAGGGGGGCCTAGTATTGGACCCCACTAATATAATATTAATGACCTATCTAAAGAATATAGGTGACCCCATTTAAGATTGTGTTCATCTATAAGAAGCAAAAGCAATACTAATGATTGGAATTTTAGCAAAATATCCTTAACCTCAGTGTATCTTCATATGCAACATTCACTTTTGCGTAAATATCAACGCAAATAGTCTATCAAATTTTGGGACAGGTTGTCATTGTCGACCTTTTGTTACCTTCTTGCTTTACATAAATCTAGTCCATACAGGCTACTCTTAGACATGAAAGGGTCACAGAAGCCCAAGTTCATGGGGCCTATCTAAACATAATCATATTATAAAGTAACCAATAACCTTTTCTCGTAAGAGTGTGAACTGGAGTATGCTTCTCGTGAGCGAGACCTGGATCTCCTTCCTGTTTTCTTATGACTGCGTGTTCGGTCATCTGATGAGCTACTAGAGGAGGAGCGCCTACGATGCTTCTTCTTTTTGCGGGTCCTAGTATTCTCCTCTGAATCTGAAGAATGCCGACCCATTATGGAACTTCAGGGAAGAAAACAAAGGCACAAGTTAAACTTTTGCATTGACAACTCACAAGTGCTTCTCACTAAATTAGAATATCATCAAAAAGTTAATTTATTTCAGTTCTTCAATACAAAAAGTGAAACTCATATTATATAGAGCCATTACAAACAGTGATCTATTTCACGTGTTTATTTCTGTTAATGTTGATGCTTATGGCTTACAGCCAATGAAAATCCAAAAGTCATTATCTCAGTAAATTAGAATACTTTATAACACCAGCTTGGAAAATGATTTTAAAATCCGAAATGTTGGCCTACTGAAATGTATGTTCAGTAAATGCACTCAATACTTGGTCGGGGCTCCTTTTGCATCAATTACTGCATCAATGCAGCGTGGCATGGAGGCGATCAGTCTGTGGCACTGCTGAGGTGTTATGGAAGCCCAGGTTGCTTTGATAGCAGCCTTCAACTCGTCTGCATTGTTGGGTCTGGTGTCTCTCATCTTCCTCTTGACAATACTCCATATAGATTCTCTATGGGGTTAAGGTCAGGCGAGTTTGCTGGCCTATCAAGCACAGTGATACTGTTGTTTTAAACCAGGTATTGGTACTTTTGGCAGTGTGGACAGGTGCCAAGTCCTGCTGGAGAATGAAATTTCCATCTCCACAAAGCTTGTCGGCAGAGGGAAGCATGAAGTGCTCTAAAATTTCCGGGTAGATGGCTGCCCTGACTTTGGTCTTGATAAAACACAGTGGACCTACACCAGCAGATGACATGGCTCCCCAAACTATAACTGATTATGGATACTTCACGCTAGACCTTAAGCAGCTTGGATTGTGGCCTCTCCACTCTTCCTCCAGACTCTGGGACCTTGATTTCCAAATGAAATGCAAAATTTACTTTCATCTGAAAACAACACCTTGGACCACTGAGCAACAGTCCAGTTATTTTTCCCTTGGCCCAGGTAAGATGCTTCTGGCGTTGTCTATTGGTCATGAGTGGCTTGACACAAGGAATGCGACACTTGCAGCCCATGTCCTGGATACGTCTGTGTGTGGTGGCTCTTGAAGCAATGGCTCCAGCAGCAGTCCACTCCTTGTGAATCTCTCCCAAATTTTGAATGGCCTTTTGTTAACAATCCTTTCAAGGCTGCGGTTATCCCGATTGCTTGTGCACCTTTTTCTACCACACTTTCCTTCCACTCAACTTTCCATTAAAATGCACTCTCTGAACAGCCAGCTTCTTTAGCAATGAACCTTTAGCAATGTGGCTTACCCTCCTTGTGGAGTGTGTCAATGACTGCCTTCTGGACATCTGTCAGGTCAGCAGTCTTCCCCAATATTGTGGAACCTACTGAAACAGACTAAGGCTGGTTTCACAAGTCCATATATTTCCGGTACCGGAGATATCCGTGTCCGTGTGTACTACGTGTGGTAACCGTGTGCCACCCATGTGCCGCATCAGTACCACACGGATTGCCGCCGGGGAAGAAGCGGCTACTGTAAGTGCTGTTCCCCGGCGGCTGGTGTTGAAGCCGTCTGCCATTCTCCCCAGCCTGCCTGCGAGCAGAGGAGAACGATAAGCGGTATATTAAAGTCTGAACGACAGCAGGTGTCCGATGATGGGGGCAACAGTCCCAAAAGCCCCCACCTGCTGTCGTTCGGGCTTTAATTCACTGCTCATCGTTCTCCTCTGTTCGCAGGCAGGGGAGAATGACAGCCGGCTTCAGCACCAGCCGCCGGGTGACAGTGGCTTATAGTAGCGCTACTTCCCCAGCGTCCGTCCGTGCACATGGAGGACAGTGTGCACTGTTCTCCGTGTGCACGTGTGTGAAAACGGACATGTCTGCGTCTTTTGCACACGGACACAGTCAGCCAAACCACACTGACATGTACATAGACCCATTCATTTAAATGGGTCTACGTGTGTCAGTGTCTCCGGTACATGAGAAAATTGTCACCACATGTACCTGGAGATACTGACGTGTGAAAGGAGCCTAAGGGACCTTTTAAAACGCTTAAGAAGCCTTTGTAGGTGTTTTTTGTTAATTATTCTAATTTACTGAGATAATGACTTGGCTGTAAGTAATAATCATCAACATTAACAGAACTAAACACGTGAAATAGATCACTCTGTTTGTAATGACTCTATATAATATATGTGTTTCACTTTTTATATTGAAGAACTCAAATAAATTAACTTTTTGATGATATTCTAATTTAGTGAGAAACACTTGTATATAGAAACCGGATAATACTTAACATATTCACATGGTTCTAAAACCCTACAATAAAAAGTTGTCTTAGGTTTCATTTCTGCACATTGTTGCAAAATGGCTGCATTGTTTATAAGACACTAAATGTATATATTTATTCAGTAACATATCAAACACTAAGGGTATGTTTCCACGGTCAGGAAACATTCAGTATTTGCTGCGGATTGAACGCTGTTTACAGCCTCAGCATCCAGATGTTACAGCATAGCGAGGGGATTCTATAAAATCCCGTCTCCACTATGCGTGAAGGGCCACATACAGCAGCCATGCGTGTCCAGACACGCGGCGCGTCTTTCCAGACCGCAGCATGTCTCTTTATCTTGCGGAGACACTCAGTCGCCACAAGATAAATAACCCAGTCTATGGATAGGATGCTGTGATTCCGCATGTGTTCAATGAACACATGCGGTATCACTGCGCGTACAACAGGGGGCAGCGCTTTGGGCGGAGCGGGGTTTCCGCTGCGTCCAAAGCGCTGCATATCCGGACAGTGGAAACATACCGTAAAAGATCAAAAAAACAGTCACCCAATTTCTGATCCTATTCATAGTAGCCACCAACAGTAAAATATTACATAAAAAGTAGCTGCTACTAAAAGAGGTCATATCACATACTGGAAAAATTCATGCGGTTACCAAAGCATAGCCGTTTCTAAGTTTATAATTAGGAAAATTAAAAAAAATTCTAATTAATAAAAGCTGTTACTGTCAAAAGAGAGGAGGCTAAAGTTGGCTGAAAGTCAAGCTCTCTGCTGTCATACCATCCTGACAGATGTGTGAGACTTCCTGCTTCTGAGTTAGGAGATAGGCTGTGTCTACTCTCCACTATCCAAGAGCCCTCATTCTTCATTGTGTGCTTGCATCGCCTTGTTCAGGCAAACGCAAGGGAACATGGGATGTGTAGTATTAACGTTGGTAAGCTGGGGAAGTGGAAGTAACTGCTATAAACAATGATTCTACGGCGGGGGACCAGAAGCATCACAGAGAAGGAAGGAAAATGAAATTAATAGTGGAGAAGGTAGCTGGGGATGTTGATGGGAGAATTAGAAAGGCATTTAGGATAGATTTGTTATTACCAACAGTAGATGTAGACTTATGGGAGCAGTAGTCCCATCAGCCTCCCCTGCTCTCGCTGTTATCAGTTCATAACAACTATGAACATTCTACCTTGCTAATGCTGATCAGCAGCAGAGCAGGGGAGACTGATGAGAGCGATCGTCAGAACCCGCGCCAGGGAACAGCGCAAACAGTACCGCTGCTTCCCAGGCACTGGTACGTGTCATACTGATGTGGTAAATGTATTATACACAGACGTATACTGATATCTGATACTATTTTTTCCGGTGCCTAAAATATCAGGATGTGTGGAAGATCCCTTAGACCGGTTCTGCAGCATTTCAATAAAGACTCGAGAGAATCAGAGTATCAAATGTCCTTTTATTGTTGCCAGAAGCACTGAAATATTCTGTCTTATCCATGTGATGTACTTGTGGTACTAAAAAAATTCTTCATGACTGAATGAATTCATAAATTTGTAGTGAAGTTTGTTCTCATGGTCAAATAGTCTGACATTGGACTTCAACCACTACAAGTCAACAATGACACCTGATTTGCCTCAATATGCGGGACACAAGCAAGTGCATGAAGGAAACACATTGTTCCCTAAAGTGTTTTCCAATACACATTTATCACCTTCCTACAAGATAAACTATAATATGATTGCTGGGGGTGGTCTCACTTCAAGGACCCCAACTCAAGAATGAGAGTCCAAAACTCACCAGTGTGAATGTCAGGGCAGCTGAGACATAGATTTCTGTGATAACGATGCTGCAGCCTTGAAGTGTAGAAAAAATATATGTATTTTGGTATTGACCTGACCTGCCAGTGGATGTGAGATGTGCAGAGAAAGGATTAAAAGTTTTATTGAAGCAATGCCTTTTGGAGCTGATCCAACTCCTTCATCATGCACATTTAAACAGGATGCCACTTCTGACCTTTGGCAATAAATTTTATATAAATACTTATTTCTAATTGGATCAGAGCTGACATCGTGTCTAAAATACCTGATGAAGGAGTTAGATCAAGTCCGAAAAGTGTTGCTTCAATACAATTTATTTTAAACCAGTCTCAAGACACATTACAACCCACTGACAGTGCAGGGTCTATGCAGCAAGCTTCTCTTCTTCGCTTACTGGGTTCACATTGCGCCAATGGCAATGCGCCGATGGCATCCGTTACATAGCGGCACTAACGCTATGTAACTGATGCGTTGGCGTACCCATAGACTGCCATTATGTAGCGCAGCACTAACGTATGTCATAATCGGCATGCGTTAGCGATATGCCGTTATCTGTGCGACCCTCGACGTCTGCAGGTCGGCTCGTCACCGCTAGCAGTTGGAGTATCTACGCTCGCGATCGCATAACTTCTTAAAAGACACTTGCTTTGCGCATCCGTTAAGGAGGTTGGCAGCGGCCCGTACACACAAGTGAACCTAGCCTGTATCCTTCCAAATTCAAGCCTTGGAACAGGGTCGAGCTGCAGTCCTTCTTGGGTCATGTGTTGTGACTGCACACACAGCAAATTAGATGAGCAGTGCATACTCATCACCTCCACATTACAGACGCTGAACCACGGCAGAGCGCGCCTGACCCGTGACGGATCCAGGGTGACCGCTGCAAACTAGCCACAGCAGCCAAAGCTGAGACGCAGGACCGAGCCACGCTGAGCGCGCATGACACGCAGGGACGCGTGAGCCACGCACTGGAGCCCCGGACGCGCTGAGCCACGCAGGGAGCGCGCTGAGCCACGC
>JARQOD010000005.1:142576335-142753835 GCA_033576555.1 Oophaga sylvatica | reverse complement strand
CGGGCGCTGCAGGGAGTCGGGGGGATCTCTCCTACTTATTACAAGGGGAGGACGAGGGGCCGGCGCTACAAAGTATAAATAGTCCGACTTCAATAGCTCGCCCCTGTGTGATGTGAGTGCTGAGCGCTGGCTGGGGGGCTCTCCCAATATCTGACCATTCCCAGCACTGGCGCGGAGGAGCCTGGAAGGAAGAGCCGCCGCTCCTCAGCACCCTGCTATGGAAGAACTCACCGCCTTTGTGTCCAAGTCGTTTGATCAGAAGATAAAGGAGAAGAAGGACATGATCACTTACCGGGAGGTTCTGGAGAGCGGCCCGGCCCGGGGCAAGGAGCAGGCCTGTGCCGAGGGGCTCCGGGAGGACGGGATACCGGTGACCCATGGGATAGCAGGGGGAGGAGGTGGCGGAGGAGGTGGAGGTGGTGCCAGATCACCGGTGCTGGAGCTGGAGCTGACCGCCGAGAGGATCCGGGACAGCGGGAGCCCCAAGATGACAGAGGGTAACTCATCTCCGCCAACTATCAGCCCATCCAGAAAGACTGGAAGTAGTAGTGGAGTCTACAGATAGTGAGAGAGAGATAGAGAAAGGTGACAGATGGAGATAATACATAGAGATATGATAGATAGAGATAGATAGATAGTAGATAGATAGATAGATAGATAGATAGATAGATAGAAAAAGATAGACAGATGAGATAAGAGATAGATAGATAGATAGATAGATAGATAGATAGATAGATAGATGATAGATAGATAGATAATAATAGATAGATAGATAATAGATAAAGAAGATGAGAAATACATAGAATAATAGATAGATAGACAGAGATAGATAGATAGATAGATAGATAGAGATAGATAGATAGATAGATAGATAGATAGATAGATAGAAAGGTGACAGATAGGAGATAATACATAGAGATATGATAGATAGATAGATAGATAGATAGATAGATAGAAGATAGATAGATAGATAATAGATAGAGATAGATAGATAAGGTGACAGATGGAGATAATACATAGAGATATAATAGATAGAGAAAGACAGAGATAGATAGATAGATAAAGATAATAGATAGATAGATAGATAGATAGATGAATAGATAGATAGATAGATAGAAGAAAAGGTGACAGATGGAGATAATACATAGAGATATAATAGATAGAGAGAGATAAAGATAGATAGATAATAGATAGATAGATAGAAGATAGATAGAGAAAAGTGAAGATGAGATAATACAAGAGATAAAGAAATAGAGAGAATAGAGATAGATGATAGATAGATAGATAGATAATAGAGAAGTGACAGATGGAGATAATACATAGATATATAATAGATAGAGATAGATAGATATAATAGAGAGATATAATAGACAGATAGAGAGACAGATAGATAGAGAGATAGATAGATGTCAGATAGATATAGATAGATATAATAGAGAGATAGGGAGAGAGAGATAGACAGATAGATAGATAGATATGGGATCAACAGATTGATTGATAGATGATAGCTAGAGAGAGATAGATAGATAATAGAAATAGATATATAGTTATATAGTAATGTGAGATAGATAGATATATAGTAATAGATAATAGATGGATAAATAGATAGATAGAGATACTGAGCTATATAATATACTGAGGTCCTAAAAGCTGGATATCGAGTCTACTATTTGTAGATAACTAGAAGAATAGATATTTACTGGAAACTATAGTATTTGATATAAGTTGTAAAAGTTCCTTGATGGCCCTAAGAAAAGTCCCATCCCAATCTCCAGCTGTATATAGCCGCGTGAGAGATTGCACATGAATTATTGACAGCACCATATGTGCAGAGTACACTGACTGCACTCACTAATGACAAGTGTCACCTACTCCCTACCTATCACACAGCTCGGGATCATTAACATATGGAATAAAGATGATATTAGGCTCTATAAGAATGATGCTTGGAATTGCTGAAAAGCTGGGTGATAGTGTCAAGTCCTCTTTTTCTCTTAAGAGTCAATTTGCATAAAAAAATTCCTTAAATTCATAAGCATAGCATAAGCTTTCCCTAAATTTAGAATAATTTATTTGATGGACCGTGTATAACAACATTACTATTCCGAATAGTAACTGTAGTATCAAAATTATTATCACTATTATCACTAATGATAATTAATATTGTACAGTGACTGCATCGCACACGTTTAGGTAGACTACAATGAAATAATTAAAGGTATATGATACAAAATATTAACAATAGTAAGCATAATTTAAATTATACAAACTATCGTTTTTAAATGGTGACAATTATTATAGTAATATGTTGGACATTTTGTAATGCAGCTAATATATTTATATATATATATATATATATATATATATATATATATAATATATATATATATATATTAGATACAAATTTTAATTAGAATAGATATAGAATATGAAATTCATTGATTCATTATTTTATTCTATTTCCAATTACATATATTTTTTTAAGTTCTGTTATACAAAAAATAGATACACACCCTGTAAGTTAGATAATAGATAGATATATAATATAGATATATAATATATTAGATAGATAATAGATACTAGATTAGAAAGATACAGATAGACATAGAGAGATAAGGATTTATGCAACTGTGACAACTTTGTTATATATTATATGTATTATACATAGATGTATATAGTACGTTAGCATAAAGCCTAAGTAAGTAGATAGATATGAATACATCTAATAGATAGAAATAATAACTTTTTGATGATGATGGAACATAGTAGATGCATAATAGATAGATAGATAATGATAGAAGATAGATAGATAGATAGAGATACATAATGATGATAGATAGATAAGATAATAGATAGATAATGATATAGATAATAGATAGATAGATGATGATAGATAATAATAGATAGATAGATAGAGATAGATAGATAGATAGATAGATAGATAGATGGATACATAGATAGATAAATTACACATGAAAATGTCAAGTGTATATTTTGGGTGTTACTTTTGTAGTATATCGTTAATGACAATAATACTTTTATGATTAGCGCTAGTGCTGATAATAGAACACAATCAATGAATAAACCTAATTCTGATGGGACTGTCCAGTGCATAGAGGAGAATATATATGATGATGTGATACATTTGTGTAATCAAATCTCTGGACAATGCAGGGATTTGCCTACCATGGCAAGCACAGGATGCCAGCGCTGGAGGATAATAGCTGGGCACATGGGGCAACTCCCGGATATCATTTCCTAAACAAATGCTGAGCGGCCGGCGGTGTACACAGCTGCACACGTGTCCGCACACACTGCCTGCACACACTGCCTGCACACACTGCCTGCACACACATGACCTTTCCTTGTGATCATGCAGGTCAGTGGAAGCCCAGGGCCAGCTATTTGTAAGAGTTTTATATATATATATTTAGTAACATTCTAGGATGATTCTGATGATTTCTTCACATGACAGCCCAACATGGTTGCAGCAGTTTTACTCCTCGCTGGATATAAGGAGCAGATAACTGCAGTGTATGGAGATCATGCAGATTGTCACCATAATGAGCTCTTTTCAGTATTTGCCCCTGATATATTGGGAGGGAGGGATAGATGTGCTTCTCCTTTATCCTCCATCACCACATTCACCAGCCCGTGCATGGTAACCTTGTGTCCCTGGGATTCCTGACCCCCTGACAGTGACAGCTCCTGACAAAGCAGATATTCTCCTTACAGAGTAGTGCAGGGGCCACCAGGAGACGTCAGGTCTGTGCTGTGAGAAGTGTCTGGGGGAGGGGGTCCTCTGTGTATGGGGTCCTCTGTGTATGAGGTCAGGGTCTCATCACCAGTGTCCCCACCTTATGTAGTGACCCCAGATATGAAGGAACGGAAGGAGGACATGAAGGTTCTGGAAGAAGAGGGACAGACAAAGATCAAGCAGAGAAGAAGTCGCACCAACTTCACCCTGGAGCAGCTGAACGAGCTGGAGCGGCTTTTTGATGAGACCCATTACCCCGATGCCTTCATGAGGGAAGAGCTGAGCCAGAGGCTGGGGCTGTCTGAGGCCAGGGTGCAGGTACTGTCACCAGCAGACGCACACACTGCTCACATACAACTTCAAGCGCTTCATCTCCCTTCCCACCTCCGGTACTCCATCAGCCTGCGCCATCAGCCTGCGCCGGCTCTCCTGTGTGCTGTATACCAGTGGATAGCAGTGAGAGCAGCATAGTGTTATCTTTCCAATAGCACTGATTTTATTTTTACATTTTCCTATAAATTCCCATCTGCAATAGATCCATTATAGCCGATGGCTGCAGCATTTCACACTGAAGTAAAACCGCTTCATGTATCCACACTTCTAGTAATTCTCCAGATTTTCTTAACTATAGGTACACTGTCCTTGGTATTGTGATCATTTTACTAAATATTTTAATCTATAGACAGCACCCAAAACATAAAAAATACTGCAGTATAAACTGATTAATAACGCAGAACTGTCGCCACATATGATCGCCATCCATTCTGCTTATCCTCAAAGTAGCTTTATGGTGTATATAACGGATCACATATAACGAATATAACGGATCACATATTACGAGATCACATAAAACGGATCATATATAACGGGTCGCATATAACGGATCACATATAATGGGTCGCATACAATGCTATCACATATAACCGGATCACGTAAAAATGACATCACATGTTCTTATTTTGTGGTTTCTTATTTTTGCGGCAAATATAATGTGTGTAATAATAGGAAGTGATAACAGTAAGGAAAAAGATAAAGATCCTGTTATTGTGCCTACAGCACGGACAGATTTCAGAATAAAACAATCATGTATGCGACATTTTATTAGATTATTTTATTAGATTACTTGAGCAAACTTCTAAAGATCTTGTACTGATTGTGGTGCTGTGATGTCACTATACTTACCTGTGCATCTTATAATTACCTACGGGGAATATTTTTCATTTTGTTACATATTAATCTATCTATCTATCTATCTATCTATCTATCTATCTATCTATCTATCTATCTATCTATCTATCTATCTATCTATCCCTCTATCCCTCTATCTCTCTATCTATCTATCTATCTATCTATCTATCTATCTATCTATCTATCTATCTATCTTCTATCTATCTATCTATCTATCATCTATCTACAGTAAGATGTATATCTTTTCTATCATCTATCTATTAATCTATCATATCTATCTATCTATCTATCTATCTATCTATCTATCTATCTATCTATCTATCTATCTATCTATCATCTATCTATGTGACTGTGCTGTATATATTCTATGTGGATGTGTCCATGTGCGCAGATTTCTTCAGGGAAGCCATGCAATTCTCCTAATAATGAGACAATTCTGCAGCTGGTGTCATGGTGTAATGCGCAGAGGAGCAGCCTAAACGTCCTTCCTTTAGGGGTCTGTGACTACTAATGTTGCGCACTTTGCACTGTGGACCCTGATTCTTTCCCCCCTCAGTATAACGCATCACACAATCATACATATCATTCATTGGCACTGCTGCTACACCTGACTCCACGGCTGCAGCTTTGTATATTGGAGTAATTTGATTTTACAGCCACATTCACTTTGTTTTCTTTTTGTTATCAGGTCTGGTTTCAAAACCGGAGAGCAAAGTGCAGAAAACAAGAAAACCAACTGCATAAAGGTACAATGAGAAAATGGCAGTAAGGAAATGGCAATTACATCTGGATTTATAGTTGTGAATGATACAATTATGTAATAATAGATAAATCTGAGCAGCATTTTGTAGCGTTCAGATTATTAATTTTACAAATAACGTTATATATATATTATATAGTGTGTAATGTGATAATGTGATAGATATGGAATGCAATTTTATTTTATGCACTATTGCATTCTGTCTCATTTGACACCATTAACCCCTCCTGTCTCAGTGACATGTGCACAGCAGAGCTCAGTGTTCTCTGTGCTGATAGGGGGCACTGCTATGTTGGAGAGGGTCCTGTGCAGACACAGGTGGGGTCCTGCAGATCTGATCTTGCTTTCTGATATTCGCAGGAGTCCTTATAGGAGCAGGGAGCCAGTTTGAAGCTTGTCGTGTAGCCCCTTATGTCAATGTGGGAGCACTGAGGATGCCATTCCAGCAGGCAAGTACATTATCTCCTCCTCTGTGTGATGCTTGTCCTAGGTCAGATCTTTAGTCCTCTTCATCCTAAAGCTGATGTGCCCCATATGCAGACAGGGAGGGAGATAGAGCTGTGTGCCGTCCAGAAATAGCCAGAGAAGAGATTGACAGCTTCGTGCACTGTTTATATAATGGTTCCACTGAAAGCATGTTTGTTAATATTTAATAAAGTGACTACATGCAGCTCAATTATACAATGACATCACTGCAAACCAGAGATCTGACTCCAATGTCAGGACACAAGTGTTAGCACCAGGGAGCCCTGTCCTGCTCTGTCTGTACTCCCCACTCCTGTCTACAGCTGGCATCCCTAAGATGCAATCATTGCTGCTGCCAATGGTCAATCAATGCTTATGTATGTGTATGAAGTATTTAACAGTCCATAGCCCAAGAGTTAGAGAAGAAATCAATCTGCTTTATCCATGTGTTTTTCTCCCTCCAGCTGATTGTAGACAGGATCCATATGAGTCTAAATAAAGCAGCACACTGCTGAGCAGTCTGCAGTATACAGTGCGGTTTATTCAGCTGCTTTTTATGCTGCAGTTCTATTTAGTTAGTTGTAGAGAAGGAGCAAATCAACTATTTAAATGTAGCATTTTATGTTTTTTTCATCATATTACTAACTCCCCTCTAAGGGCATATTCATATCTAGTAGATTTTGTTGCAGCCATTTCTGCAACTAAAAATCCTTTCCATTTATTTCAGTGAGTTTGTTTCTTGTCTAGATTTCTGCCAGCACCATTCTGATGAATGGGATGGCGCTTTTGCGCTTTAATTTGATTTTTACCCCTTTTACGTTTAGCAGTGCCGGTTGCTGATTTTGGGAACATGTCACTGACAAACGTCTATTCTAAACATTTTATTGGCATTGTGTTACTGAGATACTCTTGTCACATGTGGCCAATGAGGAATGTATATAGGATTTGTTTTTAGAAAAAATATACACAGGTTCATTTAATATATTTAGTGTCGTTTCTCATTCCAATAAGCCAACTAAACAGATTCTATGAATTATTGAGCAGTGATATTATTTCTAAGCACTGGACCAATAGTGCCACTTCTACGACACATTTCCTTCGAATACTAGGCTACGTTCCCGCCATGAGGTTCTGAAGTTGCAGATTTACTGCACTATTTCTGCGCCCATTAAGTTAAATAGATTACTTGCATTTTTTGGGAAAATACGGAAAAACTCATCATGGGAACGTAGCCTAATATTCGCACTTGAAATATTTATTGCTCCTTGAACAGGACAGAAACCCCTGTGACAGGTCTTGGTTGACAAATCAGTGAGACTATTTTTATTGAAACTAATTAGCATGCACAGTAGACAGATATATAGTTACATTGCATCTTTTAGTCATGTCCTTTAATAAAAACAGTTGAAACTCTAAGGCTAAGTTCCCACATTGAGGATTTGGGTGCGTTTTTTTTCAGCTGCGAATTTTCATCGTGCAGAAAGCGCAGAGTATTATAGTTTTAGCAAAGTGCGTGGGATTTCCCTAAATCTAATGTCCATTATGCTTTTTTAAAGGCTGCGTAAACTGACCCGCGGTGCATTATTTAAAATCATAATTTAATTTCTAAATATTCATTTTATTTACAAATATTCTCCATAGACTCGAATGAGATAAAAAAATTCCTCTATAATGCGTTTACACAGTAGAAACGCACTAAAAGCTCATATAATCCACACATGACATTATAAATGAAGTTTTATCAAAGCGAAATACCAGGAAGTCTCGGAAACAAAGCAGTTTAATTTAAAACATGGCATACCAAAGGGCGAAAAAAGAAACAGCTGAAATACCGAGATAAAAACACTCAAAAAAGCAATCAACAAATGCAAGTAACTTAATTTCGCTAATTGGCGCAGAAATGCTGCTACATCAAAAACGCATCAAATACTCATGGTGGGAACTGAGCCTTGGCATTACATTGATATAAAAGGCGCATAATTCCAGAACTGTATTAGACGATGTTCTTGAGCAATTTTCAGTCGTAGAAAGAATATTACACACATTTATAGTTTGATCCAGACCTTTAGGCCCGGTGTTAGCATTTTAGTACTGGATTTGCAACAATAGAGAAAAGTGATATGTTATTGTCTCTTTTAATTGAATTTTTTTTTTTTTTTTACGTTTTAGACAATCTTACCACCCCCATGGCAGCTATGGGTTAACAGAATATGCTGCATTCAGTTCTAGCAGATTGTAGTTTTTTTTAATGCTTTGTTATTTTTTTTTTTCTTTGTGGCTCTTGCTTGCCTGCAATACTATTTTGTAGGATAGTCATTGCAACGTGCCATCCTTGTCCTTCCAGGTTCAGGCACAGTTGCAGCTGGACAGTGCTGTGGCACACGCTCATCACCACCTACACCCTCATCTGACAGCGCACGCCCCATACATGATGTTCCCTGCTCCACCCTTTGGTCTCCCGTTGGCAACGTTGGCGGCAGAGACGGCGACGGCTGCGTCAGTAGTGGCTGCTGCTGCGGCTGCCAAGACAACGAGCAAGAACTCAAGTATTGCAGACCTCAGACTGAAAGCCAAAAAACATGCAGCTGCTTTGGGGCTGTGACTGGCAATGCTGGGGGCCTCAGCCTATGGGGTCCCACGAACGCTACCCTAGGTTCTTTATTTATGACATGGTCTCAGTCACAGCCAATCCCCCTTTAGCGGATCAAGAGGTCATCCGAAGATGAGGCTGCTGCGGTCCTGAATGTTTATATATCAGAAAACTTTTTTATTTGAGACATTGGTCCTCCATATGGTATCACTACCTACAATACACCTTCCACTCGGACCAAGATGGCTCCTAAGACCATGTACGTATGGACAATGAGACCACAAAGGCAAAGCACTAATTATATTTCTTAAATAATCTATATATTAGAATTTTTTATGACGATGTGCGTGAAAATGCGGGATGGGGTGCACACACATTTTGTGCTTGCGGAACTTAAAATGAGAAGAAATTGGTGAATTAAAAATAGATTTGATCTATTACCAATGGGCAAAATAAGAAGAAAGAGGTTTGGAAGTTCCCAAGTTTTAACACTGACCCTTTTGTGCATAGTTCACTTTAATACAAGGAATACTACGAGTGAGGCGGGCCTCCTTGTGTATCATCTTCTGGATACTCCAACCCTTCTGGAAGAAATGACTAGAGTTACAAATAAAGACTATTTATTTGCTTATTTCTTGTAGCAAAATGTAAAACTGACTCTGCAACAATTTCCTGGTTTGCATGTATTTTTTTTCATTTCATGGATGCAGTTTCTGTTCACTTAACCTTTATCTTTCTATTTAGCTGGAGAGAAGAAAAAAAAAAAAAAAGATATCTTGCCATCTGCGGTCCTTAAGTAGTAAGATGGCATATGACCCATCGTGGTCTCATTTAACCCCTCGCGTACTCGAGGTGTGCACACCAGCTCTGGTGACAAATCTCTGTTGGGAAATACTTAAAAAGTTCATAGACTGAATCTTTTTCTTTACCGTAAATCATGACCCATAGGGAGATATAATTTGACTCTTTACATTGGCCAGGAGTGTACTGTATTAAAGAAGATATTTAATGCACATCCCATGCTAGCCTTTGGCTACATGTAAAATATGTTAATACACATGAACAAAATTTATTTTGGTTACATTGTGACTCGATAGTTACTTGTTAGCATTTTTCTTTTCGGCAGAGGTGTATTCTATTCCAGTCATTTGTGATCCTTATTTTGAATACATATAGATATTTAATGTGGAAGTGGCGATTGTCATTGCAGTTTGCTAGCAAACACAAATTGGAGATATGAGCGAAGGTCTGGGGGTCGGGGTGGGGAAGAAAAGCTCTCCTTGAAATGAACTCTGATGGGTGGGCTTTGTAACTATTTGTTCTCCATGAAAACAAGTTATTTATATATTCCATTTTCAGTGTGCTTTTAAGTTATTTTACACTCTGTATGTTATTGCTGCATAACATTCGATGTTGGTACAATATATTTTAAAAAGAAATCACTCAGGTTTATTTCATCTCTGTTAAACCACTTTTTTGGCTACGTAATTTCAAATACAAAACTTGTCAAAACTTTATTAAAACGCTAAGGTTTGTTCTTTTATTTTTCATCGTTGTTGAACGGTTGGGCATTCTCATACGATTGGAAATAGATTTTTTCTTTCCTTTGCACATAGATGTAAATTAATATAAAATAAGGCAGCATAAAATTATTTAAGATGACATTCATCATCTGGAAAAGTGAAATAGTCATCCCCACTTATATTTATGACACAGTCGCACATTTTTATAATATGGACAAACAAGAAATGGCGAGTTGTCATCAGCTATCGAAAAAATAAAATATTAACTCTACACTTTTCACTATTAGGGTGCAAATAATAGTTGTTTATGGTAAAGTTCATCAGAATGAAAATTTGCTCACTAAGGACACATCCTCGCTGACGCTTTTTGCAGTATGTCTTTGTAAAAACTACAAATAGTGAATTAGATGATTCAATTTATTTCTATAGGACAAACTGCTACAAATTTTTTCATTTTACAGTATTTAAAAGACACGTTGAAAAAAAACAACTAACATGGAAGTGATCAAAAACCGAATATTTATATTTACAGCAAATTATAATTGAATTTCTGCTAAAAATAAACAATAATAAAATTCTAAAAATAATTATATTCAGGGTCACCTATATTTTGTGTTCATGGTCAGAGTTTCAACCCGTATTGAGCTCTGTATATCTGCGCCATCGCACAAAAGAAATATGTCAGATGAAAACATTTTAAGACTAATATAAACGATCTACCTGCTAATAATAAAACAAAGGCAAAGAAGATGCCGCAAATTAAAGATTTATTATTTATTTAAATGATGTATCAAGCATGTCATCACCAATGTATTTATTTCATACATCCAGTTCTGCAATTTATGAAAATGTTCTATAAGACATCATGCACAGTCAACACATTTTACTATCCGGCACATACCCTGATATATTTGTGTCCTATTTTGGGAATTTAGATTGATAAATGAACCTAAGTCTAAGTATAAGGTAATGGTTTTAGGTCCCATGAATTCTTCATTTGATTCTTACATTCTTCTTTCATTAGTATCTCTTACATAGTCACTCAATAACTAATCAATTCAGGGTTAATACAGTTTATTTTTTGAAAGTAAAATTATCCTGGAAGACTCCCCCCATCCTCTAAAAATCAGTACATGGCAGCTGTTTAGAAGGCTTAAAGTGATTAATTTATGCTTGGTGCTGCGATGAATCAGGCTGGGCAGAGTTTCATGCATGTTACTAGAGGCATTTTACATAAATACTTACATAAAGAATGATCCGCAGCGAGTGGGGAGAGACAGCCTGAAACCATTGACAATCATTTTATTAGCACATCAGCGTCCTATGTGTGCACTGATGCTCTCCCTAGCTGAAGAAAACAGGATTGTTCTCATGCAGAATTCTAATTCTCTTGTGCAAATTGGGAGATAGAGTTTATCTCTGTATCTGAAATTCCGTACTGCGAGCTCTGAGCATGTAATAGACAGCCAACGAGCACTGCCTAATGATAACCGCCCAAGTCTACAGACTGCACTAATGTGATTTTATACCCTACCCTATGTCACTGGCGGACACAGACAGAAAAGGGCCCCCGGTGCAAGAATAATGTATGGGCCCTTTGCAGCCCAAGAACTTCTAAAAATGCAGAATTCCACCTCCTTAGGATGTAGAAACAGATCCCCTTACTTCTTGGACTTTTGTAGGGCCGCACAGGTTGCCCCAATGATATGTCCACAAGTGCCCTATGTTATGGTAGTTTAGACCAAGTTAAGGTATCTAGAAATAGTGTGCATTTTATATAAGATATCTATGATCTATTCCTCCTATAAATATGAGAACACAGAAAGCCACCCATTAGGTCCAGTTATTTGTAAAGGCCTCTTATATATTATCTTTGCGAGAATGAAAAGCCCTTTTAAAATTTCGGGTTTCTGTCACAATAACTATAGCATGGAAAAAAACCACATTTCTAAATAAATTACTCTATTTGACCCCAAATACCCCATTTTATACCAAGAGTGATAGTCAGTTTACAATTCAATTTGTGCTGTCCTGGTCTGGCATCCAGTCTGGTCCTCAGGATCCGGGCCTAGGATGCTGGATGTAGAAGTGAGGACCAGCTGCCACAGAGGACTGGACGCCGGACCAGGGCAGCACAAAGTGAATTGCTCAATCCCTTTTGAATACTGTTTTTTTTGTAGCCAAAATCAGAATAGACCCATACATACTTTTCAGTTATACTTTTTCTCCTTTTAGACTCCACTCGGCGGTACAACTTAAAGTTTATGTGCTCCAGTGCCAAATTTATAATGTCCTCCCTCTTACAGTACATGCAACATTTATAATACTGGTGTCTTCTTATGTTGAAGAGTCGTCTTTGGGTCTTGTCAGTCACCAGCACACAATATGCGACTGCTACCTCGGCTCTCCCTATGTCTGTGCTCCAGCCTCCGCTCCTGTTTTTGACAAAAATTAAATAAAATGTCAGTAAACCTGTAAAATGTGAGCTAGGCCTAAAGCATTCTGCATAAAAACCATAACTGATCATTATTAATCACCAACATTCTTTTTTCTACCTAGAAAGTCTTCTAGAAAGCAGGTGTGTTATACTACAATAAAAGGGAATGAACAAGCTGTTTAGCTCCTTTTTTTCTTCATTGTCCCATTCCCTGTAATCTACGCACTTTTACACTATAGAACCTGGCATTTTTGACAGTCCAATAGGAAAACTACAAAAAGAGTACGGTCGGTGTATGCAAAGCCATAGAATATCAAGGAATTGTTAAAAATGAGTTCAGGACATGGTAAATACATCAAACCCACAAGAGAATTGTACAAGCAGTGGTTATTATAAATGTTCATAGAATTGCCTAATTATTCCATCAATCAATAACAGCCATTACTTTATAGTTTATTTCTGCTGTGTCATTTTGAAAGTCCATCATTACAGTATAAGTACTAATCCCCTTAATATACAGCGATAAACAACTATTCACAATTCAGATGTCAATAACTAATGAGAGATACAGATTATGATAAATCTTGTCACTGTTCACATTACAAAGCTGCCTTCTATTTGATGTAGAAGTCGAGGCAAGATCCCAATATATACATTATATGGAATGTTGAAATATATCCACCCATGGTGGTTAATATATTTCACCCCAGACATTCTTTACTCTGTTACATTCTGTTGAATGACAATTGCACGATGCTATCCCATGCCTCCTTTACAGTATGTTAACATATATTGGCTTGACGGAGGCCAATAAGGCCACTCTTTAGGCCGCAATCAGGTAAAAGAACCCTTATTGATTTGCTTAGTGTAAGCTGAGCTTTTCCTGGTTCATCAATTTGCTTGTAAAAGCTCCAAAATTTTGCAACATTTGTTGTTTTTATACCAGCTCCACTAACTTTTTGAAGTTTCTCACGATTCTGAACATTAGTATGATTATGACAATACCAAACTGGTACAGTTTTCTTTTTACATTTTGCTAGTGAAAACATTTTTAGAAATTCGTAAAAAAAAGAGTTGTGTTACCATTTTGTGAGACTTGTAACCTTGTTATTTTTCTGTTGATGAGCTGGGTGAGGACTTGGTTTTAGCGTTGCAAGCTGACATTTTATTCATACCACTTTGCGGTATGTACAACGTTTTGATCACTTTTTATTATTGGTGGGTTCGGACTATGTTAGTCCAATGTGTAACACAGCTGGCATCTGCCAAGTATGGTGCGGGCTCAGCTCCTGAGCCAGCTCAATCCCCACCCCACATGCGCTTTACATGTACGGCAGATGTGTGGTGGTTAATGATCCACTGTTCATTTGTATAGAAACTGATTTAATTTCTCAACAACTCTTGGTCAAATATTATTCTCACTGAGGATAAAATAACACAATTTGTAACATCGACATTCTCAAGCTGCCAATCTAAAAAACAGACACTAGACTGAATTAACGATTAGGCAGTTTTGTACCTGATGTTGGCATAATAATAAAACATATTATTATATTATATTATGGAGGTTCACCTCGTGCCATCAAAATTGCTCTGACCCATTGAGGCATGGACTTTACAAGACTTTTGAAAGTATCCTGTAGAAATACCAGACGAACTGGGTGATCTTTGACTGAACAAAGTGTGCCATGGCCAAATCATCCTGTAACCTATTCCCAATATTATATACCTCCAACAGTAAAAAGCCTGTAACCTAAAATGCAACTGATATGCAGTATTGTACAATGAACGAAACATGGCAATAAATTGCAATTTGCATTTATATACCATTTTAGCACTATGCACACATCACACAAGCACAATAGAGTTGAGCGAAACAGGTCGGCCAGATTCATAAGTCGCCGACTTTTGCCAAAGTCGGGTTTCGCCGACCGAAACCTGACCATAGCATGAAGTCGGCCATGCAGTCGGCAAAACGAGCGCCAAAGTTGGATTTCCCAGAATGCTTGCAGGTGCCTTTTCAGCCAATGAGCAAGGACGTACACTGTGGGCAACGAGATGACATGGGCAGCGTCCACCACCATCTTAGAGAAGGGCATTGCAGTGATTGGCTTGCTTTGGGGGCGTCATAGTGTCTATAAAAGCCCTGACCGCCGACCTCCATTTTACTTCTGCCGATCTTATTAGTAGGGAGAGGTTGCTGACGCTGTTTATCAGTAGTGAGAGAATTAGGGCTGGAAAGAGAAGTTCTTATGTGCTTGTGCTGATAGCAATTGTGCTGTACAGTTAGTGTGCAGTGACAGGGGAGGATTTTCTTGTGCGCAGCAGCGCTGGTTATTAGGCTGCCTGCTAGCTGTATTGCTGTGTGTACACTGCTGTGCAGACTGCTTTTTACACAGCACTAATACTTTTATTCTTTTTTCTGCACAGTTACCGACCATTCATTTTTTTCCCACACCGTGTAGAGCTGTACGCTCCTCACACACTACCGTGTACCGGCTGGTATCACGGACAAATACATGCTGACTAAAATGTAGGTGATCTCACCTTCATTAAAATGAACCATGCATGGGTTTCAAAGGATTTTGTACCACCTTCCCCTGATGACACATAGGTTGCCAGCAAAATGGCTCGCTTTGTCCTCCTCTTCCTCCGACTTCTCCAATTCCTCCATTTGCAGTTGCTGAACATCCAGCCTACACCTCAATATATGCCAGTTTTTCCACCTCCCTAACTGGGCTGTACCCCCCCAGGGCCGGCGTCAGCACCTGGCGCACCCAGGCAAGTGCCGGGGCCCTGAGCAGGTGTGGGGGCCCACTCGCCGTCAGAGACACTGGCGTACTATGAGGGGCCCTGTGCCAGTGCCGGAGCCCACGAGTGGGCCTCCCTGCTTGCTCAGGGCCCCAGCACTTGCAATACATACCTCTCCCTGCTCCACCACTGTGACGTCTTCCGCGTTTCCTGACAGTGACATTCAGGTCAGAGAGCGCGACGACGTCACGTCTGTGCGCCCTCTGCCTGAACAGTCACAGTGCAGAGAGCTGGAAGATGGCGACGCTGAGGAATCCAGAGTAGAGCAGTGACCAGCGAGGAGAGGTATTTCATTTTTTTTAATGTTTGGAGCAATATATGGGGAGCATTATACACTGGAGAATTATATAAGGGGCCCATCATACACTTGAGCATCATAGATAGGGCCCATTATACACTGGAGCATTATATATGGGGCACATCATACACTGGAGTATTATTAATGGGGCCCATCATACACTGGAGCATCATATAGGGGGCCCATTATACACTGGAGCATCATATATGGGGCCCATTATACACTGGAACATCATATATGGGGCACATTATATACTGGAGCATCAAATGGGGCCCATTATATATGGAGCATGATATAGGCTCATCATACACTGGAGCATCATATATGGGGCCCATCATATACTAGAGCGTCATATGGGGTTCATTATTTATGGGGCATCATATAGGGCCCTTTATATATGGAGCATCACATGGAGCACATATGGGGTCTATTCTGTATGGAGCATTATATGGAGCCCATTCTGTATAGAGCAATATATGGGGCCCATCATATACTGTATGGAGCTTTATATGCGACTCATTATACTGTATTGAGCAATATGTGGGGCTCATTATACTCTATGGGGACCGTCCTATACTGTATGGCACATTATATGGGGACCATCATATACTGGAGCATTTTGTGTAGCTCATCATATACTGTATGGAACATTATATGGGACCAATTATGTACACTCCCTGACAGAACTTATGTCGCTTATCCATGTTATGTAAATAAAAGCTTATAACCTGACGTTAAATTCATCCATTGGTTGTATAAATTATTCTTTTGAAAGCTAAGATGTATATCTTCGTACCGTGTTAGCCAGTAGATAGAAAAATATTTAGAATTGAGAGTCCTCAGTGGTTGATACCTTTTAATGGCTAACTGAAAAGATGGTAACAAATTGCAAGCTTTCGAGACTACTACTTCAGATTTTGTATTAGTTCAGCCTGATGAAGAGACCTGAGTACAAAACATTTTTGGTCCCCTGATCATAGCATGTCAGATATGAAAATACTGGTACTAAGAAGCAGATTCACATCTCAGAGACAGAGAAGAATTTGCGAATACAAATTGATGGTGACCTTTGACACTCTTAATGCTGGAATGAACCTGTCACATGGTTTTATGGCCTATTACATCAATTAAGGAATTTACTCCAAATACCCTGTGAAAACATCACAAAACATTACCAGACCCCAATCAGAGGGTATTTAAACTTTCTCTCCTTATCTATGAACTGTTCCAATATTTCATAGAATCATAGAATCATAGAATCATAGAATGGTAGAGTTGGAAGGGACCTCCTGGGTCATCTGGTCCAACCCCCTGCTCAAAGCAGGATTCTCTAAATCATCCCAGACAGATGTCTATCCAGCCTCTGTTTAAAGACTTCCATTGAAGGAGAACTCACCACCTCTTGTGGCAGCCTGTTCCACTCATTGATCACCCTAACTGTCAAAAAGTTTTTTCTAATATCTAATCGGTGTCTCCTCCCATTCAGTTTCATCCCATTGCTTCTAGTCTTTCCTTGCGCAAATGAGAATAAAGATGATCCTTCTACAATGTGACAGCCCTTGAGATATTTGTAGACAGCTATTAAGTCTCCTCTCAGTCTTCTTTTTTGCAAGCTATACATTCCCAAATCCTGCAACCGTTCCTCATAGGACATGGTTTGCAGACCGGTCACCATTCTGGTGGCTCTTCTCTGAACTTGCTCCAGTTTGTTGATGTCTTTTTTAAAATGTGGTGCCCAAAACTGGACACAGTATTCCAGATGAGGTCTGACCAAAGAGGAGTAGAGGGCAATAATGACCTCACGTGATCTAGACTGTATGCTTCTGTTGATACATCCTAGAATTGCATTTGCCTTTTTTGCTGCTGCATCACACTGTTGACTCATGTTAAGTCTGTGATCAATTTATGCTCATCCCTCTGCCATAATGACTATTCTGCTTCACGTCACTTGTCTTACCTATTGCATTTTTTCTGTGTTTTTGTGTATAAATATGTGATTCTTCAGATTTTGTATTAGTTCAGCCTGATGAAGAGACCTGAGTAGTCTCGAAAGCTTGCAATTTGTTACCAGCTTTTCAGTTAGCCATTAAAAGGTATCAACCACTGAGGACTCTCAACTCTAAATATTTTTCTTTTGAAAGCTGAAACCCTCCGAAATGTGGTTTAGGTTAAGAAAATAAATTGGCATCAATGCAGAAATATTGATCATTTAATGGACACAGAATGGTCAGAATTTGGCAAGACAAAGGCTTTGTCGCCCACAGAAAGTAATGTGATATCAAACAAATAATTAACTTAAAATACAAATATACTGTATGTTGCATAATATTGGTGAATGAAGTTGTGGTGCTATTAGAGTCATATTTAATACTTTGTGTGACTTCCATGAGCTTGAAGGACTGCATCCATGCGGTTCAACAATGATTCATGCAATTTATTAATGAAGTCATCAGGAATAGCAAAGAATGCAGTCTTACATGCCTCCTCTTTCATCCTACCCCAAACATGCTCAATGATGTTCATGTCTGGTGACTGGGCTGGCCAGTCCTTGAGCACCTTTATCTTTTTTGCCTGGAGGAACTTTGTTGTAGCGATGGATGTACGAGATGGAGCACCATCCTGCTGCAGAATTTGACCCCTTTTATGATTTGGAATATAAGAGGTAGCTAATACTTCTTGATATTTTAGGCTATTGATTTTGCATTCCACCTTGCAAATGTTTCGCACACCCCCATACTGAATGTAACCCCAGACTATGATCTTTCCACCACCAAATTTAACTGTTTTCTGGGTGTATTTTGGATCCATACGGGCTTCCAGTAGGTCTCCTGCAATATTTGCAGCGGCTGTGGTGTAATTCTACTGAAGATTCATCAGAGAAATCCACCTTCTGCCACTTTTCCAGCGTCCATCTGTTTAGCAGGCTGTGGGACTTTGCAAATGCCACACGGTTTTTTATTTGCCTTTTATTTAGTGCCGGCTTCTGGGCACTGATTCGACCATGGAGGTCATTTCGAGACAGAATCCTACAAACTGTTCTAGTTGACACAGGGACTTGAGGTGACCAGGCCTGTTGGAGCTCTGCTGCAGTGAAAGAGGGGCTTGCTTTGGATTTTCTAACCAACAAACGTTTCTCCTGAGCAGTTGTCTTTCGGGGTCTGCCGAACCTGGGCTTGTCAAACACATCTCCAGTCTCTTCAAATCTTTTTTTAATTCTTTGTACTTGACGCTGAGACACATTAAAGGTGCCAGCCACCTCTGCAGTGGATCTGATAATAGAGGCTTTGGTCGCAGGGCGGATTTTTGGCATGTTGTCAGAGCTCAAGTTGCAGTTCAAGTGAAGGTCTGGGGTGCTGGGTTTCTTTTTATACACACCCACTAATTAAGCGATCATTTACTGAGCACAGGTGAGGCTGTAAACTAGGATTGGGTGCATTATATGACCAGGCGACAAAACTTTTGTCTTGCCAAAATCTGACCATTCTGTGTCCATTAAATGATCAATATTACTGCATTGATGCCAATTTATTTTATTAACCTAAACCACATTTCGGAGGGTTTCAGCTTTCAAAAGAATAATTTATACAACCAATGGATGAATTTAATGTCAGGTTATAAGCTTTTATTTACAGTACATAACATGGATAAGCGACATAACTTCTGTCAGGGAGTGTATGGAGCAATATATGGGGCTCATTATTCTGTATGGAGCAATATATGTGACTCATTATACTGTATGACGCATTATATTGGGCCCATTATTCTGTATGTAGCATCATATATGGGACTCATTATTCTGTATGGAGCAATATATGGGGCTCATTATTCTGTATAGAGCAATATATGGGGCTCATTATTCTGTATGGCGCACTATGTGGTGTCCATAATACTGTATGGAGGACTATACCTGTTTTTGAGCTATTGTAAAATTTACAATAGATATCACTCATGTAATGTAAGAAGTGAAGTATTTGGCATTGTACTATACCTATTTTTCTCTGCTGTATCGGAGCATCATGAATTGTGGTATGTGTTAAAGGGGCCCACTGAGACTCTTTCGCCCGGGGCCCACGAAAACCTGGAGCCAGCCCTGCCCCCCCACAACTTTAGCCAAATAACCCCCAGTTTTCAATGCGTTACTATTATTATAAAGTAAATTAAGGTTGACAAGCTTAAGTAATAAGAATTGATGTCACTGGCATTGAAATGGGCACTGTAGGTGTGTTTACTGTCCTCCACTCACTGCCGACTTTTATTCCCCATTGACTTGCATTGGGGTCGGGTTTCGGTCGGAACTCCGACTTTTGCCGATAGTCGGCTGATTTCGTTCGACTCAACTTTTGATAATGTCGGATGGTCCGAAACCCGACTCGACCCTCCCGGAGGCAAAGTCGCTCATCTCTAAAGCACAGTGCAGACTTCACATAAAAAAGTGCACACATCCCACAAGCACAGTGCACACGTCCCAGAAACCTGTCTGGCATTCGCATTTAGCTGAATGCTGCAGGGAGAAAATTAACTTTATTACCCCCCGGCAGCGTTCCGGTTTCAGTTACGGGAGCGGCGCTGGTGCAGGTTCAGTCACCGTTATGAGTATAGAAAGCAGTGGCTGTAACCGTGTCCCCAGCATGACTGAACCCGGAACACTGCAGGAGGAATAAAGTTCATTCTCTCCCTGCAGCACTCAGCTAAGTACTAACTAAATAATATCGTTATTAACCAGGCAGGTTAGTAACGATATTAACCGGCAGATTAACCCCATATTTTAAGGTTAATAGCATTTTTTTCTGGTAACAGGTTCCCTTTAAACTGCTGGACCTCTGTCTACCACTGTCAGCTAAAAGTTTATGTACTCTAGTTCAGTGTTGTGCTTTCAGCTTCTGCTTAGCTTGTTTGAATTCTAGTTGTCTCACCGCTGCCCATTTCCTGACCATTCTTTTGCCTTATGATCTTGTACCTTGAATGTCCTATTGGTTCCAACCCGGCTACCTGACTACTTCTGCCAGCCAGCACCACTGGCCAGCAGTTGACTCTGTGGCCCCAAACCAATAGTACTGTACCTGTACTGCAGTACTTTGCTCTTCCCTTAGCAGGGCAGAGAGAAGTGAGCCTGTGCAGGAACATGATTGAGTAACACTCTGTTAATGACGTAGGACACATCATACACACAAAGTAGAGAGGAGGACGGCAATTGTAGGAAGAGAGAAGGCGAAGGATCAGGACCAGAGATGCCCATCGGATTGGACCATCTGTGGGTATAATGAAAGGTCTTTTTGTGCCTTGCAGAGCGGATTGGAGACATACATACAGCTTACTAGAATGCTTTAAAAGAGGCCTTATAGGTGGTAGCTGTACTTTAACTTGGGAAAACCTGATGACAGATTCCCTTTAAAGCAGCGACTGGAAAAGTCATAGATGGCATAAATGCTTAACCTAGGTTTCTCATCTATACATGGTGAAAGGCTCTCAGTTAGACCACATTCACATGTTCAGTATTTGGTCAGTTTTTCATGACAGTATTGGTAAGCGAAAACTAGAAGAGGATAAAAAATACAGAAGTGGTGCATGTGTTTCTATTATACTTTTCCTTTGATTTTTTCACTCCTGATTCTGGCTTATAAATACTGATGTAAAATACTGATCAAATACTGAACTTGTGACTGTGGCTTAAGTCTCAGTATGGACTGAACTTAGAGGCTTTGTAGTGTATACAGGACTGCCACCAGGAATACTGGCAAAATTTTTGGGCCCCCTAGAGACTCTGCTCAGCCTCCACCCCAGCTCCGCTTACACCCCTCAAACCCTCCACAGTCCCACCGCCCACTTTTGGAAAAACTCCACTTCTACACCACGTCCTCATCAATCAGATATTAACAGTTCCCATCAAACCCCATGTCATATACAAAGTCAGCAGCTTTTGTTTTGGCCAAAATATTTCTTAAGCCTGTCACCATGATAAGGTAGACTCTTTTAGCAGGGCCCTTCTCTACTCTAACCTATTAAACATTTATTAAATATCCAATACTCTTTTAGGTATATTTTTATTTATTTTTCTTTAAGAAAATGTGTCACATGCGTTTTTTAAATTGACCAATAATATCACATACAAGGAACAAATACCGCCACACCATGACCAGACCACATATTACCACCACTTAATAACCGAATAACACCATATAAAAGGAATAATTACTGCCACACCATGACCAGGCTACATATTACCACCACGCAGTGACTGAATAATACCACATAGAAGAAACAAATACCGACACACCATGTCCAGAGCACATATTACCACCACATAGTGACCGAATAATACCACAAAGAACAAATACTGCCACACCATGACCAGACCAAATATTACCATCATATAGTGATTGCATAATACCACATACAAGGAATAATTACTGCCACACCATGACCAGGCTACATATTACCACCACGCAGTGACTGAATACTACAAATACCACAATACTAATATTACCATAAGTGCCATTACACACAGGAGCTCTGTACGTAGTATACAATGTATAGTGTCAGCGTACAGGTAACACACTGACTCACCAGTGACATTATACACAAGAGCTCTGTATATGGTGTCAGTGTACAGGTAATACCGGCATCACTGGTGATATTATAAACAGGAGCTCTGTATATAGTGTCAGTGTACAGGTAATAGAGTGACTCACCAGTGATATTATACATAGGAGTCTTGTATATAGTGGCAGTGTACAGGTAATGCAGTGATCACCGGTGACATTATACACAGAAGCTGTTTATATAGTGTCAGTGTACAGGTAATACAGTGTTCACCGTTGACATACACAGGTGCTCTGTATATAGTGTATAATGTACAGATAATACAGTAATCACCAGTGACATTATACACAGGAGCTCTGTATATAGTCTATAGTGTACAGGTAATACAGTAATCAACAGTGACATTATATACAGGAGCACTGTATATAGTGTCAGTGTACAGGTAATACAGTGATCACCAGTGACATTACACATAGGAGCTCTGTATATAGTGTCAGTGTAAAGGTAATAGAATGACTCACCAGTGACATTATACATAGAAGCTCTGTATATAGTGTATAGTGTACATGTAATACAGGGATCACCAGTGATATTAGCCTCCACCTCAGCTCCGCCTATATCCCTTGAACCTTCCACAGTCCCACCTCTCACTCTTGGAAAAACTCCATTTCTGCACCACGTCCTCATCAATCACACATTAACAGTTCCATCGAGCACCATATCACATACAAAGCCATCAGCTTTTATTTTAGACAGAACCTAGGCCCCTGAACTGCCCCTCAGGATAAGGGGGTGCCCTGTCTATCCTTAACTTTGGGGAACCCTTGAAAGTAGGGAGGCCCAAGTCACTGACGTGTCCCTATCTCCTGTTTATCTCCTGTTTAGCCCTGAGGTGAGACAGGGAATGAAGTGAACTGCAGCAATATAACCAAAAGGAAAGAAAAGACAGACGCCTAGGGGCTAAATCAAGAAACAAAACTTAGCTTTCTCTGCTGCAAAGCACCGCACAGCAGAGTAACGCACCAGATCACAGTATACAGCTGCAGCACCAGAAAAGCTCCTGACTCCAGCTTGGTGAGTCTCCAAAGAGGAAGTGTAACACCAACAGTCAGCTGACGCATCAGGTGACCTTTTAAAGGATGGTGGGAGTGGTCACCACCTGCACCAGCCAACTCAGCAGAAATGTAATTACACCAGCGGCCACCGGGGGAAAAGACTGACATTAACCCCCGATGGCCTGAAAGGAAAAAAGTTTTAATATGAAAAGCAAAATCTGCCACAGATCCAAAAATGGATCGTGACAAATACCACATAGAAGAAACAAATACTGCCACACCATGTCCAGAGCACTTAGTTACCGAATAATACCATATACAAGGAACAATCACCGCCACACCATGACCAGACAACATATTACCACCACATAGTGACCAAATATTATAATACTGATCATTATTAAAAAACACAATACTAATATTACCATAAGTATACACAGGAACTTTGTGTATAGTGTACAGGTAATGCAGTGATCACAGTGACATTATACACAGGAGTTCTCTATATAGCATATAATGTGTAATGTCAGTGTACAGGTTATACAGGGATCACCAGTGACATCATACACAGGAGCTCTGTACATAGTATACAGTGTATAGTGTCATTGTACAGGTAATACAGGGATCACCAGTGATATTATACACAGGAGCTCTGTACATAGTATACACTGTATAGTGTCATTGTACAGGTAATACAGGGATCACCAGTGACATTATACACAGGAGCACTGTATATAGTGTCATTGTACAGGTAATACAGGGATCAATAGTGACATTATACACAGGAGCTCTTTACATGGTATACAGTGTATAGTGTCAGTCTACAGGTAATAAAGGGATCACCAGTGACACTAAACACAGGAGCTCTGTATAAAACATATAGTGTATAGTGTATAGTATAAGTGTACAGGTAATACAGGTGTCATGACCCAGGACGGGGTTTTGTCTTTGCCCCGTCCTGGTCAGACTGGGGTTAATGGTTTCAGCCTCTCTCTGGCAAAGGGCGGCTATTTAGTTGCCAATTGACCTAGGTCTGGTGTCAGTTATACTCCTGCCCTCGGCTGAGTTAGTTGACCTCCTGTGTGCCTGTGCCTTGTGCCTGATCTTGTTGCTTGTTTGGTTTTGACCCGGTCCGTCTCTTCGTTGTGAGTTTGTCTACTGTCTTGGTACTGTGTATTTGCCCGTTCTGGTTTTCTGATCCCTTGGCTACGTTCTGGTTATTCTCTGCCTGCTCCACTTGTACTGCGTTGCTCCCTCTGTGTATGACCTGGCTATCCTGACTATCCGTTTTGTCTATGCCCCTTGGTAACTCTGTCCCGTAGTTACCCTTCTAGGAGTTTTCCTTCTGCTCATAGCTCTCTGGAGCTTAGGCCACGCCCTTCAGCAGTCACATGCTTAAGGTCCTCTGGCCTGAAACAATCTCTGTCTGTTACTGCCTTCTCTGAGAGACCTGTGGCCGGCGCCGCCCCTTGGCAGTCACGTGCTTAGGGTCCTGTTAGTCTGAAGCACGCATCTTCACCGCTGCTGCCCCGCTCCCCAGGTATCTTTGAGTGCAGTCTGTCTTATTCAGGACACGCGCACTGGCTCAGTGAGAAAGTGCAGTGCGGTGTTCGTGATATTATAACTGACCGCTACTTTTTTTTTTCTCCTGTGTGTGTTATGGATCCTATGTATGCCCTTTCTGAGCAGGTAAAGAACCTGACTCAGATGTCTCAGAAACTGAATGAGGAACAGCGAGTTCTGGCTCAGTCTCAGCAGCTGATGGCTGACACTGTGCAGGGGGCTTTATCATCTGGTGCTCATGGGACAGGGGTTCAAGATGTTACATTAGTTTCCCCAGAGCCCCCGGTTAAATTACCGGATACCTTTTCCGGAGATAGAAAGGAATTTAAAGTTTTCAAAGAGGGCTGTAAGCTTTTTTTTTCTTTAAGACCGCACTCTTCTGGGGATGAAAGTCAGAGGGTGGGGGTCATTATGTCTCTGTTAAGGGGAGCCCCCCAGGCTTGGGCTTTTTCCCTTCCTACCACTGCCCCTGAGAGAATGACTGTGGATGCATTTTTTGAGGCCCTGGGGCATATTTATGATGAGCCTGATCGAGTGCTGATGGCTGAGGACATGGTGATGAGTGTATGTCAGGGGAAGCACTCAGCCGAGTGGTTTTACTCAGATTTCAGACGCTGGGCTGCTGAGGTCTGTTGGGATGATGCCGCCCTGCGGGGCTTGTTCCGTAGAGGCCTGTCTGAACATCTGAAAGATGCCTTGGCACTTCACCCTCCGCCTGATTCTCTGGAGGACGCCATGACGCAGGCCGTCCGAATGGATCGCAGGCTGCGGGCGAGAGGTGTGATGCAGGTTGAGACACCATTTTTCTCCAGTGGAAGGGGAGCCAGTCCTGTATTGGAGTCCATGGAGATGGGAGCCATCGACCTCAAAGAGAAAGAAAGGAGACGGAGGCGTTTAGAAAAGCTGTGTTTTTACTGCGGTGATCCTGGACATTGGAAAAAGAACTGTCCCTCCTGCCCACCGACTAACAAGCGACTGAGTCTGGGTGATCATCGTGGAGGTCACTCAGACTCTCAGGTACCCTTTCCTTCATTTTCTAAGATACTGTTAAAGGTGGAACTTGGTGTGAAGAACTGCTTTTTCCTTACTTCAGCTTTTGTGGACTGTGGGTCATCTTTGAACCTGATTGACTCTAAGCTGGTGGCCAGCTGCAGATTAGGGACAGTTAGGTTGGAGACTCCTATAAAAATAATGGCCATTGACTCTACACCTCTCACCAAGGACGGTGTCCATTTTGTCTCTGAAGAATTCACCCTCAGGGTGGGGGCCCTTCACCAGGAGCGTATGTCATGTTTTGTTTTGGATAACCTCTCTGCTGGCCTGGTGTTAGGGTTTCCCTGGTTGCAACGGCATAACCCGATTATTGACTGGGATTCCCGTGATATTGTTAAATGGGGATCTAATTGTTCTGAAAGATGTCTTGCTACTGTGTCTGTGTCGTCCGTTGCTCTGGAAGGTATTCCGGAGTACCTGAAGGACTATGCGGACGTTTTCTCTGAAAAAGAGGCTGAAGTTTTACCACCACACCACCCATTTGATTGTGCCATTGACCTGGTTCCAGGTACTAAATTGCCCAAGGCCCGCTTGTATAACCTCTGGGGTCCCGAGCGGGCTGCTATGAAAGAATAAATTTCCGAGAGCCTTCGTAAGGGACACATTCGTCCTTCTGTTTCCCCCATGGCGGCAGGGTTCTTTTTCGTTAAGAAAAAAGACGGTGGCTTGCGCCCATGCCTCGATTTTCGAGAGTTAAATAAGATAACTGTGAGAAATACTTACCCCCTCCCACTTATTACTGATTTGTACAACCAGTTGTCTGGGGCTAAGTGGTTTTCTGGTTTTCGAAATTGGATCTGCGGGGGGCATATAACCTTATCCGGGTCCGGGAGGGGATGAGTGGAAGACTGCTTTTCTCACTACTGAAGGGTTGTTTGAAAACTTGGTCATGCCTTTCGGTCTGACCAACGCACCAGCAGTCTTCCAAAATTTTATTAATCATGTGTTCTCTGACTTTATTGGGCGTTTTATGGTTGTGTATTTGGATGACATTCTTATCTACTCGCCTGATAAACAAACTCACAATGATCATCTTCGGGCAGTTCTCCAAAGGCTCCGGGAGAACTGTCTCTTTGCTAAGCTAGAGAAATGTTCATTCTTCGTTCAGGAACTGTCATTTCTGGGGTTCATTGTGTCTGCTGAGGGGTATCGCATGGATCCTAATAAGGTGCAGGCCATTGTTGATTGGGTACAACCTCGTGATTTGAAGGCTCTGCAGCGTTTCTTAGGATTCGCAAATTACTATCGCAAGTTTATAAGGGGTTCTCGCAGGTAGTTAAACCTCTCACAGATCTGACTCAAAAGGGGGCTGATGTCAAGAATTGGTCAGCCGCAGCGGTGGCGGCGTTTCAGTTCTTAAAAAAATGTTTCATGTCTGCTCCGGTTCTTATTCAACGAGACCCGTCTGAACCATTTATTGTTGAGGTGGACGCCTCGGAGGTGGGGTGGGGGCAGTGTTGTCCCAGGGACCCGCCACTTTGACTAATTTGAGACCCTGTGCCTTTTTCTCTAAGAAATTCTCTCCTGCGGAGAGAAATTATGATGTTGGGAATCGAGAACTTCTGGCCGTGAAGTTGGCCTTTGAAGAATGGAGGCATTTTTGGAGGGTGCTGTCTATCCTATTACCGTGGTTACGGACCACAAGAACCTAGCTTACATTGAGTCTGCTAAAAGGTTGACTCCTAGACAGGCAAGATGGTCGCTTTTTTTTTCCAGATTCCAGTTCTCCATCACTTTTCGGCCAGGATCCAAAAATGTCAAGGCTGATGCCTTGTCACGCAGTCTGGATCCGGTGTCTCCCCCCGAACCTCCATCCTCCATTCTTCAGCCTGGGGTGGTGGTGGCAGTTGTTTCTGCTGGGTTGGAGCAGGAGATTCGGGAAGCCAGTGGATAAACTTTTTGTACCAGTTCAATTTCGTCTCAGGGTCCTTCGGGAATTCCATGACTCAGTTCTGGGTGGACATCCTGGAATCTCGGCTACCCGGAGGGCCATCTCTAGGATATTCTGGTGGTCTTCTTTAGCCTCTGATGTTGGGGAATTTGTGTCTGCTTGTGGGGTATGTGCCCGTGCGAAACCCCCCCATAACCGGCCGACCGGGGAATTGGTGCCACTGCCAATTCCTGATAGACCATGGACCCATTTGTCCATGGATTTTATCACCAACCTTCCTCCTTCCAAGGGTAATACCGTCATTTGGGTAGTGGTGGACAGGTTTAGTATACAAGCACATTTTGTACCCTTGTCGGCTTTACCTAATGCAGAAACGTTGTCCAGATTGTTTGTTGAGCATGTGGTGCGGTTGCATGGGGTACCCTTGAATGTGGTGTCTGATAGGGGGGTACAATTTGTTTCCAGATTTTGGAGGGCATTTTGTAAGAGGTTGGGTATTGATCTGTCTTTTTCATCCGCTTATCATCCAGAGACTAATGGGCAGACTGAGCGGACCAATCAGTCTTTAGAGCAAATCCTGCGTTGCCTGACCTCAGCCCGACAGGATGATTGGTGTACTGCGTTACCTTTGGCTGAGTTCGCGTTTAACAACCGCACTAACCAGTCTACGGGCACATCTACCTTTTTCTGCAATTATGGGTTTCATCCACATTTTGGGGAGTTCTCCCGTTTGGACTCTGGGTGTCCTGGGGCGGATGGGACAATACAGCGGTTGGGGTAGTTATGGCAGGAGGTCCAAAGGAACATTACGAAGGCTCAGTCTAAATATAAGTTTTTTGCTGACAAAAAACGGTCTGTGGGGCCGGTGTTCCAGGTTGGGGATAAGGTATGGTTATCTACTAGGAATATAAGGCTCAAGGTCCCCTCTGCGAAACTTGGACCTAAATTTATTGGTCCTTATGAAATTACGGAAGCAGTTAACCCGGTGGCATTTCGGTTGCGTCTCCCTCCGTCTCTACGGATTCCCAACGTGTTCCATAGGGCCCTTTTGAAACCTGTGGGGTCCTGTAGGGAAGGATCGTTGTCTTCCCCACCACCAGTTTTGGTAGATGGGCAGTCGGAGTACGAGGTGGAACGAATTCTTGACTCTAGGTTTGTCCGTCGTGCTCTTCAGTATCTGATACATTGGAAAGGCTACGGTCCAGAGGACCGGTCGTGGGTTCCTGCCCGATCTGTTCATGCGGATCAGTTGGTCCGGGCCTTTCATGCCAGGTGTCCTGAGAAACCCGGGGGTCCGGTGGCCCCCCGTTGAGAGGGGGGTACTGTCATGACCCAGGACGGGGTTTTGTCTTTGCCCCGTCCTGGTCAGACTGGGGTTAATGGTTTCAGCCTCTCTCTGGCAGAGGGCGGCTATTTAGTTGCCAATTGACCTAGGTCTGGTGTCAGTTATACTCCTGCCCTCGGCTGAGTTAGTTGACCTCCTGTGTGCCTGTGCCTTGTGCCTGATCTTGTTGCTTGTTTGGTTTTGACCCTGTCCGTCTCTTTGTTGTGAGTTTGTCTACTGTCTTGGTACTGTGTATTTGCCCGTTCTGGTTTTCTGATCCCTTGGCTACATTCTGGTTATTCTCTGCCTGCTCCACTTGTACTGCGTTGCTCCCTCTGTGTATGACCTGGCTATCCTGACTATCCGTTTTTTTGTCTATGCCCCTTGGTAACTCTGTCCCGTAGTTACCCTCCTAGGAGTTTTCCTTCTGCTCATAGCTCTCTGGAGCTTAGGCCACGCCCATCAGCAGTCACGTGCTTAAGGTCCTCTGGCCTGAAACAATCTCTGTCTGTTACTGCCTTCTCTGAGAGACCTGTGGCCGGTGCCGCCCCTTGGCAGTCACGTGCTTAGGGTCCTGTTAGTCTGAAGCACGCATCTTCACCGCTGCTGCCCCGCTCCCCAGGTATCTTTGAGTGCAGTCTGTCTTATTCAGGACACGCGCACTGGCTCAGTGAGCAAGTGCAGTGCGGTGTTCGTGATAACAGGGATCTCCAGTGACACTATACATAGGAGCTCTGTATATAGCATATAGTGTATAGTGTAAGTGTACAGGTAATTCAGGGATCTCCAGTAACATTATACACAGGAGCTCTGTATGACGTGTATATGTAGTACAGTGATCACCAGTGCCATGATACACAAGAGCTCTGTATATAGTATATATTGTATATTGTCAGTGTACAGGTTACACACTAACTCACCGGTGACATCTCTAGTTGAAGTAATTAATCTGTGCTTTTCTTTTTCATCCAGCGCAGACTGCCATCACTTCTTCCAGCCAGGACTCGTCTCTGCAAAAAATAACACACAGTTATCTATAACACCACTTCCAGAGCACATTCCCCACTTTTCCCCAACTTCTAGACTACGCCAGATGAATACAGACATGCACCCACCAATAATATATAATCAGTTATTATGCAACCCACCATTCCAAATATAAGTTGCAATCCACCACTGTGCCCCCACTAGCTATAAAAAGCCATCTTCCCCACCCAATAAATATATAAATTCATTAGCACCTGTACTCTTTCCCCCAATTCACTACCAGTCACACTCCGGCATCCTCACCCACCCTCACTTCATTATTATTTGCTCTCCCCACTCCCCACCTTCAATTCATCGTTCGCTGTCCCCACCCCAATTCATCATTATTTGCATTTCCCGACCTCAATACATCATCATTCACTGTCCCCTGTCCCACATCATCAATTCATCATCATTTTCTCTCCCCACAAACCCATTTAATTCAGTTTATAAAAAAAAAAGAAGTTTTTCATACTTACCTCTTATACGAAGTTCCACTTCTGGTATCCAGGAGAGTGGCAGATTTACATGCAGGCGCATACGCAATGATGTTATCATGTAGGCGCTGTCACCAGCGCGTCACAGAAGAGGCGGAGTGAGCTTCCCTGGAGCTGCTCTGCCATTCTGTTTTGATGGCTATGCAGCACCAGGAAAGCTCGCTGGGCTGAGATTTGCGCCACCGGTGGGGGTGTGTCGGCGCACAATACTTTATTATACCCTGGGGCCAAGTGAGCAGAAGCAAAATAGGGTGGGAGGCCAGGACTGAGTCTGGATTTCCATTTGCTTTTGCTCACCGGGCCCCAAACAGCAGTAAGAGCAGTAATGCCCTGTTGGTGGACCTCAGTGTACGCCATGAGAAACCCTGCATTTCTAGTCCACTACCAGTTTTGCTTTGTCTCAGTTTCTCATTAAATTAATTTGTACAGAGACTGTAGGAGGATCTCTAGCTGGGCACAGTGTGGTCTCTCTCTAGAGCAGGGTGGCTGCGTTGAAGCTGAGGGTAAAATACAGACACAGGTAGCTACACAGCCGAGAAAAAGGAGTGCTACACAATAAGCTTAAAGAAATAGCAAAAAGTTTATTCATCTATAGTTACAAATCAATTAAAAACCAAACTAGGATTGTCCTTGAAAAGTTTGTTAATTTGTGAGAGCCAGGAAGAGTCTCTGGCTCTAAAATCCATTTGTCTGGAGTCAGAAGCTGTGAAAAACACAGAAAATATCAGCAGAAATATACTCACAGAGAGTGCAGAGTTTCAACAAAGGTTGGGAATCTTTTTGAACAATACATCAATGTTCCCCCATATGGTCTTGTAAATGATGGATAATGATTTGTATACTCCACTGGCATATACATCCGAAAAAAAGGAGTGCTATACAATAAGAACAAAGAAATATCAAAAGTTTATTCAGATACAGGTAGCTACTGTTTTGTGTGTAAGATAGATAGGGCAGTCATATTGTTTAGTAAGAGCAGGATTTTGTTTAACTTTTGTTTTGCGTTTTTCAACTTTTAGGTTAGATTCCCATGATGAGTATTTGTTGATGTTTTTTTATGTTGCAGAATTTCCTAACCCATTAGGTAAAAAAAATTAGATAACTTGTGTTTTTTTCATTGTTTTTGAGTGTATTTTTTACATGCGTTTTTATTGCTTTTTTGATGTTGCAGTTTTTGCCTCTTATTGCTATGTCATGTTTTAAATAAGCTGATTTCGTTTTTTAGCACTGGTTTAGGAACCTAATCCGGCACCTTTATACCTAGCAGTGCACACGCAACCTTACAATTATATTTCCCTATACATGTAGCACGCTAGAAGTGGTTATGTCCTCCACCTTTTCTTATAACAGTGAGGAATGTTCAGCCATTTTGGCACAGTCCAAATTTTCCTGTGAGTTCTTGAGAGCACCCCCACGAGAAACAAGGGGGAGGGATTTGGAACGGGCCCTTAGACACCACGTTAATCTTGAGCTACATAGCGCTACTCTATCCGAATACCTTCGGGTGAAACGCATTCCAAGAGGTCTGAGGGTTCCACTCCGTCCGATCCTTTTTCATGACTTACCTGACTACTGCTCTCGTTATGAACAAATTCTAAATAAATGTTCTTTTGATCTAATGACACTTACCCTAGAACATTTGCATCAAGCCATCGAGACGAACAATACCCAGATCAAGAATATAGAATCACAACTGTCTACCACCGGCACTACTGAGGAAGTAAGTTCTCTCCAATCACAAATCCTAACCCGGATCGACCAACATAGGAGCGATACTGAAAGCCGAAAAAGGAACAAATTCTTGAGGGACGCTGCAGACTACGAGTCAAATCGAGTCTACAAATGGCAGGAACTATCCTCGTCCAGACGTCCCTCACGTTTTCAAAGATCGTCAACGGAACATTCAACTTCGGAATCCGAACAGGAAAGAAGCGCTCCCCCCTCCACCACAGGGTCTTTTTTAGGCCAAAGAAGACGGTTCCCCAGAAGGCGACAAGAAGGGGCGGAAGGAAGAAATTATCCAAACCCAGCACGGGTTACGAGATCCCAGGTACTGAGTCTTTAGTTATTAATATCTCCTCGAAGACATTAGGTGTGGCAGAACTGGGCGTACTACAAAAGGGTCTCTCCTTTTGCTCAGCCTACAAATGCAGTACATTTGAACTAGAAATGGACCTACAGCGTTTTTTTAGAACCTTGCGTTTAAAAGTGTATTTTTCATCTTTTTCTGACAATTTGTCCCCTATAGGTACCCCTCCTAGTGTCCTGTCCATACAACAGTTGGGACTTTACAACAAAAGTTCATTTCGCCCACCACCAGGTTCACATGCCCTGGAAACTTTCATTGGTTTCGTGCAAGCTTCTTTCTCTGCAATTAGGGATGACATAGAGAAAGGTAGACTTTTCTACCCTCCCAACCTGTGAGTTACTGAGAAACAAGCATTGACCTTACTACGTAATGACTCGAGCTTAATTTTTAAACCCGCAGATAAAGGCGGAGCATTAGTGATAATGGACAGGACAAAGTACATATCAGAAATACAAAGACAACTAGGTGACGTAACAGTCTACCACCAGCTGTCTAGGGACCCTACATATGACATTTCTCTTAAAATAGATGCTATTATACGGAAATACTCTGAACTCGGCACCTTAGATGCAAAAACAGGAGAATATCTCAAGAAACAACATCCCATTACACCTGTTTTTTATACCTTACCCAAAGTTCACAAGAACCTAGAGAATCCACCGGGAAGGCCAATAGTGGCCTCAACCGAGTCTATTCTATCTCCTATCTCCAAGTATTTGGAGAAAATCCTTACACCACTGACACAGAAAGCACCATCCTTTCTGTTAGACACGGAGAATTTTTGAGTACTATTAGGCAATTGGGTAGGATCCCCACCAACACCATACTAGTCACCTTGGACGTCAAGGATTTGTACACCTCCATCCCACACATCGAAGGCATTAATGCGGTCCATCATTTATTGACCCAAACAGGGATGGAAACTAACCAAATCAATCTATGCGTGGACCTCCTATCCATTGTATTATTTAACAATTACTTTCTTTTCCAAGACACTTTCTTCTTACAGGTAAGAGGAACTGCCATGGGTTCAAACGTGGCGCCCCCATACGCCAACACGTATATGGCAGAATTTGAGGCTAAGGTTATCTACAAACAGCAGATGTACATTGACAATGTACTATTATGGAAACGTTACATCGATGATGTGATTTGCCTTTGGAAGGGGACCCCTGATTCTTTGGGAGTTTTTCATTCCTTTCTGAATGAATCTTGGCCAGGAATCAAATTTACCATCACTTCTAGTACAGAATCTGTCAACTTCCTAGACACAATTCTTCTTAAGGACCCCGATGGCTATCTCACCACTGATTTACATGTTAAATCTACGGGTCGCAATAGCATCCTACATTACAATAGTTTCCACCCTCCTGCAGTCAAGCGTTCCATCCCAATCTCACAATACCAACGGGTATCACGCATAGTGACTAACGACACACTTCGTGACCGCAGACATAATGAAATGACGACAAAATTCCTAAAGAGAGGCTACCCTTCCCCTCTCCTTGCCAACTCTAGGAACCACCTATCGGATCCACAACAACGTTCAGGTAGTAAACGTATCCCTTTTGTACATACATTCCATCCTTACGCTTATTTACTGCATAGGACCATTAGAAGACACTGGCCCCTTTTAACACAAGCACATCCCAATATTCCAGAGTTTTCAGAACCGTTTCTCCCCTGTTTTAGGAGACCCTCTAACATTAGAGATGGACTTGTGCGAGCAGATGTAGGGCCTTTAAATATTAAGAGACAAACTTTCCTTTCTAATCCCCGTTCAGGCACATTTCCGTGCCTTCATTGTGCACAATGCAGCAATGTACAGAAAGGCTCTCAAATCTACCACCCCCCGGACGGGAAAGAGTTTCCAAATCAAAGGTATTCACACCTGTGACTCATCTTTTGCAGTATACCTCATAAAATGCCCTTGTGGCCTCCTCTACATAGGAGAAACCACACAGTGCATAAGGGATAGGATTTCAAAACATAAGTCGACCATCCGCTGTAAAAATCTATTATTACCTATTCCCCACCACTTCCATCTACAAGGCCATACTATATCACAGTTAAAATTTCAAGTCATAGAGACCGTTCCTTCGCCTAGAAGAGGAGGTGACCGTATACTTCTTTTAAAGAAACGAGAATCCTACTGGATTCACACTTTGGAGACTCTTTCCCCAAAGGGATTAAACAGGGAATATGATTTAGTATCATTTATTTGATTGTATATTTTACCCTGTCACTGACATGTATTCTCATTCTTATTTCTCTAGAGCCGATTGTATTGAATCTAAAGAATATCTCACAACACTGAATTTGCACCACCTGCACTGTGAATGCACTGAATATTATCATCTGCACTGAGAATGGATCCCAAAGAATCACAGTTAGTCACTGGGTATTTTTTATAACGCACCCTGTTAAAGTCTGCAATAAGGGCTATATCACCGCCGCATCATCATAGGGGCGGTACCTATGAATCACGGCACTCTGCGTCCACAGTAAGGGCTTTATCACCGCCGCATCATCACAGGGGCGGTACCCACACCGCATCATCACATGGGCGGTACCCATGATACACATACCCAGGCACATCCACGCACTTCCGGTCCCAGGTATCTCGGCACCGGAAGTGGTCAGTGAAGCGCACGCTGAACCACGATACCGGAAGTACCCATCGACACACCGCGGTCGCATCAGATTCCACTATAAATGGATGGCACAATTGCACCCCTGCTACTGACCAGCGGCGGATCCCGCGTCAGCAGCAGCATCAGGGTAAGCACACCTGCCGCAATGTTTTTCATATACAGCGGTATGTCTGTGTAGTTTATTATGGGGCATTTCTTTCCAGGCGGCAACACAGATGCTATACCAATTGCAGGATATCCTGAGTTCACTATAAGGGTATGCATTCCACATATACCGCTATCACCCATAATCACCTTACCACGGCAGTCCATTATAGCACAGGTGCCTTTTCCTTTTTTCTGTCTATAGGCCACACTAAGTCATAAAAATTCAGCGAAGTCATCTGTACTGAAGGGTATGTATGTTTTATATATAAGACCTTGGACCATAGCTCACTCATAATTACTCACCAGTGTATCTATCTGTGCATATATTTTTTTTTTTAGACAGCTATCCGGTTAATGAGATGTGATACTGTACACTTATATGTTTTCTCAGCCTTAAAACGGTATGTTTGTGATTCTTCACAGGATTTTTGGATTGTTCCTAGATTGAAGTTTCCAATTCTATGTATACTTTAAAATGTCAAGTTACCAAAATGATTACCATGTTTGTATATACTTTATTTTTTTTCAAAAAAATTCTCATTTTGTTATTTTTTTGTTTTAAAGGTTTTCCTACTTGTGATAAGAGGCAATTGATAAAGGCAGAGTGTCTGCCGAAACGTTTTGCCAAAAACTTCTTGAAAACCGCACAAATTGTCCACAATAAATCTCATTTGGTTATCTTCACCATACAAAGTTGAGTGCCTGATTTCATTATTATATCATGTAGGCGCTGTCACCAGCGCGTCACAGAAGAGGCGGAGTGAGCTTCCCTGGAGCTGCTCTGCCATTCTGTTTTGATGGCTATGCAGCACCAGGAAAGCTCGCTGGGCTGAGATTTGCGCCACCGGTGGGGGTGTGTCGGCGCACAATACTTTATTATACCCTGGGGCCAAGTGAGCAGAAGCAAAATAGGGTGGGAGGCCAGGACTGGGTCTGGATTTCCATTTGCTTTTGCTCACCGGGCCCCAAACAGCAGTAAGAGCAGTAATGCCCTGTTGGTGGACCTCAGTGTACGCCGTGAGAAACCCTGCATTTCTAGTCCACTACCAGTTTTGCTTTGTCTCAGTTTCTCATTAAATTAATTTGTACAGAGACTGTAGGAGGATCTCTAGCTGGGCACAGTGTGGTCTCTCTCTAGAGCAGGGTGGCTGCGTTGAAGCTGAGGGTAAAATACAGACACAGGTAGCTACACAGCCGAGAAAAAGGAGTGCTACACAATAAGCTTAAAGAAATAGCAAAAAGTTTATTCATCTATAGTTACAAATCAATTAAAAACCAAACTAGGATTGTCCTTGAAAAGTTTGTTAATTTGTGAGAGCCAGGAAGAGTCTCTGGCTCTAAAATCCATTTGTCTGGAGTCAGAAGCTGTGAAAAACACAGAAAATATCAGCAGAAATATACTCACAGAGAGTGCAGAGTTTCAACAAAGGTTGGGAATCTTTTTGAACAATACATCAATGTTCCCCCATATGGTCTTGTAAATGATGGATAATGATTTGTATACTCCACTGGCATATACATCCGAAAAAAAGGAGTGCTATACAATAAGAACAAAGAAATATCAAAAGTTTATTCAGATACAGGTAGCTACTGTTTTGTGTGTAAGATAGATAGGGCAGTCATATTGTTTAGTAAGAGCGGGATTTTGTTTAACTTTTGTTTTGCGTTTTTCAACTTTTAGGTTAGATTCCCATGATGAGTATTTGTTGATTTTTTTTATGTTGCAGAATTTCCTAACCCATTAGGTAAAAAAAATTAGATAACCTGTGTTTTTTTCATTGTTTTTTGAGTGTATTTTTTACATGCGTTTTTATTGCTTTTTTGATGTTGCAGTTTTTGCCTCTTATTGCTATGTCATGTTTTAAATAAGCTGATTTCGTTTTTGATACTTCCTGGTATTTGGTTTTGACAAAACTTTATTCATATAGTTATGTGCGGATTACATGCATTTCTTATGTGTTTCTGCTGCGGAAATGCACTAAAACGCATTAAAACTCAGAGGACTAGCAAAATAAATGTTGTGAATTTCAAACACGCACCGCAGGTCAGTTTACGCTGAGTCAAAAAAAGCACAATGAGCATGAGATTTCATGCCAGAAAGAGCTGAGCTATGGACATTTAAAGCCTGTCTATGTCTCTGTCACTTGAACCAGTGAGCTAAATCTGCATTTTATATATATATATAAATATCTATACAGTATATATATATATGTATATATATATATATGTATATATATACGGTTGTTCTCAAAAGTTTACATACCCTGGCAGAGTTTTTGCTTTCTTGGCCCTTTTTTTCAGAGAATATGAATGCTAACACCAAACCTTTTTCTTCACTCATGGAGAAATGGGGTATGTGAACGTTTGATCAGGGCTATTTGGATGTTTTGGGTTGAATATGATTTAAAAAGAGAAAATACAATAAGTGGCTTCATCCAACCACTAACCATGAGTGGAGAAAAATTTTGGTATTATCATTCATATTCTCTGAAAAAAGACCAAGAAAGCAAAAATTCTGCCGGTGTATATAAACTTTTGAGCACAAGTGTGTATATATATATATATACTGTATATATATATATATATATATATATATATAAAAATATTTTAACGTCCCAGACTATCTGTGGATGGAGATTACTCGCTTTGCTGGTCGCTGAGGCATATACTGGGACACTCAAGGTTAAAAAGTTCATTCGGTTTATTAGTAAACAGCATAAACAGCTCCTCAAGAACTTTGTAGTGTGCAGCAACCAGTATAATGTCTGTTAAACATTCAGCTCCATAGAATAAACACAGTCTCTCACTGACCCCGGTCAGAATAACACGGACTCCTGTCCGTTACCTGTTGGTGTCGGCCACACAGGTTCCCGGATGCCTCTTATCCTCAGAGGTATCCCAAAACCACTTTCTCTAGCATGAACACAGTCTATCACTGACCCCGGTCAACACAACATGGACTCCTGTCCGTTACCTGTTGGTGTCGGCCACACAGGTTTCGGATGCCTCTTATCCTCAGAGGTATCCCACAAACACTTTCTCTAGCATGAACACAGTCTCTCACTGACCCCAGTCAGCATAACACGGACTCTTGTCCATTACCTGTTGGTGTCGGCCACACAGGTTCCCAGATGCCTCTTATCCTCAGAGGTATCCCACAAATACTTCTCACTGACCCCGGTCAGTATCACTCACGGTTTTCAGACGGTTCACTCTGGAGGTATCTCACAGACCTCCTTCCTCTGGCTCAGACTAGCCAGCACTGCCACATGTGCCAAACACACAGGCTCCATTAGGTAGCCTCTAACCACACCCACAGGTGAGGTAACATCACATGGACTGGTCACATGATCGTGACATACTGCAGGTCCTCAAACTCACAAACACACACACAGGGAAAAAGGGTTATAGTGAGTACGCTCACCACGGGGTGAGATATATGGGTAGCCAGACCCTCCCATCTCTCAGCTACCCGTAACCCGGACAAAGTGTGAATAACAACTACTTAGTGCTTACGTGCACTAAAAAAAATACTCTGGGTTACATCACAGGGATCAGCCATCCCTGTGATACTTACCTCCCATTAATTATGTGGCCAGTAGTCATGCTACATACCTCCCCCTACAGTCATTAGTCATGCTACATACCTTGGCACTTTCTCTTACCCAACCAGAGACTCTTCTCGGTCATCCCTGACAGTTAAACCGTCTGTCTAAGTCGGGCCCTGCTACTGAACCCTTTTGTAGGTGTCCGTCATCCTCCTATTTCCTGCAGCTCTCTATTGATCTGTCCTCTTTCAAGTCTTAGCTGCTATATCTCTTTCAGGTACTCCACGTGATACTCCAGGAGCATCCGCATATTCCCAAGGCTCTCCATGGATCCGACAATGAGGAATGGCACCATCCCATCTTCACCCACGACCTGGGCTTTGTCATCAGCCGGAATCTTCACTCTCACCACATCGGATCTATTCAAAATCTCCAGCATCACTTTCCCAAGTCTTCTGATGACTTTCCTCACCAGACCTCTGGGCATTTGGACAAAGTCTTCTACAATACCCTGCTGACTTTGAGCTTTCCTCGTATGCTCCAGACGTTGAGCAGCTTCCTTTTTCCTCAATAGGATCCTCTGTTTCGTGTGGAGGCATTCTATGTGCATATCCCTCAAGATAGCCACCCGCTTAACTGTGACTTCCTATACCTCCCATGAATTATGCGGCCATTAGTCAAGCTACAATATATATACATATCTTCGATATGAAAATCACAGGATTGATAGACATGTTAATGATGTTTAGATGATGAAAATACGGTAACAACATTTTCAAAACATCTCAATTTATTCAGTATGGAGTATGAGTGCCACATGCAGAAATATATGCACTTATCACCCATTCAAGCTATAAGTAAGGTTATTAATAGTTGTCTGAGGATTGTTCTTCAACGTTGAATGCATTTAGGCACACAAATCATCAAGATCCACTGCTGATGGCTCCCTTTGCAATTGCAACCAATGACGTCCTAGATGTGCTCAATGGGAGACACATTAGGGCATGGTGGCACGTTTAGGCCACACAGGCTGCTCACAGTACCATAAGTAACATGCGGTCTGGCATTGTCATGTTGGAAAAAAGCTATACTATATTATGCCATCTGACTCTATATACCCAGGAGTAGAACCAGTGTGACGTTCCCTCGTGAAGGCATCTTCATGATGTCGTCCACATTGTCTCATCAGATTTGAAGAATGGCGTGTAGTAATCCATTCTGTGCTGCAAGTGTATTTGCACTTCACATACCAAGCCTAAGGCATCAGAGTCTTCACAAACCATCATTATACATTTGCATGACATTTTGCAAAAAGCCAGACTTCCAGCTACAGTTCTATTGCTCTATTGACCTGACGCCATGTTCCATCCAAGTTCCATTAACCTCATTCCACTGCTCTAAAAGGGTATCATTGTGCAGAACAGGATGGAAATGGAGGCTAGAATGGAGGTCTATCCTCAGTGATAAGTCTGGCCTGTGTCTTGGATACAATGATTGCTGGAGATTGGTCTGGGGAACACATGGACAACACCATGAAGACAGAGGCCTTCATGAGGGAAATGTGAAAGTGTCCCAGGAGCCGTTTTTTAGCACAAAACCAATCTGCATGTTTCTTGTGCTACTGTGGGCAGCTTGCAAGGCTTAGTCGTGCTACCATGGCTTGCGGTGTTTCTAGATTTGTCACACCTTGCGCATATTTAGGATGTCATTGGTTGGCAATTGAAAAGGGATCTACAAGCTGCAAATCTTGATGACTTGGGCGCCAAGGTGCATTCAGCAAGGGAGAACATTCCACAAACAACCACTAACAAATGAACTGATACCAGCCCAAGCATGTATGTGTGAGTATTTCTGCATGTGGCGCTCATTCTTGATAATGAATAAATTGAGATGTTTTGAAATTTTTTTCCGTTTTTCAACATTTGCATTTCATTAACGTGTATTCATCCTGAGATTTCCTTAATTTCAAGACTTTTCCTTCTTGATGTTGCAATTTCAATGTTGAGGAGTGTATATAGGAGAGAAATCTAATATAAACATCTAGTGTGACCTGTGCTATGAGAATAATGAAGATCATATGTCCCTCCAACTTGAAAAAAACATGGATGCATCATTTTTTTCTTGGTCTGGACTGTCAAAATAAAATGAGACGCATAATCTTAAGGTGCAACTAAACTTTTACATCTTTTTAATTAAAGAGAATCGGTTAGTAAGATCAACCCCAGCCCCAACCACAAACAGCATATCTGGTCATTCAGATCCTTGTAATGTAAATCCATGGACGAGGATTTTATATATTTCATATGTAGCTGCATTCTTGAGTTAATAATGTTTTGATTCATGTGCAAATGAAGTGTTAAGTGCTTTGGGACCAAGCACTTAAAGGAAATCTGTAACCAAGTTTTGGATATCCCATCTAAAAGCATGATTTGGGGAGCAGAGGCACTGATTCCAGCAATGTCTCACTTACTGAGCTGATTGCTGCAGTTTTAATAAAATCACTGTTCTCACTTCTGAAGATCTAGCAGTTCTCTGAATGGTGAGCCCCGTATAACCCAAACCACTGATCGGCAGTTTTCTGTGTACACTGTGCATAGGCAGGAAGATGCCAATCAGTGGTGGGGGAGCAATTATACAGAGCTCATGAATATGGAGGACTACATAGCAGCAGGTTTACTAGTTCTCTAGTCATTATCTCCTGCTGGTAAAATATTGATTTTATAAAAAAAATAACTTCAAGCAGCCCAGTAAGTGACACATTACTGAAATCAGGGTCTCTGTCTTTACATTTTGTTACTTCCAGATTAGGTGGCAAAAACTTGGTGACAAATTCCCATTAAGGAGCCAATGCTTCCCTAGGTTGTTTCCCTGTCTAGCACCAGCCTCTGTAGCTTGATTAATAGCTCACTGCCTGAGTGACATTAGTCAAGAAAATATGACTGAGGGCTATTGATAAAGCTAAAGATTCTTGTGCTGGAACCACGGGAGGCAGTGGTTTGTTACTTGACTCATTAACTGATCTGTCACGCCCAGAGCACTTAATAACTCATTTGCATATGAATAACATTGCAAATCACTTTGGAATTGCATCATCCGATATTAAGGTGGAAAGAATTTATATTTCAAAGACCGGCATATGCCCAAGTATGTGGTTTGGTCAAAGGGCAGTTTTTTTTTATTTTACTGGGGGTCTGAGTCCTTTGATATTACTGATCGCTCAAAAGATTGTGCAGAAATCCTCAACTCAGTAGGTAGAAGGGTTGAACTCCTGCATGAGCACATGCACAACAATGTACGAACCCTTAGGCTTTATTGAGCTCATACGTCGCTCTGCTAACTCATGTAGAAGCTTAGCGCTCACTCACAGTCTATTGAGTGATTGTGAGGGTTGCAGGACTGCGCCCCCTCAGATCTGTAAAATATTTAAGGACTTTTAAAAAACTTTCAAAAGTTTACTTACACTTTAAGTTCTGGGATTTGGGAGATTGATGGCAGGATATGCTATCACTTGATGATTGTTGGGACCACCACCAATTCATGAGAATCCTGAAGATGCCACAGTACTCATTTATTCTGCAGTTTTTTTTCAACAACAAAGTAGGGGCAGCACGGTGGCTCAGTGGATAGCACTACAGCCTTGCAGCGCTGGAGTCCTAGGTTCAAATCCTACCAAGGACAACATCTGCAAGGAGTTTGTATGTTCTCCCCGTGTTTTCGTGGGTTTCCTCCGGGTACTCCGGTTTCCTCCCACATTCCAAAAACATACAGATAGGGAATCTAGATTGTGAGCCCCATCGGGGACAGCGACAATAATGTGTGCAAACTGTAAAGCGCTGCAGAATATGTTAGCGCTATATAAAAATAAAGATTATTATTAAAAAAAAAAAATAAAGATTATTATTATTAGGTCTTTGGTCCACCTGCCGTACAGGGATTAACGTAAATGGGGCAGTGCTGCAATTCTCTGAACAGTGGGAGGTCAATAGCAAAAAAAACTTTTTGGTGAGTCCCAACCTGAAGCTCAAGCTCCAGGCATTTCACTCTTAAGATTAGAGTTGAGCGATACTTTCCGATATCGAAAAGTATCGGAATCGGAATGGTATCGCCGATACCATTAAAATATCGGCGATACCCGATACCGATACCGGAAATCCAATGTAAGTCTATGGGAACAAAATATCGTAACTAAAAAAAACTCTTTCTTCCCTTGTAAACACTAAATATACATACATAGAATACATATATATATATATATATATATACATGTCATTGTGACATATATATATACATATATTTATAGTTTATACACTTCTACATAGTAAAATAGCCTCTGATTCAATTGCCGGGTAAAGTCAGCTTTTGTGAAAAGACAGAAGCACCCGACATGAAATGACACTTGGTTTACATAGAGTTAACCATGTCTTTTCATGTAGTTTGATATCTGATTTGCACAAACAATTACATGAGTGTAAGTGTGCAAAATTTCACACCTGTAGGGGTTAATTAAAGGTGTAAATTCGTTGTAAAAAAAACGGACTTTTTTGCTACGAATTTACACCTTTAATTAACCCCTACAGGTGTGAAATTTTGCACACTTACACTCATGTAATTGTTTGTGCAAATCAGATATCAAACTACATGAAAAGACATGGTTAACTCTATGTAAACCAAGTGTCATTTCATGTCGGGTTCTGCATTTTCACAAAAGCCGGCAATTGAATTAGCGGCTATTATACTATGTAGAAGTGTATGAACTATAAATATAAATATATATATATGTGTCACAAATTCAATGACATGTATATATATATATGAGGTGTAAAATTGCTGAAAAAAAATGCGTGGGCTCCCACCCTATTTTTGCAACCAGACAGACAAAGCCAGTGAGTGGGGCAGATAATAATAGCCCAGAGAGGGACCATTATTTTTGCCCCCCCCCTGGCTACTAACATCTGCCCCCAGACACCCCAGAAAAGACAAATCTATAATTAGATTCGCCCTTTCTGGCACTTTGCCCGTCTATTCCCATTGCCCTGTAGCGGTGGCGAATGGGTTAATATGGGGTTAAAGCCACCTTGCTATTGAAAGGTGACCTTAAGCCAGGTTAATAATTGAGAGCTGTCAATTAGACAACTATCAATTATTAATCCTATTGCATGAAATAAAAATAAAACACACACACTTTAATTAAAAATCATTTTAATGAAATAAAGACACATGTTTTTGACCATCTTTTATTTTACTGCAAAAACCATTTCCTGTAATAAAAATAAAATAAAAAAGCAAAATTATTCTTACCTATCCCATGCACAGTCAGGTCCCACGGTGTAATCCTTCAGAAAGGGTTAATGTTTACTGCAGGGACCGCAGCTAATGCTGCGGCCTCACAGTAAACCCCCAAATGAATGAGTTCCTCTCCTGGCTCACAGGAGAGGAAGTGGAAAGCTTAATTGATTGCTTTCCACTTTCACTTCAGGTCAGCCAGGGACACAATCAGTGACGTCAGAGGGAACTGATTAACAAAAATAGGGGTTCCCTTCGAAAAAAAAATGGCGTGGGGTCCCCCCTATTTTTGTTAACCAGCCTGATGAAGCAGACTGCTGAGGCATGGTATTTAAGGCTGTTAGGGAGCCAATATCCATGGACCTTGCCAGCAGCGTCGGACTGGAGTACCTTGGGCCCACCAGAGAAAAATTATTCTTGGAGCCCACCATCATACTTCCCAACCTTTGAAGAAGGGAAAGAGGGACAAAGGCTGTGGCACGCTGTGCCTGCTGCAGCAAATTTTAGGCCATGCCACGTTGCACCACAGACTGTCCAGGAGTTGGTGGATGCTTTAGTCCAGGTGTGGGAGGAGATCCCTCAGGAGACCATCCGTCGTGCTCATCAGGAGCATGCCCAGAAGTTTTAGGGAGGTCATACAGCATACCTCCCTACGCGCGCCGCTGCAAATTTTAGGCCACGCCCCGACCACACCCATTTCACAGCTAATCACACCCATATCCTCGCCCCAAGCGTACCCATTTAGCACTGCTGATCACACTGACTGGTAATGAGGGCACAGTGGCTGGTACTGAGGAAAGGAAAGAAAGAGCAGCGAGTGAGAAAGAACAAGCAGAGAAAGAAAGAGAGGAAAGAAAGAAAAGAGAGAGAGAAAGAAAGAACAGAGAGAAAAAAGAACAGAGAGCGAGAAGGAAAGAACAGAGAGCGAGAAAGACTAGAGAGAGAAAGAAAGACTAGAGAGAGAGCCAGAGGCGTAGCTAGGGTTTTGGTTTAGTGGGGGCGAAACTTCTGAGTGGGCCCCTAATCAGAGAACCTCAACAAATGACCGCGCTGTTGCCAAAAATAATCTATATATAAAAAGACCAATATTGATATTACCGCCATATGGTCTGTGGTAAATAATACCAGTCCTAATAGATTACAGCACAGGTACAGATAATGACTTACCGCTGATGTTCTTTCTAATGGAATTGTTCACTTTTCATGTATTTTCCATCTGGCCCAGACCGACATGACGACTTCTCCAGCCAGGACTCGACTGCAGAGATTACAACAAAGACACATTTCACTTCTCATATTTTTAGCACTGTCACGGTCACCAATTGGACTATTCTCAACCTGCACAAACTCCTCATCCTGCTGATACCCCAATACTGAGCCGCTGCTGCCATATGTGTCCCTATTTCTGCACCTGATACCCCAATACTGAGCCGCTGCTGCCGTATGTGTCCCTATTACTGCACCTGATACCCCAATACTGAGCTGCTGCTGCCGTATGTGTCCCTATTACTGCACCTGCTGTGTGGTTCTGTGTGACCTCTAAATTTTAAAGCACCCCTCTAGAATATAGTAATGCCGGGTGCAAGTGCCCTAGAAAACAGTGCCCACATTTTGTCCCCTAGACTGTAATAATGCCCTGTGTGCCCCTTTGATAGTCACAGTAACCGAGTTCCCCTATAACAATAAGTGTCCACTTTACATTTAATAATGTCCCAAGTCTCCCCCTGTACATCTCCCCTATACACAGAATAATGCCCCTCACTGGATATATACTGACCCCTTAATGTCCCCAAACTATTTAATGGGTCCAACACTGTATGATGGCCCCTAGATAACATCCATACAGCATAATACACCAGATAGTCCTCAATATAGTATAATGCACCCCCATAGGCAGCCTCTATATTATAATAAACCCCCATAGGCAGAGTCTATAATATAATGCACCACCATAGGCAGCCGCTATATTATAATGCACCCCCATAGGCAGCCTCTGTAGTATAATGCATCCCCATAGGGAGTCTCTGTAGTATAATGCACCCCAATATGGAGCCTCTGTAGTATAATGCACCCCCATATACAGCCTCTGTAGTATAATGCACCCCCATTAAAAAAACAAAAAAAACAATACTCACCTCCCGGCTCCTGTGCTGCTCACTGTTCTCCCTCTCTGCGTCTGACAGCGGGCGCCGATACAGCTGACCCTCCGATGACGGGTGGGGGGCCCACTGCTGGCACCGGGCCCCCCCACCGCCTGTTCAGGCCCCATAGCTTCCGGACGGCAGAGCAGGGAGAGCGATTCTCCCTGCTCTGCCGCAGAATGTAACTGTATCGGCGTGCTGTGCACGCCGATACAGTTACTGTAGCGTAGCTGCGGGTGGGCCCCCTCAGAGCGCGGGGCCCGGGGCCACCGCCCCCTCTGCCCCGCGACCTATCCTTTCAAATCAGGGCCCACCACGCAGGAGCTGGAGCCCACCGGAGGTTTCTCCGGTGTCCCGGTGGCTCAGTCTGACCCTGCTTGCCAGCCTGATAATACCAGGCCACAGCAGTCTGCTTATCTTTGCTGATTAACAAAAATAGGGGATCCCCTCGAAAAAAATTGACGTGGGGTCCCCCCTATTTTTGTTAACCAGCCAGATGAAGCAGACCGCTGAGGCCTGGATTTTCAGGCTGTTAAGGAGCCAAGATCCATGGACCTTGCCAGCCTGATAATACCAGGCCACAGCAGTCTGCATATCTTGGCTGATTAACAAAAATAGGGGATCCCCTCGAAAAAAATTGACGTGGGGTCCCCCCTATTTTTGTTAACCAGCCAGATGAAGCAGACCGCTGAGGCCTGGTTTTTCAGGCTGGTAAGGATCCAATATCCATGGACCTTGCCAGCCTGATAATACCAGGCCACAGCAGTCTGCTTAGCTTGGCTGGTTAACAAAAATAGGGGATCCCCTCGAAAAAAAAACGGCGTAGGGGTCCCCCTATTTTTGTTAACCAGCCAAGTAAAATGCAGACTGCTGCGGCCTGGTATTAAAAGACTGTCAAGGCCCATGGATTTTGGCCCTCAACAGCCTGATAATACCAGGCTACAGCAGCCCCACATTTGGCACATCAAAAGATGTGCCAATTGTGGCACTTTACCCGGCTCTTCCCACTTGCCCTGTAGCGGTGGCAAGCGGGGTAATAAGGGGTTAATGTCACCGTTGATTGCACGGTGACAATAAGCCCGGTTAATAATGGAGAGGCGTCAATAAGACACCGATCCATTATTAATCCCAAAGTTTTTAAATGTTTAAAAAAAAGACACAGGAAGAAAAAAGTCTTTTAATGAAATAAAAGAGACAACACAGTTTTCATTTCTTTTATTACTCTCTCATTCCTGCGACGCCATCGATCTCCTGTAAAAAAAGAAAAAAAACAAACCAACAGTATACCACCTGTCCGACGCAGTCCATAGTAACGACAGTCCCACGACGATCCAGCTCTGCTACATCGGAATGCCAGGCAGAGCCTGTCATCCCGACGCAGCACAGCTGATTACCTGCTTCCACGGCGGTGACGTCATCGGACTGCTTTACGGCCGCGATTACCCAGCAGTCACAGCAGTTATCGCGAGAAACTGCATGTGACCACCAGGGAGAAGAGGATGGCGGCCATCAAGCAGTCCAGGATGTGACCGCCGGAGATCTTCTGCCGGGTAAGTGCCGCTGACTCCTGACAGACCCGACCGACGGACACTGACAGTGACAGTGACATTCCGATTCCGGTATCCGATATGACGAAAATATCGGTACTCGGAATCGGAATTCCGATACAGCCAATATCGGCCGATACCCGATATTTGCAATATCGGAATGCTCAACCCTACTTAAGATACATCAGCAACATGCAATCACTTGGTGATGAGAAAAAACAAACATTCATAATTTTACCATCATCTAAATACATCAAATGTATACAAGAAATGTCACAAATCTCAGCACATCTGACACTATCGAAGAACAGAATCTAAACTCCAGACCAACAATTTACTATTAAAGGGAACCTGTCACCTCGTTTTGCCTCTATAAGATGCGGACACTGCCTTTCAGGGCTTATCTACAGCATTCCATAATGCTGTAGATAAACCCCTGGTCAGACCTGAAAGATAAGAAAAACAGGTTTTATTATACTCACCCGGGGGGTGGTCTGATGCGGTCCGGTCTGATGGGTGTCGCAGGTCTGGGTCCTACACCTCCCATCTTCATGCGATGTTATCATCCTGCTTGCTTCGTGTCGCACAGGCGGGTCGCGCAGGCGCCAGGAAAGGTCAGACAGGCCCAGCTCCTGCGCACTGCAGTTCTTTTCTCTGCCCTCAACAGGGCAGATCAGTACGCCTGAGCAGGAGTGCGACATGAAGCAAGCAGGATGAAGACATCGCATGAAGATGGGAGGCACCGGACCCGGACCTGCGATACCAATCGGACTGGACCGCATTGGACCGCCCCCGGGTGAGTATAATAAAACGTGTTTTTCTTATCTTTCAGGTTGGACTGGGGGCTTATCTACAGCATTACAGAATGCTGTAGATAAGCCCCGAAAGGCAGTGACCGCATCTTATAGTGGCAAAACGAGGTGACAGGTTCCCTTTAAATAACAATCATCTCTGGAATTTGTCCTCTGCTAAGATGTAAAACATTTACTGCTGCAGAAGAACATGAAGCACAATGCAGAAGCATGATAACCATTGTGTTGTGGGTTACACTGTGTCACTGTTGGGACCATGTGTCCTGTTAGGCTTGCGTTGCAACAAAGAGCTGTCAATATTACAGATTACCAACTCATGCTATCAATCAACATATGTACTGATACAAAAGTATGTATTGACATCCAATGTAAAGAATAAAAGGACAATCCATACACTTTTCTGTTGAAAATCCCTAAATATTCCCTAGCACTAAGGGTTAAATTGTGCGGCTGTGTTATAAATAACTAGCTGTGCTGCATCTCAGACATTATGTAAAGTGATCAATTCTAAGATCTCGCTATGAAAAACCTAATGAAAGCAATTCTTCTGACTGTCAGCCAGCGGTATGAATGGAACACTTTAGATATTAATATGGATTTGTGAGCTGATAACATTCTTCCCTACACTGCAGATGGTGTTGTGTATAGCAATTACGCGTCCTACTTTGTAATTGTATTGTGCTGCACTGTGGTTGACATGGTCTTTCCATTGATGATAAATCTATAACAATCCAAAGCTAAGGGACAGTTTGTGAACTATTAAAAAAAAAGAGCACCGATCATTGCAACACTTCGCAGTCATTTATTTGTACATCTGTAGATAATATTGCTGTCGGCATACTTTAATGTGAAGTATTCGGGTTTTTCTCTTAAAATTAAAATGTTTTCAGAATTTGTTAGCGGATGGAGCGGAAATATCTTCTAAATACTCTATGAAATTAACCCTTTACTGTGCTCCCAAATATTAAATTGTATGCCACAAATTAAATGTGTTCTAGCCAGATTCAATTCTTACTGATTTCTATTCTGCTCAACAAAACAGGATCCGGCACTCTCGAGCGTCAAAAAGAAGACAATGATTTATTAGAAATGCAATCCAAAAAAGAGGGTAATGTTTCAGTCTACTGTTATACTCAGACCTTCATCAGACGGATTGTCATTCAAAAAAAAAATCAGGAAGAAGCCCTGTATAAAAAACAGGTGGCACAGATCATTAGAGCTGCTACTCGTTTCTTGCACAGCGCTTCTTCCCAATTTCCTGTTCTGAATAGCAATCCGTCTGATGAAGGTCTGAACATTAGATTGAAACATTACCCTCTTTTTGTATTAACCTTCTAATAAAACATTATCTTCTTTTTCCGTACTGGAGAGTGCCGGATCCCTCATTTAGTATATGGAGTGGCATTCTATCCGAGCGCCAACCTACACGAAGTGACGTATATCCTTGTTTCTTGTATTGCATTCAACAGTGAGTGACAAAGACGGAAGAGGGCCCCTGTGTCACGAGTGTGTCACGCCGCCAACCTGGGAGATCTGGGGATAGAAGTTCACTGTGTATTGTGAATCACAGATCTTCCATTTAGCCTGTTTGGATCTCATAGTAAATGAATTTGGTTTCCTTTGGTGCTGAAAAGGTTAACAACCCTTTCTATGCTGGTCAGAGATATGCAGCTCCATTTTAGCTTCTTCTGATCTGGTCGTTAACTCTACCTATAAAACCTGGCCAGACCCTCTCTGTCTTGCCAGTGAAAGCTCTGCTTCCTTGCTATTAGGAGACGCTATGCTGAATAGGAGTTTATTGTTGCTATTGGAGATTTGTCTTCGTGTGCATAAGTGTTTCGAGAAGTTGCTGTGGAGGTGTTCTGTAGCACATGTGTGTTTATCTCCCGGTCCCTGTTCCTGTATAGTTTATTCCTCCCTGTGTTAGAACTCTCCTGTTAGGTTTTTTCTATCTTGCTGGTCACATGACCTTTGTGGCCTATTTAGTCCTGCTCCGCCCTTCTGGCTTTGCTGGACTTCATTGTAATTTCTACTCTTAAGCTAGCCGGGTGCTTTGTTACCTTACTCAAATAGTTTTGCTTGGTCTTCAGACCTCTATGTTCTATGTTGTTTTGTTTTTCTTTTTACTGCTCCAACTTCTGTTAGGAGGTGTCCATCTTTTCTCCCAGTCCCTAGTGCTTGTAAGGATCCCTTCCTCGCATCTATAGGTCTTCGTTCAGACTAGCTGAGGACTTTAGCGGGTCCGATTGCAGGATCAGGTTCCCCGTTACATCGTAGGTATTGAGCTTAGTTCTATTGTAGGGACAGATATCCCTTTCTTTCCTTAGTGCTTGTAGCAGAACATAACAGTAAGTCCAGCCAAAAAATATCTCTAAGGAAAGATTACCAGTTTCCATTATGGTGTCGGTTCAGGAATTGGCTCAACGCCTGCAGAGACTCTCTCTAGAGGTGTCCGAGCTTCAGCAACACGTGAGTAGCTGTTCTGGAGCACATTTCGTGGAGCCAAAGGTACGTTTGCCTGATTTATTTTTTGGTGAACAACAAGATTTTTTTTCTTTTAAAAATGCTTGCTTGTTGTATTTTCGTTTGAGACCCAGATCCTCTGGTGATGAATCACAGCGCATAGGGTTCATAATGTCACTTTTGCGCAAAGAACCTCAGGAGTGGGCCTTTTCTCTGCAACCTAGTGATCCATGCTTTAGATCAGTGGATAGTTTTTTTTCTGCTTTGGAGTTATTGTATGATGATCCTGATCGTGTCTCATCAGCTGAGACAGAATTGAGACGTTTGAGGCAGGGATCAGGTAATGTGGAAAAATATTATACTCACTACCGACGGTGGTCTACTTAGGTGGGGTGGAACGATTCAGCTTTGAAAAGTTTGTTTCTTGCAGGGCTAAGTGAAAGGGTTAAAGATTTGCTGATTGCTTATCCCTTACCTGGTAACTTGCAAGAGGCTATGCAATTAGCTATATGGGTGGATAGGAGACTGCGTGCAAGGGTTAATGAAAGTAAATCCTATGTCATGTCAGCCCCAAGTCTTGAGAGGGTCTGTACTGACATTGGAGAGCCCATGGAGATTGGAGTGATGGCACCTCGCTCTCAGGAAAAAGACCGCAGGTTTTCTGAAGGATTGTGCTTTTATTGCGGCAAATCTGACCATTTCATTAAGAACTGTGTGCTTCGTATGAACAAAGAAAAAAAAAAGGTCAGTTCCGCCCGTATAGCCTGTTTAAATACTAAGGGCGTCTTTCTTTCTGCCACTACTACTGCGGCTCAGGAAGAATTAATGGATTTTCGGGTATTTGTCGATTGTGGGTCAACTCTGAATGTGATTGATGGGGGATTCTTGGAAAAACTTAAATTAAAACCCAAACCTTTGTCATCCCCTATTGCCGTGGTTTCTGTTGATGGCTCTCCCTTGAAGAATGTTACTCACAAGGTCTGTGAATTTCCCCTCACTATTAATGGTGTTCACCAAGAGAATTTGGATTTGGTAGTATTGACTAATTTACCTTCTCTGGTAATTTTGGGGTTACCCTGGTTAAAATTGCGCAATCCTGTTCTGGATTGGTCTACTAATGAAATTAAGTCCTAGAGTTCTAAGTGTTATGACAAGTGCTGTAACGGGTGTATTGCTGCTGTGGATAAAGGGGAACTACCTGTACCTATTCAGGATTTTTGGAAAGTTTTTTCTGAGAAGGAGTCGCAGATTTTACCTCCCCATAGAGACTATGATTGTACTATTGAATTTGTCCCTGGAGCGACTCTTCCTAAAAGTCGTTTATTTAATCTTACTATTCCTGAGAGAAAGGCTTTGGAGGAATACATACAGACAAGCTTGGCCGCCGGTCACATTAGGCCTACCAAGTCTCCTGTGGCTGTTGGATTTTTTTTTGTTAAAAAAAAAAGGCGGCGGTTTACGTCCTTGTCTGGACTTTCGTGAGATTAATAAAATTACTATACGCAATCCTTACGCGCTGCCATTGATTCCTGATTTGTTTAACCAGTTAGCGGGGGCCAAGTGGTTCTCTAAAATTGATCTTCGGGGGGCATACAATTTGTTGCGCATGAAGGAGGGTGACGAATGGAAGACTGCTTTTAACACTCCTGTGGGTCATTTTGAGAATCTGGTTATGCCTTTTGGCCTTACCAATGCTCCTGCATTTTTTCAGAATCTTATTAATGACATCCTTAGACCTTTGATCGGCAAAAATGTGGTTGTGTACTTGGATGACATTTTGATTTATTCGCTGGATCTGGAGTCTCATTGGCGGAGCGTTCGTGAGGTATTACAGTTATTGAGTGACAATTCGCTTTTTGCTAAGCTGGAGAAATGTGAGTTCGCTGTACAGAGAATTAGTTTTTTGGGCTACATTATCTCCAGCGAAGGTTTTGAGATGGACCCGGTGAAAGTTCAAGCTGTGCAGGAATGGCCTAGGCCTATTGGTTTGAAATCGTTACAGAGGTTTTTGGGTTTCGCCAATTATTATAGAAAATTCATTAAAAATTTTTCTATTATTGTCAAACCACTGACCGATCTCGCCAGGAAAGGTGCTAATGTGGTTCAGTGGACTACTGAGGCCATTGAAGCTTTTATGTTTTTAAAGGAGAGGTTCAGCTTTGCTCCCATCCTTATGCAGCCTGATGTGACTAAACCGTTTTTGGTTGAGGTTGATGCTTCTTCTGTGGGGGTCGGCGCGGTGTTGTCTCAGGAAAACACGGATGGAGTACATCCTTGTGCATTTTTTTCAAAAAAATTTTCTGAGACTGAACTGAATTATGATATTGGTAATCGGGAATTGTTGGCCATTAAACTCGCATTTGAACACTGGCGGCATCTCTTGGAAGGTGCTGAATTTCCCGTTCAGGTTTTCACTGATCATAAAAATCTGATCTATCTTGATGCTGCCAAACGCTTGAATGCCCGTCAGGCTAGGTGGGCACTGTTTTTCTCGCGGTTAAATTTTTCCGTTACTTACATCCCAGGTACTAAGAATGTGAAAGCCGATGCTTTGTCTCGCTGCTTTTCTCCCATGGTTGGTGTTGAGGAGGAGGAGAACATTTTACAAGAAGGGGTTGTGATTTCTGCTTTGGACTCTGTGTTGGAAGATGAGATTCTTAAAGCACAGGAGAATGCCCCATTTAACACTCCCCATGGGAGGTTGTTTGTGCCTGGGACCTTTAGGAGAGATTTGTTTGTTGAGTGTCATGAGTCTCGGTTGGCAGGTCATCCTGGAATCTCTGAGACCAAGAGACTTGTGGGTCTCAGTTTTTGGTAGCCTGGATGGCAGAAGGAAGTCATTAAGTGGGTGCGTCAATGCACTGTGTGTGCTAGATCTAAGTCTTCACATACTCCTGCTGTGGGGTTGCTTTGCCCTCTGGAGGTTCCTAGTGCTCCTTGGACACATTTGGCTATGGACTTTATTACTGACCTTCCCCCCTCTGAGGGTTTCACTGTCATCTGGGTGGTTGTGGACCGTTTTAGCAAGATGTGTCACTTGGTTCCTTTCATCAAACTGCCCTGCGCTAAGACTCTCGCTAAGGCCTTTGTCAAGGAAATAGTCAGACTACATGGTGTTCCTACTGACATTGTTTCTGATAGGGGACCTCAGTTCGTGGCTCGTTTTTGGCGCACCTTTTGTGACAGGTTGGGAGTTCATTTGTCGTTTTCATCCGGATATCATCCTGAGTCTAATGGCCAGACAGAAAGGAAAAACCAGGATGTTGAGCAGTTCTTGCGTTGTTTTGTGGTAGACAATCAAGAGGGGTAGTCTGAGTTTCTGCCACTTGCTGAATTCGCTCTTAACAACCATACATCCTCTTCTGCTGGTTGTTCGCCTTTTTTTTGTTGTACTGGGAGACATCCGTCGTTTGGGTCATTCTCCAAATTGGTATCGGCCGTGCCTGATGAGGAGAATTTTTCCGGTGATTTGGAGAGAGTTTGGACGGATGTGCGTGGTAATCTTCAGGAGGCTAACAGAAAATCTAAAAGGTACTTTGATAGGAAACGGCAAGAGGTTTTGTTTGCTATTGGTGACATGGTTTGGTTATCCTCTAAGAATCTGAGGTTGAGGATTCCTTCTAAAAAATTGGGTCCCAAGTTTGTAGGGCCCTTTAAGGTGCTTCAGGTTGTTAACCAATCTGCTGTTAGGTTGGAGGTTCCTACCTCCTGGAAGATTAATCTGGTGTTTCATGTTTCTCTGTTGAAAAGAGCTGATGTGACGGATGGAGACGCCTCTGCCACTGTTCCCCCGGTGGTGGAGGACGGGGAATATGAAATTTCCCGCATCCTAAATTCTAGACGGTATAGAGGGAGTTTGCAGTATCTCGTCGCTTGGAAGGGTTTTGGACCCGAGGATAACTCATGGGTGAGGGCGGATGATGTTTCTGCGTCCAGACTTGTCAGAGCGTTTCACAAGAGGTTTCCGGGTAAGCCTGGGCCTAGGGGATCCGGAGGATCCTCTTAGAAGGGGGGGTACTGTTAGAACTCTCCTGTTAGGTTTTTTCTATCTTGCTGGTCACATGACCTTTGTGGCCTATTTAGTCCTACTCCACCCTTCTCTCTTTGCTGGACTTCATTGTAATTTCTACTCTTAAGCTAGCCGGGTGCTTTGTTACCTAACTCAAATAGTTTTGCTTGGTCTTCAGACCTCTATGTTCTATGTTGTTTTGTTTTTCTTTTTACTGCTCCAACTTCTGTTAGGAGGTGTCCATCTTTTCTCCCAGTCCCTAGTGCTTGTAGGGATCCCTTCCTCGCATCTATAGGTCTTCGTTCAGACTAGCTGAGGACTTTAGCGGGTCTTATCGCAGGATCAGGTTCCCGTTACATCGTAGGGATTGAGCTTAGTTTTATTGTAGGGACAGATATCCCTTTCTTTCCTTAGTGCTTGTAGCAGAACATTTCACCCTGTCCCTATCCTCCTCCCTATTATTGGTTAGTGCTTTTGTATGGTAGAGAGTTTCTGTTATTCCTGTTTTGTCTTTTGTGTCTTGCTCACATACCATTTCTGTCCCAGGTTCCAGGGGGTGGAGGAGAGGATAGACCAGGGATTAACAACAGCACAATGAGGTTGGAGACTCGGGCCTCTCTATCATCCGGAATACCCCAGGTACAGGGATAGTTAGGGTCCCAGTTCAAGGAACTGTTTGAGGCTCCCCTCCCCTACCTAAAGACCATCATAGCGTGACACCCTGTGCAAGAACAGAATATGGACCCCTCTTTGTGGCTGTGACAGAACTTGCTTTCTGCTCAGGTTGCACCAATGAGATGTCTGCCCCTGCTACTCAAGATAATAGAAATAGTGTTTGTTTTTTCCCCGAGCATTAATTAGATATATCACAATGGTATATAGATTGCATTCTATATAGGTACTGTACATAATGTTGTCCATTATCTGTAGAAAAGGATGAATCACATATATTCTCCCGTGTGTGTCTATGAAAGTCTTGTTTCTTTATGATGTGGTCTCAATAATAAAACTTAACTTCTATTTTTAAACATGATTTATGACTGTATCTTTGCTGTGTCTCTCTGAGCTGCTATCTTCTGAATGCTTTCCTTGCTGTCTGGAAAGTATCATATCAGCTCTCTAGTGCCAATGCAAAAATGCCAAAATATGACCTTTTTCTTATCCTGTCAACAGCATGTTTGATTTAATTCAAAAAAAGCAATTTAATAATCATCTTTTATTTTTTCAGCAAAACAATTCAGGACCTTGTAAATGTTACAGTGCAGAATTTATTTAACCATGGTGTTGCTCCTACCCATGTACCAGCTAAGAACAAAACAGAATGGGAAGAGCACTTACCATACATCAGAATCAGAATCCTTTAAAAAGAAAGAGCTGTGTGTTTGGATAAAGCACTATAGAACCATATACAGTGCCTTGCGAAAGTATTCGGCCCCCTGGAACTTTTCAACCTTTTCCCACATATCATGCTTCAAACATAAAGATACCAAATGTAAATTTTTGGTGAAGAATCAACAACAAGTGAGACACAATTGTGAAGTTGAATGAAATTTATTGTTTTTTTAAATTTTTGTGAAAATACAAAAACTGAAAAGTAGGACATGCAAAATTATTCGGCCCCTTTAACTTAATACTTTGTTGCGCCACCTTTTGCTGCGATTACAGCTGCAAGTCGCTTGGGGTATGTCTCTATCATTTTGTACATCAAGAGACTGAAATTCTTGCCCATTCTTCCTTGGCAAACAGCTTGAGCTCAGTGAGGCTGGATGGAGATCGTTTGTGAAAAGCAGTTTTCAGCTCTTTCCACAGATTCTCAATTGGATTCAGGTCTGGACTTTGACTTGACCATTCTAACAAATGGATACGTTTATTTGTGAACCATTCCATTGTAGATTTTGCTTTATGATTGGGATCATTGTCTTTTTGGAAGACAAATCTCCGTCTCAGTCTCAGGTCTTTTGCAGACTCCAACAGGTCTTCTTCAACAATGGTCCTGTATTTGGCTCCATCATCTTCCCATCAATTTGAACCAGCTTCCCTGTCCCTGCTGAAGAAAAGCAGGTCCAAACCATGATGCTGCCACCACCATGTTTGACAGTGGGGATGATGTGTTCAGGGTGATGAGCTGTGTTGCCTTTACGCCAAACATATCGTTTGGCATTGTTGCCAAAAAGTTCGATTTTGGTTTAATCTGACCAGAGCACCTTCTTCCACATGTTTGGTGTGTCTCCCAGCTTGCTTGTTGCAAACTTTAAATGACACTTTTTATGGATAGCTTTGAGAAATTACTTTCTTCATGCCACTCTTCCATAAAGGCCAGATTTGTGCAGTGTACGACTGATTGTTGTCCTATGGACAGACTGTCCCACCTCAGCTGTAGATCTCTGCAGTTCATCCAGAGTGATCATGGGCCTTTTGGCTGCATCTCTGATCAGTCTTCTCCTTGTTTGAGATGAAAGTTTAGAGGGACGGCCGGGTCTTGGTAGATTTGCAGTGGTATGATACTCCTTCCATTTCAATATGATCGCTTGCACAGTGCTCCTTGGGATGTTTAAAGTTTTGGAAATCATTTTGTATCCAAATCCGGCTTTAAACTTCTCCACAACAGTATCACGGACCTGCCTGTTGTGTTTCTTGGTCTTCATGATGCTCTCTGTGCTTCAAACAGAATCCTGAGACTATCACAGAGCAGGTGCATTTATACAGAGACTTGATTACACACAGGTGGATTATATTTATCATCATTAGTTATTTAGGACAACATTGGATCATTCAGATATCCACAATGAACTTCTAGAGTGAGTTTGCTGCACTGAAAGTAAAGGGGCTGAATAATATTTGCACGCCCCACTTTTCAGTTTTTGTATTTCCACAAAAAATTAACCCCTTAATGTCACCTGACGTGCAGAGTCCGTCATGGCAAGGTGCCATTTCCGGCACCAGGACGGACTCTGCACGTCATGGCTTTGATCTACCACTGCGTGTAAACACGCAGTGGTAGATCAGTGCCGACAGCTGTCACAGACAGCTGACAGGCACGGCAAGCGGTGCGGGGACCTTTGCCGTCGGTCCCCGCACCTACAGCGCTGTGCTTGGTCAGTCAATCTGACTGACCAAACACAGCAGAGATCGCACAGGAGAAGCTGAAATTTCAGCTTCCCCAGAGCGATCAGTGCAGGAGCCGGCGCTGCAGTGGCCAGGCTTCCTGCACTGACAGCCAGGAGCGCAATCGCAGAGCTCAGGGGGGGAAGCAGAGGGTCGGGAGCTCCCTCTGCCTCAGATCAGCACTCTGCAATGTATTTGCAGGGGCCGATCTCTGCCTTGATGACCCGGGGGTTGTCATGACAACCTCCGGGTCATCTAGCTACGGAAAGCTGCTGTGATCATGTCACAGCAGCTTCCACTATAATTGCAATGCATTGCAATGCCAGAGCATTGCAATGCATTGTAACTGCAATAAAAAGTAAAAAAAGTGAAAGTCCCATAAAGGGACAAGTTAAAAAAAATAATTTTTTAAAAAAAATTGTAAAAAAAATATTAAAAAATAATTTTAAAAAAATCCCCTAAAAAATACACATTTTTATGTAATAAAAAAAAATAAAAAACAAAAAATATACACATGTTTGGTATCGCCACGTCCGTAAAAATCCCATCTATAAAAGCGTAACCCTAGTTAACCCCTTCAGTGAAAGCCGTAAAAAAAACCACAAAAAAGTAGTAAATTATACTTTTTCCAAGCGGTATCATTATACCGCTTGGAAAAAGTGCAATAACACGCGATCAAAAAGTCAGATATAAATAATCATGGTACCGCTGAAAACGTCATCTTGTCCCGCAAAAAACAAGCCGCTATACAGCATCATCAGCGAAAAAATAAAAAAGTTATAGCTCGCGGAATAAACTGATGCAAAAATAATTATTTTTTCTATAAAATTTTTTATTGTGTAAAAAATGCCAAAACATAAAAAAAAATATATAAATGAGGAATCGCCGTAACCGTAGTGACCCGAAGAATAAAGCTGCTTTATCAATTTTACCACACACGGAACGGAGGAAAAAAAAAAAAAAAAAAACAATTCCTGAATTGCTGGTTTTTGTTCATTCTGATTCCACAAAAATAGGAATAGGAAACGATCAAAAAACGTTATGTGCCTGAATATGGTACCAATAAAAACGTCAGCTCGTCCCGCAAAAAATAAGCCCACACATAACTCTGTCGGCCGAAATATGGAAAAATTATAGCTCTCAAAATACGGCGATGCAAAAATTTCTTACAAAAAATTATTCCAAAAAAAAGCATCTTTTAGTGTGTGACAGAAGCTAAACATGAAAAAAGAGTATAAATCTGGTATCGCTGTAATCGCACCGATCCGAGGAATAAAGTCGCCTAATCACTAATACTGCACGAGGAACGGCGCAAAAAAGAAAACCAATTCTTCACCTTTTGTGGATTTGTTCATTGTGCCTCCCAAAGATCGCAGTAAGGCGATCACAGTGGTTCCCCCCCACATATGGGGTATCAGCGTACTCAGGACAAAATGCACAATAGCTTTTGGGGTCCTATTTCTCCTGTTACCCTTAGAAAAATAAAAATTTGGGGCAAAAAGATTATTTTTGTGGAAAAAAATATGATATTTTTATTTTCACGGCTCTACGTTATAAACTTCTGTGAAGCACTTGGGGGTTCAAAGTGCTCACCACACATCTAGATAAGTTCCTTGGGGGGGTCTAGTTTCCAAAATGGAGTCACTTGTGGGGGGTTTCTACTGTTTAGGCACATCAGGGGCTTTCCAAACGTGACATGACACCCGCAGACCATTCATCAAAGTCTGCATTTAAAAACGGTGCTCCTTCCCTTCCGAGCTCTGCCATGCGTCAAAATAGTGGTTCCTCCCCACATATGGGATATCAGCGTACTCAGGACAAATTGCACAATAGCTTTTGGGGTCCTATTTCTCCTGTTACCCTTATAAAAATAAAAATTTGGGGGCAAAAAGATTATTTTTGTGGAAAAAAATATGATATTTTTATTTTCACGGCTCTACGTTATAAACTTCTGTGAAGCACTTGGGGGTTCAAAGTGCTCACCACACATCTAGATAAGTTCCTTGGGGGTCTAGTTTCCAAAATGGAGTCACTTGTGGGGGGTTTCTACTGTTTAGGCACATCAGGGGCTTTCCAAACGTGACATGACACCCGCAGACCATTCCATCAAAATCTGCATTTGAAAAAGGCGCTCCTTCCCTTTCCAGCTCTTCCATGCGTCAAAATAGTGGTTTACCCCCACATATGGGGTATCAGCGTACTCAGGACAAATTGCACAATAACTTTATGGGTCCTTTTACCCTTTGGAAAATAAAAATTGGGGGTGGAAAGATCATTTTAGTGGAAAAGATATGATTTTTTAATTTTACAGCTCTACGTTATAACCTTCTGTGAAGCCCTTGGGGGTTCAAAGCTCTCACCACACATCTAGATAAGTTCCTTGGGGGGTATAGTTTCCAAAATGGGGTTACTTGTGGGGGGTTTCCACTGTTTAGGCACACAGGGGCTCTCCAAATGCGACATGGCGTCCAATCTCAATTCCAGCCAAAAAAGTCAAATGGCGCTGCTTCCCTTCCGAGCTCTGCCATGCACCCAAATAGTGGTTTACCCCCACATATGGGGTATCAGCGTACTCAGGACTAATTGCACAATAACTTTTGGGGTCCTTTTATCCTTTGGAAAATAAAAATTGGGATGAAAAGATCATTTTTGTGGAAAAAATATGATTTTTTAATTTTACGGCTCTACGTTATAACCTTCTGTGAAGCCCTTGGGGGTTCAAAGCTCTCACTACACATTTAGATAAGTTACTTGGGGGGTCTAGTTTCCAAAATGGGGTCACTTGTGGGGGGTTTCCACTGTTTAGGCACACAGGGACTCTCCAAATGCGACATGGCGTCCAATCTCAATTCCAGCCAAAAAAGTCAAATGGCGCTGCTTCCCTTCCGAGCTCTGCCATGCGCCCAAATAGTGGTTTACCCCCACACATGGGGTATCGCTGTACTCAGGAGAAATTGTACAACAAATATTGTGGTTTATTTTCTACTGATACCCTTGACAAAATTTTAAAAAATTGTGTCGAAAGAAAAATTTTGGGAAAAAAAGTTAAATGTTAATTTTTTCCTTCCACATTGCTTCAATTCTTGTGAAGTACCTAAAGGGTTAATAAACTTCTTGAATGTGGCTTTGAACACGTTGAGGGGTGCAGTTTTTAGAATGGTGTCACTTTTGGGTATTTTCTGTCATATTGACCCCTCAAATTCACTTCAAATGTGAGGTGGTCCCTAAAAAAATGGTTTTGTAAATATTGTTGGAAAAATGAGAAATTGCTGGTCAACTTTTAACACTTATAACTTCCTAACAAAAAAAAATTTTGGTTCCAAAATTGTGCTGATGTAAAGTAGACATGTGGGAAATGTTATTTATTAACTAATTTTTGTGACATATCTCTCTGATTTAATGGCATAAAAATTAAAAGTTTGAAAATTGCAAAATTTTCAACATTTTTGCCATATTTCCATTTTTTTCATAAATAAACGCAAGTTATATTGAAGAAATTTTACCACTATCATGAAGTACAATATGTCTCGAGAAAACAATCTCAGAATCGCCAAGATCCGTTGAAGCGTTCCAGAGTTATAACCTCATAAAGAGACAGTGGTCAGAATTGTAAAAATTGGCCTGGTCTTTAACCTACAAAATGGCTTGGTCTTTAAGGGGTTAAAATAACCAATAAATTTTGTCAACTTCACAATTGTGTCCCACTTGTTGTTGATTCTTCACCAAAAATTAACATTTGGTATCTTTATATTTGAAGCATGATATATGGGAAAAGGTTGAAAAGTTCCAGGGAACCGAATACTTTCGAAGGCACTGTACATGTAGGTTTATTTAGTTTAGACTATTCAGTCTGAAAAATATACCAAATTTATCGCTGTGGCTCAAATGGGATGACAAATTTGGCACATATTTAGACAATTTTGTCTAACTTTACACCTATTGGTTTGCTCAGTTTTTCCTAATATTTTGCCCACAAATGTTGATACAATTTTGGTAATGTTTTAACCCCCTCCTCTTCCTGCATTTATTTTAGTAAATCTTCCCTGCTGTCTCTAGCTAGGGGTTACTAATTCTGGATGTGTATATAGCATCTCCTAAATATATATTTTGCTGGAACACTCCATTTTTTTTTCTTTTAGATGTATGTGAAATCTGACATTAAAAAAACCCTTTTTATGCCTCCAAATGAGTTTATATGGAGATGTATCATGTGTATGTGCTCCTCTTACAACTCGTTTTGAAATTTTATGGATTAAATGTGGTGCAGTCTTTTAAAAGTTCAGCTACGAGAACATTCGAAGGTCGATATCTGCCATCAGCATCCATTAAAAACAATGCTAAGATTGAGCGCCATGTAATACCCTACTGTTACTAAAATCCAGCACTGCTGCCAGAAAACAAGCAGTGACCCAGCAGATCTTTGAGGGTGAGTTTCCAAACACGCAGCGTCCAGATGTTACAGCATAGTGGAGGGGATTTCAAGAAATCCCGTCTCCACTATGCGTAACAATACGCAGGTGGCAAACCTGCGTAAACGGACATGCGGCGCGTCTTTTTAGACCGCAGCATGTCCTCGCGTATTGCGGCGACGGTGCGTCGCCGCAACAGAATTAACACAGGGCTATGTAGCCCTGCGCTCTTTCCGGAGGTGTTCCGGAGGTGTCCTGAACACCTCCGGAAAGATCGCGCGTCATAAAGGGGGCGGGGCTTAGACGGAGCGGAATTTCCGCTCCGTCAAAAGCGCTGTGGTTCCGGACCGTGGAACCACAGCCTGAAAGTAACAAGTGAATTGTGAAATCCCCATCAACGATATCATTACCATCAGCTGTTCTCAAGGACAAACACAATAAATGGCAAGTCTTAGCAAAATTGCATGAAGACTGCTACTATTCTGCAGCGCCTTTCCACCTAGGGGTGGATAGTGGATTGGGGCAAAATAATCACCCAATATTTCCTCAATGTGTAAATGATAGAGTGTCATTCTGGAGTCCTAGTCTAATGTTCATCAGCCAATTAATGCCAATATTCATGATGTCTCTTTATCTGGATTAAAGCACTAATGGACTATGGGAATCCATTGGATCTAGGGACAAGAACAAATACACATAAAACTGCTGAACGGAATAAGTATACTTTAAACAGCTTTTAGACATAATTTTTTGAGGGCAAAGCTATCCTTATATATATAAAAATAGGAAATAAAAATGATCAGTAAAAAGAAAAAGCAAACAAACTGATTTTTGTTTCATTGCAGCAACTGTGCAAAAATTATAGTCATTGAAGGTAAAAATATAATAACAGTAACACTGAAGGAAGTCCAAATCGGAAATATCCAGGTTACTAATTTTTACCATATCTCAAGCTGAGGTCAGTGAGAGCCTGGGGAAATAAGAAGCCTTGAAGAGCTAATAACACGTCCCAATACAGTTTTTTACTAACTGACAAATCTTTACCAATGCTCTCTCCTGGCAGAACCGGCCACTTCCTGACGTGGAAATGATTCAGCGTACATGAATCTGATATTACTTTTCCAAACTGTCAGGCTCAGTTTAGATGACTATTGCCTGAAAAAAGATAGCAAGAAAACATAGTTATATTTATTAGGTTTGGCACCTTTATTGCCTTCATATTGCAACTGTTTTCCCATTTGTATGAACACTGTTCCGAGCTGGTATATAACTCATATCTTACCAGGCCAGCTTAGGCTCACTGGTGGCACTGCAGTAGCCTCAATTCTGCTAAGACGTCAGTAGATATTTCACTGTCTCTTTAAGATGTGCAGATATATATATTTCTGGTGGTTAGAGCTGAACAGTGGAGATTGAGATGTTTAGATATTTATAGCAAAAAATATATTGAAGAGAATAGGGGGAAATGGTACCGAGGACATTGTTTTCCTCCTCAAAAGACAATTCCTTACTGTAAGCCTTCTACTGACCAATAAAGTGGAAATTGTGCCTTCTCTACTAAAAACTATTAGTAAAATCTTTTTTATTTTATTTTTTATCAGTCTTCATCATAATGCACTATAAATAATTATATTTAATGTTAGCTTATTTTAAGAAAGATAAAAATACAAGGTCTAGGTCAGGTGCACAACATTGCCATACTGAACCAATCCTAAGTGTAGCAAAAGATTTTCAGGGATAGGTACATGAATACATAAAAACCCCACCATCAATACATTAATACATCACCAAAAGCACATTTTAAGTATTTAACCCCTTCACCCCCAAGGGTGGTTTGCACGTTAATGACCGGGCCAATTTTTACAATTCTGACCACTGTCTCTGGAATGCTTCAACGGATCTGCGCGATTCTGAGATTGTTTTCTCGTGACATATTGTACTTCACGTTATTGGTAAAATTTCTTCGATATAACTTGCGTTTATTTTTGAAAAAAATGCAAATATGGCGAAAATTTTGAAAATTTTGCAATTTTCAAACTTTGAATTTTTATTCCCTTAAAACAGAGAAATATGTCACACAAAATAGTTAAGAAATAACATTTCCCACATGTCTACTTTACATCAGCACAATTTTGGAATCAAAATTTTTTTTTCTTAGGAAATTATAAGGGTTAAAAGTTGACCAGCGATTTCTAATTTTTACAACAAAATTTACAAAGTCATTTTTTTTAGGGACCACCTCACATTTGAAGTCACTTTGAGAGGTCTATATAGCAGAAAATACCCAAAAGTGACACCATTCTAAAAACTGCACCCCTCAAGCTACTCAAAACCACATTCAAAAAGTTTATTAACCCTTCACAGGAGCTGAAGCAACGTGGAAGGAAAAAATGAATATTTAACTTTTTAGCCACAAAAATGATCTTTTACAAACTTTTTTTTTATTTTCACAAGGGTAAAAGAAGAAAATGGACAGATAAAGTTGTTGTGCAATTTCTCCTGAGTACGCCAATACCCCATAAGTGGGGGAAAACCACTGTCTGTGTGCACAGCAGAGCTCATAAGGGAAGGAGTGCCGTTTGACTTTTTCAAACTAAAATTGGCTGAAATTGAGATCGGACGCCATGTCGCGTTTGGAGAGCCCCTGATGCGCCTAAACAGTGGAAACCCCCCACAAGTGACACCATTTTGGAAAATAGACCCCACAAGGAACTTATCTAGATGTGTGGTGAGCGCTATGAAGCCCCAAGTGCTTCACAGAAGTTTATAACGTACAGCCGTAAAAACAAAAAATATATTTTTTTTTACAAAAATTATTTTTTTCGCCCCCAATATTTTATTTTCACAAGGGTAACAGGAGAAATTTGACACAAAAATTTGTTGTCCAATTTGTCCTGAGTACGCGGATACCCAATATGTGGGAGAAAACTACTGTATGGGTACATGTTGGGGCTCGGAAGGGAAGTAGTGACGTTTTGGATTGTAGACTTTGATGGAATGGTCTGGGGGCGTAATGTCGCATTTGGAGAGCCCCTGATGCGCCTAAACAGTGGAAACCCCCCACAAGTGACCCCATTTTGGAAAATAGACCCCACAAGGAACTTATCTAGATGTGTGGTGAGCGCTATGAAGCCCCAAGTGCTTCACAGAAGTTTATAACGTACAGCCGTAAAAACAAAAAAAAAAAATCATTTTTTTTTTAAAAATGATATTTTTGCCCCCAGTTTTTTATTTTCCCAAGGGTAACAGAAGAAATAGGACAAATTGCACAATAACTCTTAGGGTCCAGAGTACGCTGACACCCCATGTGGGAGTAAACTACTGTTTGGGCGCATGGCAGAGGTCAGAAGGGAAGGAGCACCGTTTGACTTTTTCAACGCAGAATTAGCTGGAATTGAGATCAGACGCCATGTCACATTTGGAGAGCCCCTGATGTGCCTAAACAGCGGAAACCCCCCAATTCTAACTCCAACCCTAACCCCAACACACCCCTAACCCTAGTCCCAACCCTAACCACAAACCTAACCCTAACACACCCCTATCCCTAATCCCAACCATAACCCTAATACTAACTTTAGCGCCAACCCTAACCCTAACTTTAGCCGCAACCCTAACCTTAACCATAACCCTAATGGGAAAATGGAAATAAATACATTTTTGTAATTTTATTATTTTTCCCTAACTAAGGGGGTGATAAAGGGGGTTTGATTTACTATTTATAGCGGGTTTTTATGATTGGCAGCTGTCACGCTAAAAGATGCTTTTTATAGCAAAAAATAGTTTTTGCATCACCACATTTTGAGAACTATAATTTTTGCATATTTTGGCCCACAGAGTCATGTGAGGTCTTATTTTTTGCGGTACGAGTTGACGTTTTTATTGGTACTATTTTGAGCATGTGACATTTTTTGATCGCTTTTTATTTTGATTTTTGGGAGGTTAGAATGAACAAAAATCAGCAATTCATTAATTTCTTTTGGGGAGGCGTTTATACCGTTTCGCGTGTGGTAAAATTGATAAAGCAGTTTTATTCTTCGGGTCAGTACGATTACGGCGATACCTCATTTATATCATTTTTTTATGTTTTAGCGCTTTTATAGAATAAAAACAATTTTATATAAAAAATAATTATTTTTGCATCGCTTTATTCTGCGAGCTATAACTTTTTTATTTTTTCGCTCATGATGCTGTGTGATGGCTCGTTTTTTGCGGGACAAGATGACGTTTTCAGCGGTGCCATGTTTATTTATATCGGTCTTTTTGTCGCGTGTTATTCCACTTTTTGTTCAGCGGTATGATGATAAAGCACTGATTTTTTGCTTTGTTTTTATTTATTTTTTTTAAGGGGTTCACAAAAGGGGTTAACTAGTGGGACAATTTTATAGGGGGGGTCGTTACGGACGCAGTGATACCAAATATGTGTACTTTTATTGTTTTATTTTTTTTATTTACAGGAAGAAATGAATTTATTGGGGAATATTTTTTTTTTTTTTTTTTTATTTATTTTGGAATTTTTTTTTACACGTTTATTTTTATTTTTTTTACTTTTTTACATTGTCCCAGGGTGGGACATCACTGTAAAATGTCAGATCGCTGGTCTCACAGGGTGCACAGCACTCTGTGAGACCAGCGATCTCACAGGCAGCGCTGCAGGCTTCTCAGTGCCTGCTCTCGGCAGGCACTGAGGAAGCCGCCTCCCTCCAGGACCCCGGCGCCATCTTGGATCCGGGTCCTGGGAGGGAGGAAGCCCTCAGAATAGCGCAATCACATTGCGCTGTTCTGAGGGTCTCAGGGGGGCGCGCAGGGAGCCCTCTCCCTGCGCGATGCTCCCCTGTGCCCCCAGTACACCGCGATCATGTTTGATCACGGTGTGCAAGGGGTTAATGTGCCGGGAGCGGTCCGTGACCACTCCTGGCACACAGTCCCGGGTGTCAGCTGTGATAATCAGCTGACACCCGGCGGCGATCAGCTGCGCTCCCCCAGGAGCGCAGCTGATCGCTATGACGTACTATCCCGTCCGTGGTCAGATTGTCACGGGTTTTATGGACGGGATAGTACGTCTGATGTCAGAGAGGGGTTAAGGAGGATTTTAGCGAGTGCCTGCTCACTTTCTACTGCCAAAATAATCAGTGTGAGCACACTAACTTAAACTGAGCTTTATCCACCTCATAATCTCAAAGTTTTGAGGATTTTTAAGTTTTAACATAGCCATGAAGCACATTACAGATTGCTACATGTGTACAGGATCAGAACCACTATCATCACATGAGTACGGCACCAGAACCACTATAATTACATGAATTTACATGAATGAAGTACCAGAACTGCCATCAGTGCATGAATACTGCATCAGAACCACCATCAGAACATAAATACAGCGCGAGAACTACCATCAGTACATAAATACAGCACCACAACCACTGTCAGTACATGAAAGCACCATCAGATCCACCATCAGTACATGAATGCAGTTCCAGAACCACTGTCTGTACATAAATGCAGCACCATAGCTGCCATCTGTACATGAATTAGCATGCATATTAGTCCATCAACCTTAACAACACAAGGTCGCACTCCATAACTAGACATATCAAACACAATCCAGATAAAAAATCCGGAAGAAAGGCGTGAATGAATTCAAATATAGAACAGGCAATATTTTATTCAAAATTCATGACAACAGCAATTAAATCAAAAAAGTTAAAAGAGGTGCCTCGTGTCAACATGGATTCATTCACTCCTTTCTTTCGGATTTTTTATCTGGATTGTGTTTGATACATCTGTACATGAATGCAACGCCAGAACCATGGTCAGTACATGAACGCAACACCATAACCACCGTCTGTATATGAATGCAGTGTCAGAACCAGCGTCTGAATATGAATGCAGCACCAAAACTACCATCTGTACATGAATGCAGCTCCAGAATCACTGTCACAACATGAATGCAATATCAGAATTACTGTCTGTACATGAATGCAGCACAAGAACTACTGTCTGTACATGAATGTAGCGCCAGACCCACCGTCAGTACATGAATTCAGTGCCAGATACACCATCACTACATGAATGCAGGACCAGAAGCACCGTCAGTACATGAATGCAGCACCAAAAACATAGTCAGTGTTTGAATGCAGCACCAGAAACACTGTCAGTACATGAATGCAGTTCCAGAACCACCAACAGTACATATAAACACCAAGCTTAGTACAGCGATAAATTGTAACGTCTGGTCAGCCTCATATACAATTGTATACATACAATTGTATATGAGGCTCATATATGATCTTACAATTCCCAGTATCTTCTTTTCTCATGATGCCATCTATTTTGTGAAGTACACCAGTCACTCCTGCAGCAAAAGAACCCCACAATATGATGCTGTCTTTAGGCTTCCACGCTTCTCCCTTTTTCCTCCAAACATAACAATGGTCATCATGCCAAAAAAGGTAAATTTTAGTTTCATCAGACCACATGACATGTCTCCAAAAACTAAGGTCTTTGTTCCTGTGCGCATTTGTAAACATTAGTCTGGCTTTTTCATGTTTCTTTTGGAGTAATGGCTCACGATGTACAATACAAAATAATATTGTGGTACCGTGTCAGCCAGAAAAATCTATGTTAACACTTATGTCCCCAAAAAATGAGAAAGGTATTCAAGGAGTGATATCTTTATTGGCTAACCAGAGAAATTATATTTGCAAGCTTTCAGGGCTGAGGTGGACCCTTCATCAGGCTACATTACAAGTTCTGAAGGGGCCGCTTATGTCCCACTTTTGGGACATAAGTATTTACATGGAGTAATGGCTCAGAAGCTTCCAAACACAACATCATCATATGGGCAGTCCAGAATTGTTTAAAGACATAGCAATCTTAGTGTATGTAAACTTTTGCAGTAAGTAATAAAAATGCCTTAAAACATTCTCTCTCTCTCATTATTCTGGCATTTGGCAAATATTAATAATTATGATAATCCTAATTGACCTAAAAACGGGAAAGGTTTCTTTTGATTTTATGTCAGATATTTAGAAAAACATGCATATGTGTCTTATTATATAGTGTATGTGAATATGTATTCACCCCTTTTGCTATGAAGCCCATAAAAATTTCTGTTGCAACAATTACAAGTTCAAGTCAGTGTAGGGTTATAAAATAAATACCCCAATTTCTGATGATCCTCCAGAGCATCATCAAATCCATTCTCAACAAATAGAAAGAACATGGTACCACAACATACAGTACCTGCCAAGAGAGGGCAGCTTACCAAAATTCTCAGCATGGTCAAGCAGGGCATTAATCAGAGAGGCAGCACAGAGACCAAAAGTAACCCTGAAGGAGCTGCAGAGTTCCCAAGAAAAGACTGGAGTATCTGTCCATACGACCACAATAAGCATTGAACTCAATAGAGGTGGCCTTTATGGAAGAGTGGTCAGAAAAAAGCCTTTGCTTACACACAAAAATTGTAAGGCTCATTTTGAGTTTGCCAAATGACATGTGGGAGACTTCCCAAATGTATGGAGTATAAGCAACACTCGAATAGTTTAAGGGGAAACGTGTAAATGTTTTGTAGTGGCCTAGTCAAAGCCCAGACCTTAGTACAATTGAGAGTCTGTGGTCAGTCTTGAAGATTGCTCTTCACGAGAGGAAACCATTTAACTTGGAGAAGCTGGAGCAGTTTTCCTTCAGGAATGGGCAAAAATTTTAGTGGAAAGATGTGGAAAGCTCAAAGAGACTTATCCAAAGCGACTTGCAGCAATAATTGCTGAAAATGGAAGCTCTACAAAGTACTGACTTTAGTGAATAGTTCAGCACACGGAAGTTTTCAGTTATTTTATCCTATTTGTTGTTTGCTTCTTAGTAAAAAGAAAACCAAATATTCACAGCTGTAGGCATGTTATTTACATGAACTGATGCAAACCCTCAAAAAAAACAAGACTCCAGGTTGTGAGGCAGCAAAACATGAAAAATGACAAGTGGGGAGAATACTTTTGCAAGTCACTGTATATAGCCATGGTTGAAAGTGTTGGGACACTTGAAATGCTTCCAGAAAAGAAATTATTTCTCCCAGAAAATTATTACAAATACACATTTTGTTATACACATATTTATTTCCTTTGTGTGTATTGGAACAACACAAAAAAGAGGAAAAAAGGCAAATTGGACATAGTTTCACACAAAACCCCAAAATGGACCCTACAAAATTGTTGGAACCTTTCCAAAATAGTTGGTAAACAACTTTGTTTCAAGAATGTGATGCTTGTTCAAACTCACCTGTGGCAAGTAACAGGTATGGGCAATATGAAAATCACACCTGAGACCAGTGGAAAAGGGGAGAAGTTGACTCAATTTTTGCATTGTATGTCTGTGTGCTCCACACTATGCAATGAGAACAGTAGGAGGAGAGGAGAACTGTCTGAGGACTTGAAAACCAAAAATTGTTGAGCAATATCAACAATCTCAAGGTTACAAGTCCATCTACAGAGATCTTTATGTTCCTTTGTCCACAATGCGCAACATAATCTAGAATTTTACAACTCATGGCACTGTAACTAATCTTCCTGGATGTGAACTGCAGAGAAAAATTGATGAAAGGTTGCAATACAGAAGAGTCCAGATTGTGGATAAGCAGCCCCAATCAAGTTCTAAAGAAATTCAAGCTGTCCTGCAGTATCAGTGCAAACTATCAGTCAACATTTGAATGAAATCAAACACTATGCAGGAGACCCAGTAGGATCCCACTGCTGAAACAGAGATATAATAAAGCTGTACTGCAATTTGCCAAAATGTACGTGAGCAAGAAAAAAATCTATCTGGAAAAGCATCTTGTGGACAGATGAGACCAAGATAAAGCTTTTCGGTAAAGCACATCATTCTACTGTTTACCGAAGATGGAATGAAGCCTACAAATGAAAGAACACAGTACCTACAATCAAATATGGTGGAGGCTCAAAGATGTTTTGGGGTTGTTTGCTGCCTCTGGCACTGGGTGTCTTGACTCTGTGCAAGGCATCGTGAAATCTGAAGATTACCAAAGAATATTGGGTCACAATGTAGTGCCCAGTGTCAGAAATCCATCAAGACAATGACCCCACACATTGCCATTGGGAGAAGGTACCCTTCAAATATGAGAGACCTGGAGCAGTTTGCAAAAGAAGAGCAGTCCAAAATTCCAGATGAGAGGTGTAACAAGCTTGTTGATTTTTGTAGGAAGCAATTGATTACAGTTATTTATTCCAAAGGGTATGCAACCAAATATTAAGTTGACGGTGCCAACAATTTTGTCCAGCCCATTTTTGGGGTTTTATGTGAAATTATGTCCAATTTGCTTTCTCAGTTTTTTTGAGTTGTTCCAATACATAACAAAGGAAATAAACATGAGTATAACAAAACATGTGAACTTGCAATAATGTTCTTGGAGAAATACTTAACCCCTTCATGACCGGAGGTATTTTCATTTTTGCGTTTTCGTCTTTAGCTCTCCTTCTTCAGAGAACCATAACTTTTTTATTTTTTGGTCAAAATGGCCATGATGGCCATGTGAGGGCTGTTTTTTTGCGGGACAAGTTGTACTTTTGAACGACACCATTGGTTTTAACATATTGTGCACTGGAAAACAGGAAAAAATTCCAAGTGTGAAGAAACTGCAAAAAAAGTGTAATTCTACAGTTGCTTTTGTTCACTAAATGCTAAAACTGACCTGCCATTATGATTCTCCAGTTCATTACGAGTTCATAGACACCAAACATGTCTAGGTTCTTTTTTATTTAAGTTGTGAAAAAAAAAAAAACTTTGTTAAAAAAAAAAAAATGGCACCATTTTTCAAGACCTGTAGCGTCTCCAAGTTTTGTGATCTGGGGCTAGGTGAGGGCTTATTTTTTTGCACGCCGAGCTGATGTTTTTATTCTATGTGTCATTCTATGTGTAAGTGTGTGTGTGTGTGTGTGTAGCCCATTCACTATCTCCATCCATCCCTCACTCCCTCAAGATGGCTGGACCATCATTGTAAATGCACCATTGTATATATACACCTGTACTTTGTATCTCCCCCACCTCATTGTAGATTGTAAGCTCTCACGAGCAGGGGCGGCTTATTTTGCTTTAATTATTGTATTGTTAACGTTGTTACTTATGACTTGTGTTTTGAAACTGTTAAACTGTAAAGCGCTGCGGAATATGATGACGCTATATAAATAAATATTATTATTATTATTATTGATACCATTTTAGAGTATATACAATCTTTTGATCGCTTGGGGTTAAAAAAATAAAAGAAATGTAAAAGTTCAAATCACCCCCCTTTCGCCCCATAAATAAAACAATTAAAAAATCAGACATACACATATTTGGTATTGCTGGGTTCAGTATCACCCGATCTAACAATAAAAAAAAGGTTTAACCTGATCGCTACACAACGTAGCAAGAAAAAAAGTCAAAACGGCAGAATTAGGTTTTTTTGGTCGCCACGACAATACATTAAAATGCAAATACAATAATGGGCGATCAAAAGATCGTATCTGCATCAAAATTGTATCATTAAAAATGTTAGCTCGGTGTGCAAAAAATAAGCTCTCACCCAACCAGAGATGACGAAAAATGGAGACACTATGTGTATCGGAAAATGGCGCAATTTTGTTTTAACAAAGTTTGGAATTTTTTCACTGCTTAAATAAAAAAGGACCTAGACATGTTTGGTGTCCATGAAATCGCAATAACCTGGAGAATCATAACAAAAGGTCAGTTTTAGCATTCAGAAAACATAGTAAGAAAGCAAAACAAAAAACAACTGTGGGATTGCACTTTGTTTGCAATTTCACTGCACTTGGAATTTTTTTCCCGTTTTCCAGTACAGAATATGTGAAAACCAATGGTGTTGTTCAAAAGTACATCTCGTCCCACAAAAAACAAGCCCTCACATGGCCATATTGACAGAAAAATAAAAAAGTTATGGCTCTGGGAAGAAGGGGAAAAAGAAATGAAAAAGCAAAAACGAAAATACAGAGTTAAGTGCCGCTGTCAGAGATCTCCAAGAGCTGCTACTGCGATGCCATCTTTGAGGAGGAAATTTTTTTTCTTCTCCAGCAAGATGACGCCGCCGGCGCCTGCGCAACAGCAGCTATCGGATCGGAACTGATAGCTGCTACTGTGCAAATTGACTTTTTTTCCCTAGCTCAGTTAAATCAGCAAAAGGGATTAAGTGCACAGTAAATAATGACCATGTGATTATGCTGCAGCGTAGGTGCCATGGCCGACACCTGCCTACAGAAACGTTTTTTTTAAATTCAGTATGTGATGGTATTCACTATGCCGGTCAGTGAGGGATCAGTGACCTGTCAGCAGTCTGCATTATGAATAGCTAATCAGAGCACCACATACACCAACCCCGCCTTAGGGCACGAGCATATCATTAACACAAAACTGAAAATAAAGATTAAATAACAACCACAAGATGGATTTAATCAACCAAGGTATCATTGTAATCATATAACGGCGCCAACCTGACACTGTCTGTAGGTTACTATGCAAAATCCTGCTGACAGGTTCCCTTTAACTTGTAGTGTCAGTACAACAACAGAACATATATAACTTGAAATAAATAAACTTCAATCTGTACACACCCAGCTGACACAACGCTCAACGCCACAATACTTCAGCATTTGTTTCTATACTTACTTATTCTATTCAAGCAAAAAAAGGAGATATCCAACGAAGGAACAGTAGTAGATGTTTTTGCAACGAACTTCTCAATATTTAATGAATCCAATAATTTACATATAGACAAAAAATTAGCCCCTCACCCCCCTTAAAATTACGCATTTTGGCAGATGCCTTTTTCAAGTCAAGTCATTTTCCCACGGTGCTAGGGTTACAGGAGTTCAGCTGTCAGCGAGCACAGACTCAGTGACGTCACTGGTACTCACTGAGCCTGTGCGCGCTGCTTCCATCCATTCCCCAGTAGTTTACAGTCGGAGTGGCTGCATTAGCAGCGCTCCGGCTGTAAACTGACTAACCCCCTGAGATGGATTGCGCCGTGGGACTTGACTGTACGCTGGACAGGTATGGGTATATTGTTGGTTTTTTTTTTATTTTTTTTTCCAGGAGATCGAGGGATTCGCTATGGGATTAGGAGTATAATAATGATTTTAAAACTGTATCCTGTATTCTTTCATTACAATACTTTATTCTTAGTGTGTGTGTTTATTTAACCCCTTAAAAACTCTAGGGTTAGTAATGAAGAGGTGTCCTATTGACACCTCTTCATTACTAAGCCTGGCTTAATGTCACCTTACAATAGAAAGGTGAGTGTAACCCCTTATCAACCCCACTTGCCACCACTACAGGGCAAGTGGGAAGAACCCGACAAAGCTCCAGAATAGGCGCATCTAATAGATTCACCTTTACTGGGCAGCTGCAGGCTGCTGTTTTTAGGCTGGGGGGGCTATGATTTCCAGTCGGGAAAATAGCAGTCCACACTTGTTAGTTTTGCCGGGTTGGTTCAAAAACTAAGGGAGACTGTTATGTTTAGGTAGCTGAGGAGAAATAGCAAAAACAGTAATACACCAGAGAGGCCTTGATCCTATTGGATTGCAGTAACCTGAACTAACCACACAACTAGAGGTAGCCGTGGAGCGTTCCTACGTTGATCCTAGATGCCTCGTCACAGCCTGAGAGATAACTACACCTAAAGGCAGAAAGATGAAAGCTATCTGCCCCGGAGCAGATCCCCAAAGAAAATAGGAAGCCCCAAAACATGTAATGGCGGTTAGACAAGAAGAAAGCACGGACACAGACAGAAAATAGAATGAGCAAACGCTGGGGCCCAATCTGTCTAGACAGAAAAGTACAGGAAAGAATTCTGACTGCAATCCAACAAAAAACCCTAAAAAATACCAACACTTCTGATTGCCAAAAAACCTGAGATCACATGATCTCATCCACCTAAATCAGATCTCTGGTGTAACAAAACCAAGCCGCAGCCACTGAAAAAACAGGAAAACAAATAACAGTGGCTACAGATAAACTGAGAGGAGCACAGGCCCCAGGAGGGGAAGCGGCTGACCTCCACAAAAGTGCAGAAAACTATGCAAAAAGCAAGCACAAAAAGAAAAGCAGAAAATATCTTATCTGAAAGCAGCAGATGCAGGCAAGACTCCAGCAAACTTCCAAATGAACCAGGAACCACAATTGAGACAAGAACATTTGATCACCGGCGACCATCATGGGAGGGAACCTCCCTTATATCAGTCCAGTCAGTGATCCCAGAATGCCATTCCTTGCTGGAAGGTTCAGTACTGTCTGTAACCACCAGAGGGAGCCTCTGCTCAGAAACCATCTCTAGCACATTCACAACAGTACCCCCCCCCTTGAGGAGGGGTCACCGAACCCTCACTTGCGCAACCAGGCCGATCAGGATGAGCTCGGTGATAGGCACGGATCAGTCTCCTAGCATGGATGTCCGAAGCAAACACCCAAGAATTGTCCTCCTGACCATAACCTCTCCACTTAACCAAATACTGGAGTTTCCGTCTAGAAAAACGAGAATCCAATATTTTCTCAACCACATACTCCAGATTGCCCTCAACCAAAACAGGGTCAGGAGGCACAGCCATAGGAACCACTGGCTCGACAAACCTCTTCAATAAGGACTTGTGGAACACGTTATGGATCTTAAATGTCCCTGGAAGAAGCAAACGGAAGGAAACCGGATTAAGAATCTCCATGATCTTATAAGGTCCAATGAACCTGGGCTTAAACTTTGGAGATGCAACCCTCATAGGGATATTTCTTGAGGACAACCAAACCAAGTCCCCCACTTTAAACCGAGGACCATCAGTCCTATGCCGGTTGGCAAACCGCTGGGCCTTCTCTTGAGAGAGAGACAACCTCTCCACTACCTGGTCCCAAATCCGCTCCACAACAGAGTCAACACCCGGACAGACAGAAGCCTCTGCCTGTCCCGAAGAAAATCGAGGGTGAAACCCTGAATTGCAGAAAAATGGAGACATCAAAGGTGGCAGAGCTAGCCCTATTATTAAGAGCAAACTCAGCCAAAGGCAAAAAAGAGACCCAGTCATCTTGATCAGCAGACACAAAACATCTCAAATAAGTCTCCAAGGTCTGGTTTGTTCTCTCGGTTTGTCCATTGGTCTGAGGATGAAATGCAGAGGAGAAAGATAATTGAACACCAAGTTTAGAACAAAATGTCCTCCAAAATCTGGAAACAAACTGGACTTCTCTGTCAGACACAATGTTCTCCGGAATGCCATGTAACCGAACCACGTGCTGAAGGAACAAAGGCACCAATTTGGAGGTGGAAGGTAACTTAGGTAATGGCACAAGATGTATCATCTTGGAAAACCTATCACAGATTACCCAGATAACGGTCATTCTCTGAGAGACAGGAAGGTCGGAAATAAAATCCATAGAGATATGGGTCCATGGCCTCTTGGGCACAGGTAATGGCATTAACAAATCACTAGAGCGAGAGCAAGGCTTGGAACGAGAGCAAGTCCCACAGGACTGCACAAAGTCCCTGATGTCACGAGACAAAGTAGGCCACCAAAAGGACCGACTCACCAAGTCTCTGGTACCAAAAATACCGGGATGACCAGCCAACGCGGAACAATGAATCTCAGACATCACACTCTTCTTCCACTGGTCTGGGACAAACAATTTCTCAATAGGGCAGCGCTCGGGTTTATCCTCCTGACACCCTTCCAGAGCCAGTCTCAAATTGGGCGAGATGGCGGAAAGTACTACACCCTCTTTCAAAATAACAGCAGGATCAGATAACTCAGGAGAATCCGCAAAGAAACTCTTCGAGAGGGCATCCGCCTTAACATTCTTAGTGCCCGGAAGAAAAGAAACCACAAAATTAAAACGTGTGAAAAACAAGGCCCACCTGGCCTGTCTAGGATTAAGTCGCTTGGCTGATTCGAGATAAACCAGGCTCTTATGGTCCGTGAGGACCACCACCTGATGTTTGGCTCCTTCCAGCCAATGTCTCCACTCTTCAAAGGCCCACTTCATGGCCAATAACTCCCGATTACCTACGTCATAATTACGTTCAGTTGGAGAAAATTTTCGAGAGAAAAAGGCACAAGGGTTACTCTTAGAGGTCTCTGGATCTCTTTGGGACAAAACGTCACCTGCCCCAATTTCAGAAGCATCAACCGCCACCTGAAACGGTAGAGAAACATCAGGTTGCCGTAGAACAGGAGCAGAAGTGAATCTCTGCTTAAGTTCCTGAAACGCAGAAACTGCCTCAGGAGGCCAATTCACCACATCAGAACCCTTTTTGGTCAAATCAGTCAATGGTTTAACAATACCGGAGAAATTACCAATAAATTTTTTTTTCCAAAATGTTTTATTGATTCAAAGAGTATTACACTACAATATAGTCATACAAATCTTTGAAGTAATAAGCTTATTTGACAGATGTAAAACTCAAGATAATGATTTAAGGAACAAAACTAAGAAGCAAGTCATACAGGTTTGAAAGTAATAAGCTTAATTAACTCTTATTTGATAGGTACAATACTCTTAAATGTCCCCCCACCTCCCTCCACCCTCCCATCCCCCCAACATGTAAATCCCTGAAACGTCCCCGCATTCGATTAACAATCAACAAGTTTAAGGAATAGGATTATGTCCGCTAATTTTCTGAAGAAGATACCACTGGGTGTTTTCAAAATGTTCCTTAGTTTGTCCCTGGTGTCCTGAGACAGAGATGGGATGAACAATGACCATGTACTTAAAAATTTCCCAGTCAATTTCTCTTTATTTGTCAGGGTATCTAGCCAGTCCATTCCAAAAATATACATTATTTTGGAGTATATGAGAGATTTGGGTGGTGGCAATGGATTTAGCCAGTGCTGCAAGATACTTTTCCTAGTAGCTGAGGCCCATATTATCAACATGGCCTTAACATGTTTGGGGAATTTGTGTTGAGAGCTGTCTAGAATATTAAATATTGCCCATTGCGGCGTCAGGGGAAACACTATCCCACCAAGATTCTGTAGTTCGGCGTGGATAGACTGCCATAATTTTTGCACTTTCGGGCATCCCCACATGTGATGAAGTATGTCTGTGTTTCCTGTCCCGCATTTGGAACAGGTGAATGTGCCCTCTGGAGACATCCTAGACTTGATGTGTGGGGTGATATAAGCTCTATGAAGAAGTAATAAAGACATGTCTGTATAACTGCTGGAGGGGATCACCTTCCGTTGCAACAATGTGGCATCTAAGATTTCCCCGACTGTGATGTTCTGTATATCATTAACTCATCGTGCTGGGCCTGTCTTTTTGCCCTCCCAAGACCAATGCTTACGCAACAGTGTGTAAATGGTGCTTGTCGAGGCTATCTGCACCCTGGCGGTCCTAAGGAAGCTATCCAAAGCGTTCCTCCCTCCTTCTCCACTCCCAGCAGCCATGCCCTTCAAAGTTAAGCTCCTTGCTTGAAGAAAAAGGAAGGGCTTATTTACAAATGTTGGGAAACGTTGTGCTGCTATGTCAAATGTGAGCATGGAGAATCTATCATCTAAAAGATCAGCTGCCAATATGAAACCCTGCCCAGTTAGCTCAATGTAAGGTAAGGGTGGTTTACCTCCCATAAAGCCCGGGTTACCCAGAAAGGGCACAAAAGGAGAGATATTGCTTCTCAAATGACATAGTTTCCTACACCTCCTCCACGTCTGTATCGTTTGCCATAAGGTGGGGTGGATTCTTATATCTGCAATAAGGTCCTCGTTGGTCATATGTAATAAAGCTGGCAAGGAGACATGGGGACTTAATTGTTGGTCTAAGAGTACGTTTGCAAAATGTGAGTTGCCTCTCAACCAATCAATGATATATCTGAAATTTGCTGCTAGATTGTACTTTGCAATGTCTTGGAGATTGATGCCACCCTCCTCCTTAGGGGCTTGTAGTTTGATTAGACCTATTCTTGTACGCTTTTTGTCTCCCCAAATGAAATTCCTAAAAGCAGTATTTAGAGTTTTAACATCAGCACGTGACAACAAAATAGGTAATGTTTGGAAAATATACAATAGTTTTGGAAATATTATCATCTTAATTAAATGACATTTTCCGGAAAAAGATAAAGTAAAATGTTTCCAGGAGTTTAGAAGGTGAAGTATGGACATAATTAGGGGTCTAATATTAATGTGGTATAAGGAAGTCAAGTCTGCCGGGAGATGGACACCCAAGTATTTGATAGATGATGTGCTCCATTGGAAATGAAGTGTCGAGTTATTTAATTTTCCTTGCTCAAACAGAGCCAAGGCCTCTGATTTGTTATAATTTATTTTAAAGCCTGAGCATTTGCCAAAGTGATTTAGGGCCTCCATGATAACTGGTATTGCCGCATTGGGATTGGAGATGAATAGGAGTATATCGTCGGCAAATGCCGCAATTTTAAGTGATGTGGAGCCTACCTCTATGCCCCTATATATTGAAGAATTTTGGAGGGTTCTAAGTAAAGGATCTAAAGCAAGGTTAAAAAGCAAAGGCGACAAGGGGCAGCCCTGACGCGTTTCTCTCTTGGATTTCAAATGTGGAAGAGAGTGTGCCATTTATGGCCAGCCTGGACACCGGGTTTTTATATAACAACTTTATCGCCTCACAGAACCATGGACCAAAGTTTCTAAACTCCAGGATGTCGAAGAGATAATCCCATGCGACCCTGTCAAACGCTTTGTCAGCATCCAGGCTGACCACAATAGACTCTAAAGAGCCATGAGATTTTCCATGGGAGATAGCTCCCAAAGCCGTCTGTATGTTGTATGTTATGGATTTACCGTGGACAAACCCAATTTGTTGTGGCAATATCAGATTAGGGATTATTTTTTGCACTCTATTTGCTAGTATTTTAGTGAAGATTTTAAAGTCGGAGTTTAAAAGCAAGATTGGTCTATATCCTTCCACTAGTGAAGGATCTTTGCCCGGTTTGGGGAGCACTATTATGTCTGCTTCATTGAAACGGTCCGGGAGCTGCCCCGATCGAACCAACTGATTAAAGACGTCACAAAGATGTGTCCCTATACTGCCACCCAATATTTTGTAAAATTCATTACTATAGCCATCAGGGCCAGGAGATTTAGCGAGCTTCAAGGAGCTGATAGTTTGGATAACTTCTGAAGGGGATATAGGAGCATTAAGGATTTCTCTGTGTTCCTCTGTTAGTAGGGGTGCCACCTCTGTTTGCATAAAATTTAGAATATCATCCCCCTCTCTCTTCTCCGCTTTGTACAGGGAACCAAAAAAAGATCTAAATTCCTCTACAATCTCCTCATTCCCTGTCAACACTCTGCCCTCTTTGGTCCGAATTTTGTGAATCCTTGTGGCCTTTCTGTATGGTCTGGTGAGAGATGCAAGTAATTTGCCAGGTTTATTACCCCATTTAAAAAATTTGTGCTTTTGAAGATCAATACTATAAGTGGCTCATTCATGAGCCAGTGCCTCCGCCGACTCCTTTGCTTCGGTATATTGTTTTTTTGTGAGGGGTGAATTATTAAGTTTAAAATTTTTATATGCTAGGGTTAAAGCCCTCTGCGTTGCCAAGGTCCGCTCCTGCAACTGTTTTTTTTTTTATGGCTTATATACGCAATTATTTGCCCTCTCAGCACAGCTTTGGAGGTATCCCAGAAAAGAATTGGTGTTTCACAATGTATTTGGTTGTTTGATTTGTACATGTCCCATGAGAGTTGTATGAATTTTTTGAAATCATCTGAGTGATATAGGTATGACGGGAACCTCCATTTTCTATGAAAATAGATTGGTTTAGTTAGTTTTAGGCTGAACGTTACCGATGCATGATCTGAGATGTACACATTCAGAATTTTGGTATGTGTGATTCTTGGCAAGAGTGAGGGGCTCAACAACCAATAATCAATTCTAGCATGGGAGTTATGAACATGTGAATAATGAGAGTAGTCTCTCTCAACAGGGTATTGTACTCTTCAGACATCCAATAATCCCAAGTGATCTAAAAAAGATTGTATCAGTTTCCCCTGCGTAGGTATAAGAGGAGATTGAGAGTTAGATCTATCCATTTCGATGTCATGCACCTCATTAAAATCACCGCCCACAATCATATGGGAGGTGTCCCATCCTGCGATTTGTTTTAGCACATTGGCCCGAAAGAGCGGATCCGACGAATTTGGCGCATAAATATTTATTACACTGTAGGTTGTCCCCTCTATAACCAGCTTAACGCAGACAAACCTCCCTGAAGGATCTTCTAACGCATCTACTATCTCATGGTCAATATTCCTGTTTATCATAATAGCGACACCCCTCTGTTTTTTAGTAAAAGAAGCCTCTGCACATAACACAAATTTTTTGCTAGAAAACCCCGGATAATTGCCCTTCACCCAGTGAGTCTCCTGCAAAAGTACAATATGAAAATTTTTTTGATGTAAATAATTTAATTTTTTTTCCTCTTGACCGGGGAATTCATGTCATTGACATTCCAAGAACACCAAAGGAGAGATGTCATAGCGGACATTTTTTGCTCGTTGATATCTACCATTAACCCACTCCAGTGCGGGAATTATAAGATATGACCGTTACATAAAAATAGGATCCCTGCCCATCCCAGCGAGTAGGCATTAGAATCCCTAGATTATTGATTACCTGAAATCGAATGCAGAGACTCCCTTCCCAAAAAACCTCCCCCTCCCACAAAACCCGTAACTGTGTGTCACATTCAACATTTCCCCCAAACCTGCATCCCAACGCTAGACGCAGAGGTAAAAATACAGCAAAAAAAACCAACATAACCAACAGATGTCAGTTGACATCACCTTATGTGATTCATGGTATTGTCACTGAGTAAGGCACTCTGTCTTGCTCATGGTGGTTGGGAAATATTCCGGACAATCTCCAGAGCCTTCACAGGGTCGTCGATAGCCCAGTTTTTCCCAGATAGATTGAAGCGCAGTATCGCTGGGTATTGTAGGCCAAACCTAATATTTTTGTCGGCCAGCAACTTACACACCGGGTTGAAGGCCATACGTCTGGTCGTCACCATGGCCGAATAGTCCTGAAACATCAGAACTTTGTGCCCTTCGTAGGATAGATGCGCTTTCTTCCTGTAAGCATTGAGTAGACAAATTTTGTCTTGGAAGTCAAGGACCTTGAATATCACCGGTCTGGGTCTATCATTGTCCTTACTCCTCTGCGGGCCTATTCTGTGAGCTCTCTCTACCACCATTGATCCAGATGTTAATTGAATGTCCAAGGCTCCCGGCAGCCACTCAGATGTTAATTTTAGCAAATCAGAGGGAAGAATGGACTCAGGTAGTCCTATCAGTTTCAAGTTATTGCGTCTAGATCGGTTTTCTAAGTCGTCCACTTTGGATTGAAGCTCAGTGACGACTTTCTCTTTTCCCTCTAGACGTTCTGCCATTTCCTTGGTAACCTCCTCCAGATCAGAGATACGTTGTTCAGCTTCATCTAGGCGAGTGCCCTGACTATTAACTTGTGATATTATTGAGTCTATTGAAGTTTGAAGAGTGGCAAATCTAGAGTCTATTTCGGGCATAAGGCGGTCCATGATGGCATCCACTATTGAATGAGAAGTCTCGCTACTAGTATCAGAGGTAGATTTAGGCGAGGATGAGCCTTGTTGGTTTCGGGTAGAGGCACGGCCTCCTTTAGATTGTTTGCCCACAAATTTATCCATACTCAGCGACATTGGTGAGAAGAAAGAAGGCGGTGATGTCTCAGTTAAGAAACGTTACATTAGAATCTGCTATGTAGCATGTATCTCTTGTATAGAGCGTATAGCACAGCTGGCACTCGGCCCGTATCACGCTGCACGGCGTCCCCCGCGCCCGGAGCCTCCCGAGGAGCCTGGAGAGGCAGGCCCGATAGACAAGCCCCCCATCCAGGTATTCCCCCCCGCTGATTGAGGCTTTATCTCCTCTCACAAATTGAGGGATAGCCACCGATGATAGTAGGCCAACGGGGAGTACTGTTAAAAAGCGGCCAATCCTTGGCTCCGCCTCCCGGAAGTCTCTGCTTAATACTTTTGAGAAAGCATGGGGGGTAGACCATCCAGTCTAACAGACCAGGCCCATCATTTGCAGGTCCCTACCAGTCTAAGCGTCTATGTATAAGCAGTAATAAAGATTACTTCTGCGTAACGAAGTTCTGTGATTGCTGCAGCCAAGTCTGAGTGGAGGGACCCAGGTTGTGCCTGTAACAAGGGGGTCTCCCGGTGAGATTGAGTGCTAGGTGGAAGGCCACAATACAGCGCAAACAGGCCAGTTCAGCAGTGACAGACAGGTCTCTGTAGTAATGTGACAAGGCTGTGCGTCGCGGCCATGGAGCGAAGAGTCAGCGGCCTCCGCTGGGAGCGGCAAGCCGCAAGCGAGCGACCGCCGCAAGTGCCGACGACCGTACCTTGTCGCAGAGGGGACCCTGCCACAGGAGCAGCCGGATCCGTGCAGAGGACTCCCGACGGCGATCACCGGTCTTGTGAAGGCTGGAGCCGTTAGACAACGGTAATGATGGTGGTTGCAGCCGGAGGCTATGGATTCTGTGGGCCGCGGCGAGCGCCCCCGAGACCAGGTGAGGTGGGTGCTGGTGTTCTAATGGAGGGTGGAAGACAAAGGCCCCAGGGCGGCCCCCCGCCGCAATGAGGGATAAGGGCCGGTGCCGCCGCCAGGGAGCACCGCACAGCAAGCAGACGGGTGTCGCGAAGTGTCGCGCAGGCGTCTCCTCCGCTCGAGGCAACGTGGGCCTCCGCTCTGGAACAGCCGGGCTCGTGCAAGGGACTCCAGGCGAAGACCGGACGCCAGGCGCCGGCAAGGGCCGTCAGATGGACACCCGGGCAGCGACCGACAGAGGCAGGGAGTCGCGGCGGACCTCGGGTAAGGCCCGTGAGCGCTGGAGGATAATTGGCCCGCTGGAGTAGCCGGGATTCACTGTCAGGTACGAGGCACCCGGCTTTTAGAAGACACTTTCCTTGTGTCTGGGTGTCACGAATCCAGACGGAGGAGACAAAGCACTGAAGCCTGAGGGCCGCAGGCCTATGGCCACGAGGATAGGCCGCAATTAGGCCTCAGTAGGCCGCAGGTTGTGAAGGCTCCAAAAATGAGTCTTTTGTAGCGGTAAAGGGTGCTTTGTAAGGCTTTAGGGGAGATAAAGCTGGTTCTTGTTAGAATAAACGGTTCTGGCTTGAGATGCTGCTGATTTTGTTGCGATATAGGAAATACCTCAGGAGCTCTTGAGACACACGGCCTGCTCACCATGAGACCCAAGCCACGCCCCCATTACCAATAAATTTACGATAAAAATTCGCAAAACCCAAAAATCTCTGAAGAGCCTTTAAAGAAGTAGGTTGAACACAAACACAGATGGCCTGAACCTTGACCGGGTCCATTTCAATAACAGACAGAGACAAAATGAAACCCAGAAATGAAACCTTCTGTACGCCAAAAAGACACTTTGATCCCTTCACATACAGTGCATTCTCTCTCAAAATCTGGAACACAGTCCGAACATGTTTCACATGAGAATCCCAGTCATTGGAAAAAATCAAGATATCATCCAAATAAACAATCAGAAATTTATCCACAAAATCCCTGAAAATATCATTCATGAAGGATTGGAAGACGGAAGGAGCATTAGTGAGCCCAAAGGGCATCACTAGGTACTCAAAATGCCCCTCTGGGGTATTAAACGCCGTCTTTCATTCATCCCCGTGCTTAATGCGAATAAGGTTATATGCCCCCCTGAGGTCAAGCTTGTTAAACCAACTAGCACTTTTCACTCTGGAAAACAGGTCAGAAATCAAGGGTAACGGATATTGATATTTCACAATGATCTTATTCAGGAGACGATAATCAATACACGGCCTCAATGAACCATCCTTTTTGGCCACAAAGAAAAAAACGGCGCCCAAGGGTGAAGAGGATGGTCTGATATGACCCTTCTCCAAAGACTCCTTGATATAAGATCGCATAGCATCGTGTTCAGGTACAGATAAGTTAAAAAGGCAACCCTTAGGAAATTTACCACCAGGCACTAACTCAATAGCGCAATCGTAGCTTCTGTGAGGAGGTAAGGACACAGACTTACTTTCACTAAACACATCAGAAAAATCAGTCAAAAAGTCAGGAACATCCTGAGACTGGGGAGAGGCAGAAAAATCAGGAGTGTCAGCATTAACACATTGGCAGCCCCAACTGGTCACAGACACAGATTTCCAATCCAAAACAGGATTATGAATCTGTAACCAAGGGAAACCCAGTACAATAATGTCATGCAGATTATGCAACACCAGAAATTTGCAACTCTCCTGATGATCTGGTTCAACCCTCATTATCACCTGAGTAGAAAATTGGGGTTTATTCTCCGCCAAAGGGGTAGAATCAATGCCCGGTAGGGGAATAGACTTCCGCAGGGGTATCATGGGAAAGCCACAACGTTTGACAAAGTCAAAATCCATCAGGTTAATATCTACTTCTGAATCAACAAAAGCCTGAGCCGAAAATGTGGGCATGGAGAAAATCAGGGTAACAGTCAATAGAAATTTAGTCTGAACACTACCCAAGACAACTGAGCACGCAAAACGTCTTCCCCACTTAGGGCAGACGGAAATAGCATGAGAGGCGTCACCACAATAGAAACATAACCCATTGCGCTTTCGAAACTCATGATGCTGTGCCCCAGAAGTCACTCCATCACACTGCATGGGCTCAGGAGCTGGCCCACAAGGCAACACCATCTCACGCATACCTCTGCGCTCACGCAAACATCTGTTAATTTGAATAGCCAAAGACATAGAATCATTGAGACCAGAGGGAACAGGGAATCCCACCATAACGTCCTTTACATTCTCTGACAGACCCTTCCGAAAAAGAGCTGCCAAAGCATCATCATTCCATTTGGTCAGGACTGCCCACTTTCGAAATTTCTGACAGTACAGTTCAGCGGCTTCACAGCCCTGACTTAATGCCAACAAGGTCTTTTCAGCTTGATCAGTGACATTAGGTTCATCGTACAACAACCCTAGAGCCTGAAAAAATGCATCAACATCATTCAAAACAGGATCCCCAGGTGTCAGGGAAAAAGCCCAATCCTGAGTGTTGCCGCGCAGTAGAGAGATGACAATTTGAACCTGTTGTGCTGCGTTCCCTGAGGACTTAGGCTTTAAGGCAAAAAACAACTTACAGTTATTTTTGAAATTCAGAAATTTAGCCTGATCCCCCAAAAACAAATCTGGCATGGGGATCCTAGGTTCCATAACCGGCAACCTAGCAAGATAGGCAGCAATACTCTGAACCTCAGTGGCAAGCTGCTCCACACGGCCAGACAACTGTGCAAACTCCATTGAGAGAAAAAAAATCCTCCTCAGCACCCAGAGAGAAAGAGGGGAAAAAAAAATGCAACAAACAGAAAAAAAAAATAAAAATCTCTGACAAATCTGACAACTTTTTCTTTCCACACTATTTTTCCCTTCTGTGAGTACCATATAATTTTAGTTTTGGGCCGGTGATACTGTTATGTTTAGGTAGCTGAGGAGAAATAGCAAAAACAGTAATACACCAGAGAGGCTGGAACCTATTGGATTGCAGTAACCTGAACTAACCACACAACTAGAGGTAGCTGTGGAGCGTTCCTACGTTGATCCTAGACGCCTCGTCACAGCCTGAGAGATAACTACACCTAAAGGCAGAAAGATGAAAGCTATCTGCCCCGGAGCAGATCCCCAAAGAAAATAGGAAGCCCCCAAACATGTAATGGCGGTTAGACAAGAAGAAAGCACGGACACAGACAGAAAATAGAATGAGCAAACGCTGGGGCCACAAGCTTTCTAAATAGGATAGGACAGGAGAGATTACTTTGTCTAGACAGAAAAGTACAGGAAAGAATTCTGACTGCAATCCAACAAAAAACCCTAAAAAATACCAACACTTCTGATTGCCAAAAACCTGAGATCACACGATCTCATCCACCTAAATCAGATCTCTGGTGTAACAAAACCAAGCCGCAGCCACTGAAAAAACAGGAAAAAGCAAATGAACAAATAACAGTGGCTACAGATAAACTGAGAGGAGCACAGGCCCCAGAAGGGGACCCGGCTGACCTCCACAAAAGTGCAGAAAACTATGCAAAAAGCAAGCACAAAAAGAAAAGCAGAAAATATCTTATCTGAAAGCAGCAGATGCAGGCAAGACTCCAGCAAACTTCCAAATGAACCAGGAACCACAATTGAGACAAGAACAATTGATCACCGGCGAACATCATGGGAGGGAACCTCCCTTATATCAGTCCAGTCAGTGATCCCAGATTGCCATTCCTCGCTGGAAGGTTCAGTACTGTCTGTAACTACCAGAGGGAGCCTCTGCTCAGAAACCATCTCTAGCACATTCACAACAGGAGACCCCACGTTGGGTTTTTTATTTATTCTCCCTGCTCGTTCTGTTGCCGGCAGAGCAGGGAGAGTAATGACAGGCAGCTTCAGCACCACATGCAGAAACAGCGGCTTACAGTAGCCGCTTCTTCCCCGGCGGCTGTCCAGTGCACACGGAGGACAGTGTGAACTTTTCTCTATGTGCCGTGTACAGTCATGGCCAAAAGTTTTGAGAATGACACAAATATTAATTTTTACAAAGTCTACTGCTTCACTTTTTCTAATGGCAATTTGCATATACTCCAGAATGTTATAAAGAGTGATCAGCTTAACAGCAATTACTTGCAAAGTCAATATTTGGCTAGAAAATGAACTTTATCCCCCAAAACACATTTCAACATCATTGCAGCCCTGCCTTAAAAGGACCAGCTAACCTCTTTTCAGTGATTGCTCCATTAACACAGGTGTGGGTGTTGATGAGGACATGGCTGGAGATCAATCTGTCATGATTAAGTAAGAATGACACCACTGGACACTTTAAAAGGAGGCTGGTGCTTGGCATCATTGTTTCTCTTCTGTTAACCATGGTTATCTCTAAAGAAACACATGCAGTCATCATTGCAATGCACAAAAATGGCCTAACAGGGAAGAGTATCGCAGCTAGAAAGATTGCACCTCAGTCAACAATCTATCGCATTATCAAGAACTTCAAGGAGAGAGGTTCCATTGTTGCCAAAAAGGCTCTAGGGCGATCAAGAAAGACCAGCAATCGCCAGGACCGTCTCTTAAAAGTGTTTCAGCTGCGGGATCGGGTTACCAGCATTGCAGAGCTTGCTCAGGAATAGCAGCAGGCATCTGTGAATGCATCTGCACGCACTGTGAGGCGGAGACTCTTGGAGCAAGGCCTGGTCTCAAGGAGGGCAGCAAAGAAGCCACTTCTCTCCAGAAAAAACATCATGGACAGACTGATATTCTGCAAAAGGTACAGGCAGTGGACTGCTGAGGACTGGGGTAAAGTTATTTTCTCTGATGAATCCCCTTTTCGATTGTTTGGGACATCAGGAAAATGCCTCATTTGGAGAAGACAAGGTGAGCGCTACCACCAGTCTTGTCTCATGCCAACTGTTAAGCATCCTGAAACCATTCATGTGTATGGTTGCTTCTCAGCCAAAGGAATCGGCTCTCACAGTCTTGCCTAAAAACACAGCCTTGAATAAAGAATGGTACCAGAATGTCCTCCAAGAGCAACTTCTCCCAACACTCCAAGAGCAGTTTGGCGATCAACAATGCCTTTTCCAGCATGATGGAGCACCTTGCCATAAAGCAAAGGTGATAACTAAATGGCTCAGGGAACAAGACATAGAGATTTTGGGTCCATGGCCTGGAAACTCCCCAGATCTTAATCCCATTGAGAACTTGTGGTCAATCATCAAGAGATGGGTGGACAAACAAAAACCTAAAAATTCTGACAAAATGAAAGCATTGATTGTGCAAGAATGGACTGCTATCAGTCAGGATTTGGTCCAGAAGTTGATTGAGAGCATGCCAGGGAGAATTGCAGAGGTCCTGAAGAAGAAGGGTCAACACTGCAAATATTGACTTGCTGCATGAACTCATTCTAACTGTCAATATAAACTTTTGTTACTCATATGTTTGCAATTATATTTCTGTCTGTGATAAAAACATCTGTCAAAACACATAAAAACCAGAGGGCAGCAGATCATGTGAAAATATAATATTTGTGTCATTCTCAAAACTTTTGGCCATGACTGTACAGCACGTTTTGCGGATCGTGCGCTCCCATGAACACTGACATGTCTCCGTGTTTTGCACACGGACACACGGTCCGTGAAAACACGTTGACATGTTCAGAGACACATTCATTTTAATGTGTCTGCGTGTGTCCGGTACATAAGGAAACTGTCACTACATGTACCGGAGCCACTGACGTGTGAAACTGGCCTGAAGGCTCACTTACACAAAAAATCGGATTACATTCGGACCTGTTATTCTATGATGGTGTGCTCATCTGCGTGTTTTTTTTCAGCTCCAATTGTATCCAGATCAGTCTGAAAAAAAACACGCAGCGCGCTGCGATTGCATGCGAAATTCGGACCACACGCACCCGTACAACTCTATGGGTGCGTGTAAAACATCGCACTGCACTCGGATCTCACACGAGTGCAGTGCTTTTCCCGCAGATGCCAGCAACAGAGGAGACGGAGAAATTACTTTCTCTCTCACCTCTGCGCCTGTGCTCTGATTCTCTGATGCGAGAGGATCGGAGCACCGACACACGGCTCACGCTCGCAGTAAAGCCGAGTGTTATTTGCATATCGTATCTGATGTTCTCACATCGGATGCCATACACTAATGTGACTCAGGCCTTACTGTTATTTTTTTCTGATATCCATGCTAATAATGCACATTTTTATTTTATTTAATATTAATTTTACCTAACTGCTAAAGATTCTCCTGCAGGATTGGAGTAGCCTTTTTAATAAAATAGCAATTTATGTAGTATAATAATCATCAATAAAGACCAATAAAAATGTGTATTGTTTTGCTTTACTCATTTTGTTGTAGTTTCTACCATATAGCTATTTCTTTAAACAAGTGAAAACTACAGTACCACATGGGTATTGCTCTGATTTTATTGAGGGTAGGGGTCAATGAGGCAGTTACTATAGGTCAGAGGTTGCGAATAAGGGTGATTACTTATTGCATCTCATACATTAAATTTCAGTTTCTTAATCAGGTGAAATTTAGGTCAGCTTTGATGTTATTTATTGGAGGATGAAGCATTCTAAATATCTCCATTATATTATTCTAGCTGAGATTTCAAATGCAATTACATGGGGTCAGATGAATTCACTATACCTTGTGTAATCACAGCAAGACGCATAATGAAAGCCATAGTTGCAGATTACCTGGTAAATAACCATCTATTGCTTATATTACTTAGTCTGTATAATATATTTCTTCCAAAGTCTAAACACATAATCATATATACACATTAATATTTATATTAGTTTGTGATGATAATGAATGAAAGACAAAATAGTGCGGAAATTTTCCAACCATGTCAAAAGAGGAGGCCTATTTTGAAGACATTTCCCTTTATCATTATGTCTAGGATAAAAAAGCAGAGGAACTGCTTGACAAAACTTAATAAGTGTAAAAAAAAATACTGGGAAATGTTACAATTATTTTCTGTTTTTACATCGTGCCAATAGATTTTTTACAATCTCTTTTCACCATGCTTATGTAGGTGGCGTGCATTGTGGTACTGAAGAATTAACCTTTAGTATTTAGTGTGGGCTGGAGTGAGATTGTGCATGGAGGAAGTTGATGGGCTAAGGGCCTGAGGAAGAAAAGAGGTGCCTGTGGACTTGCTATGGCTTGGATTATCTAAAGTTCTGTGGAAACCCAGATGCCTTGAAATTCCATGGAGGTACTACAAAGATAGGCCAGGAAACCATCACGGAGTAACAGATGGTGAGCTGACAGGGAATAATAGTTGTCTCTTTAGAGTAGTGGTCTAAAAGTACCTTCACTTGTGTGAGAAATCAGATTGGGAGAGAACTGACAGCCCTAGGTAATATTGTAGCTCGAATCAGATTGAGAAGAACTGTTATCAGTAAGAAAACAGAAAATTTACTACTCTAGTCTTGAGAAACGCGTAGGCTGGTGGGTTTAGAGGGAGCAAATGATTCCAATTGTCTCTTGGAATTAAAACTGAGGAATTGGAGAGTGCCCCCCACTTGTGCAAATAAGGGTTGTTGTTTTGCAAGTTGTATTTTAAATATTTTTGATCAGTGGGAAGGTAACACTGACTCGTCTTTAACAAAGACTAAAGTTGAAGTTGATCTGTAATAAAGACTGACATTGAGCTCTATAAATTTTCTGTACCTCCATGTGTGATCACCAACATTTAAGCTTGTCTACACATGGGCCCCGATTCATTAACTTGTGTACACTAGAATTAGGGTGTAAAATAAATTAATACATTTTAATATCTTTGATCAACTCTAAACTTGTAAAAGAAATATTGTGTCATTTGGCATTTACATGTCAATCCAGGTAAACTGCACGAATATATACATGGGTGGAACTGGACATGGCTATGCCCACCTTTCAAATTCATGAAAAGTTTTATCACTTTAGTGCTGCAACTTAATCCAGAAATGTACTCCAGTTTTGGACTGGAGTAGATTTCTGTGGTGGTGCACAGCAGTTAAGAGAAGTGCCTGATTAATTATGAGGCATGCACCTGTTAATGAATTAGGCGCATTGTACTCCAGGGAGTACGATCATTAAGACGGGTGTGTACAATGTCAGTCTTGAAGGGGTTGTCCGGTCTAAATTGATAAGTCTGCAGTCACTCTGTGTGACTGCAGACTTATGAATCCCCTCAGCGCACGCTTTCTATGCTGCTGGGATTCGATGGCTTCTGAGCCGCGGCTGAATGGTACGTATGCGTTATGCATACTCCGGCCAAAGCCCGACAATTGGGAGCAGCCTCCCTCCATACACTTGTATTGAATGAGGTTGCACCCACTGGACAGCGATGCCCCCTGGACGGCCATGTCACTAGCCGGGTGGTGCCTCACTTCATACAAGTGTATGGAGCAAGGCAGCGCATCACAGAGTGACTGCAGTGTTTTTCAGCCACCAAGTTTCGTATACCTTTCATTGTGAACTATAACCTACTTTGCCATTGTATGAAAAAATAAGTCATATAATTTTTTCAAGAAGTTCTGTGACTGTGGACTTTAAAGGAGAAAACTTGTCCACCTCAAACAACTGTCAAGCCAGTAATGAGTGCCATTGACTCCATTCAAGTTGTTTGAGACATGTTTCCTGGCCGATGGGCAATGATGGGGATAGGACGCTCACTAATACAATTGTTCTGTTCACATATACAGCACATGTTATCATTACTTGTTTACATGCGGTGATGTATTACCAATAACATGATTTTTATGCATTCATAAGAATTAAATTACCCGAAATATGAATATTTTGCTTTTTCATTATTATTATTATTTATTTATATAGCGCCATTAATTCCATGGTGCTGTACAGGAGAAGGGGTTACATACAAAGTTATAGATATCGTTTACAGTAAACAAATTTACAATGACAGATTGGTACAGAGGGGAGAGGACCCTGTCCTTGAGGACTTACATTCTACGGGATAATGGGGAAGAAACAGAAGGTCGGGGGTGCGGCAGCTCTGGTGGTGGTGGCAGCGAGGCGGCAGCTCGGATGGTGGCGGCGAGGCGGAAGCTCGGGTGGTGGCGGCAAGGCGGAATGGTTATTGCAGGCTGTAGGCTTTCCTGAAGAGATGGGTTTTCAGGTTCCGTCTGAAGGATCCAAGGGTGGTGGATAATCGTACATGTTGAGGCGTGGAATTTCAGAGGATGGGGGATATTCGGGAGAAATCTTGGAGGCGGTTGTGTGAGGAACGAATAAGTGTGGAGGATAGTAGGAGGTCTTGGGAGGATCGAAGATTACGTGAAGGAAGATATTGGGAGATTAGTTCAGAGATATAGGGAGGGGACAGGTTGTGGACGGCTTTGTAGGTCAGTGTTAGTAGTTTGAACTGGATTAGTTGGGGAATTGGGAGCCAGTGGAGGGATTTGTGTTATGAAAGTGCTAGAGATGGTTTCTGAGCAGATGCTCCCTCTAGTGGTTACAGACAGTACTGAACCTTTCAGCGAGAAGTGGCAATCTGGAATCACGGACTGGTCTGATATAAGGGAGGTTCCCTCCCATGATGGTTGCCGGTGAACAATTGTTCTTGTCTCAATTGTGGTTCCTGGTTCATTTGGAAGTTTGCTGGAGTCCTGCCTGCATCTCCTGCTTTCAGATAAGATATTTTTTGCTTTTCTTTTTGTGCTTGCTTTTTGCATTGTTTTCTGCACTTTTGTGGAGGTCAGCCAGGTCCCCTCCTGGGGCCTGAGCTCCTCACAGTTTTTCTGCAGCCACTGTTGTTTGCTCATTTGCTTTTTCCTGTTTTTTCGGCGGCTTCGGCTTGGTTTTTGTTCACACTGAGATCTGATTTAGTGGGTGGCGAGATCGTGTGATCTCAGTATTTTTGTAATCAGAATTGTTGGATTTTTGTAGGGTTTTCTGGGTTGCAGAAAGTAATCTCTCCTGTCCTATCCTATTTAGTCAGCTTGTGGCCCCAGCGTTTGCTCAGTCTATTTTCTGCCTATGTTTGTATTTTCATCTTGTCTAACCGCCATTATATATTTGGAGGCTTCCTATTTTCTTTGGGGATCTGCTCCGGGGCAGATAGCTTTCATCTTTCTGCCTTTAGGTGTAGTTATCTCTCAGACTGTGACGAGGCATCTAGGATCAACGTAGGAACGCTCCACGGCTACCTCTAGTTGTGTCGTTAGTTTAGGAATCTGCAACCCATCAGTTACCAACATCTCAGGTGTTCGGCTGCCCTGCTGTTGTTCCTGTCCTCCTCAGCTGCCGAAACATAATAGTATCACCGGCCATAACTGAAAATTACATGGTACTCACAGAAGGGAAAAATAGTGTGGAAAGAAAAAAGCTGTCAGAGTTGTCAGAGATTTTTTTTTTCTGTCTGTTGCATTTTTTCCCTCTTTTTCTCTGGGTGCTGAGGAGGATTTTTTTTCTCTCAATGGAGTTTGCACAGTTGTCTGGCCGTGTGGATCAGCTTGCCACTGAGGTTCGGAGTATTGCTACCTATCTTGCTGGGTTGCTGGTTGTGGAACCTAGGATTCCCATGCCAGATTTGTTTTTGGGGGATCGGGCTAAATTTCTGAATTTCAAAAATAACTGTAAGTTGTTTTTTGCCTTAAAACCTAAGTCTTCAGGTAACGCAGCACAGCAGGTTCAAATTGTCATCTCTCTGCTGCGCGGCGATCCTCAGTATTGGGCTTTTTCCCTGACACCTGGGGATCCTGTTTTGAATGATATTGATGCATTTTTTCTGGCTCTGGGGTTATTGTACGATGAACCTAATGTCACTGATCAAGCTGAAAAAACCTTGTTGGCATTAAATCAGGGTCTTGAAGACGCAGAGTTGTACTGTCAGAAATTCCGAAAGTGGGCAGTCCTGACCAAATGGAATGATGATGCTTTGGCAGCCCTTTTTCAGAAGGGGCTGTCAGAGAATGTAAAGGATGTTATGGTGGGATTCCCTGCTCCCTCTGGTATCAATGATTCTATGTCATTGGCTATTCAAATTGACAGATGTTTGCGTGAGCGCAGAGGTATGCGTGAGATAGTGTTGCCTTCTGAGCCAGCTTCTGAGCCCATGCAGTGTGATAGAGTGACTTCTGGGGCTCAGCGTCATGAGTTTCGAAAGCGCAATGGGTTATGTTTCTACTGTGGTGATGCCTCTCATGCTATTTCAGTCTGCCCTAAGCGGGGAAGACGTTTTGCACGCTCAGTTGTCTTGGTAGTGTTCAGACTAAATTTCTGTTGACTGTTACCCTGATTTGCTCCCTGTACACATTTTCTGCTCAGGCTTTTGTTGATTCAGGAGCAGCTATTAACCTGATGGATTTTGACTTTGCCAAACGTTGTGGGTTTCCCATGATACCCCTGCGGAAGTCTATTTCCCTACTGGGCATTTATTCTATCCCTTTGGCGGAAAATAAACCCCAGTTTTCTACTTAGGTGATAATGAGGATTGAACCTGATCATCAGGAGAGTTGCAAATTTCTGGTGCTGTATAAACTGCATGACATTATTGTACTAGGTTTCCCTTGGTTACAGTCTCATAATCCTGTTTTGGATTGGAAATCTGTGTCTGTGACCAGTTGGGGCTGCCAATGTGTTAATGCCGACACTCCTGATTTTTCTGCCTCTCCCAAGTCTCAGGATGTTCCTGACTTTTTGACTGATTTTTCGGATGTATTTAGTGAAAGTAAATCTGCATCTTTGCCCCCTCACAGGAGCTACGATTGCGCTATTGAATTAGTGCCTGGTGGTAAATTTCCTAAAGGTCGCCTTTTTAACTTGTCTGTACCTGAACACGATGCTATGCGATCTTATATCAAGGAGTCATTGGAGAAGGGTCATATCAGACCATCCTCTTCACCCTTGGGTGCCGGTTGTTTCTTTGTGGCCAAAAGGATGGTTCATTGAGGCCGTGTATTGATTATCGTCTCTTGAATAAAATCACTGTGAAGTATCAATATCCCTTACCCTTGATTTCTGACCTGTTTTCCAGGGTGAAAAGTGCTAGTTGGTTTACCAAGCTTGACCTCAGGGGGCGTATAACCTTATTGAAGAGGTTTGTCGAGCCAGTGGTTCCTATGGCTGCGCCTCCTGACCCTGTTTTGGTTGAGGGCAATCTGGAGTATGTGGTTGAGAAAATATTGGATTCTCGTTTTTCTAGACAGAAACTCCAGTATTTGGTTAAGTGGAGAGGTTATGGTCAGGAGGACAATTCTTGGGTGTTTGCTTCGGATATCCAAGATAGGAGACTGATCCGTGCCTATCACCGAGCTCATCCTGATCGGCCTGGTTGCACAAGTGAGGGTTCGGTGACCCCTCCTCAAGGGGGGTACTGTTATGAATATGCTAGAGATGGTTTCTGAGCTGAGGCTCCCTCTGGTGGTTACAGACAGTACTGAACCTTTCAGCGAGGAGTTGCAATCTGGAATCACGGACTGGTCTGGTATAAGGGAGGTTCCCTCCCATGATGGTTGCCGGTGAACAATTGTTCTTGTCTCAATTGTGGTTCCTGGTTCATTTGGAAGTTTGCTGGAGTCCTGCCTGCATCTCCTGCTTTCAGATAAGATATTTTTTGCTTTTCTTTTTGTGCTTGCTTTTTGCATTGTTTTCTGCACTTTTGTGGAGGTCAGCCAGGTCCCCTCCTGGGGCCTGAGCTCCTCACAGTTTTTCTGCAGCCACTGTTGTCTGCTCATTTGCTTTTTCCTGTTTTTTCGGCGGCTGCGGCTTGGTTTTTGTTCACACTGAGATCTGATTTAGTGGGTGGTGAGATCGTGTGATCTCAGTATTTTTGTAATCAGAATTGTTGGATTTTTGTAGGGTTTTCTGGGTTGCAGAAAGTAATCTCTCCTGTCCTATTCTATTTAGTCAGCCTGTGGCCCCAGCCTTTGCTCAGTCTATTTTCTGCCTATGTTTGTATTTTCATCTTGTCTAACCACCATTATATGTTTGGGGGCTTCCTATTTTCTTTGGGGATCTGCTCCAGGGCAGATAGCTTTCATCTTTCTGCCTTTAGGTGTAGTTATCTCTCAGGCTGTGACGAGGCGTCTAGGATCAACGTAGGAACGCTCAACGGCTACCTCTAGTTGTGTCGTTAGTTTAGGAATCTGCAACCCATCAGTTACCAACATCTCAGGTGTTCGGCTGCCCTGCTGTTGTTCCTGTCCTCAGCTACTGAAACATAACAGATTTGCAGAGGGGAGAAGCAGGGGAGTAGCGAGGGGAGAGGTGGATTAGTCGGGCAGCAGAGTTGAAGACAGACTGGAGTGGTGCAAGAGAGTTGACAGGGAGGCCACAAAGGAGGGTGTTGCAGTAATAGAGGCGGGAGATGATGAGGACATGCACAAGAGTTTTAGTAGATTGAGGGGTGAGGAAGGGACGGATTCTGGAAATGTTTTTAAGTTGGAGGCGACAGGAGGTGGCAAGAGTTTGGATGTGTGGTTTGAAGGACAAGGCTGAGTCGAGAGTTACTCCGAGGCAGCGGATTTCAGGTGCGGGAGAGATCGTGATGCCATTTACCATAATAGATAGATTGGGTAGGGAAGATACGTGGGATGGAGGAAAGATGATGAGTTCAGTTTTGTCTACATTGAGTTTTAGGAAGCGAGAGGTGAAGAAGGAGGATTTGGCTGATAGACACTCCGTGATTCTGGACAGCAGAGAGGTGACATCTGGGCCAGAGAGGTAGATCTGAGTGTCGTCCGCATACAGGTGGTACTGGAAGCCATGGGACTTTATGAGTTGTCCTAGGCCAAGGTTATAGATGGAAAAAAGTAGGGGCCCAACAGAGAGAGGGCGGGATGAGGAGGTAGTGTGGGAGTGGGAGACCCTGAATGTGCGGTCGGAAAGGTAAGTGGCGATCCAGGACAGGGCAAGGTCTTTGATGCCAAGGGAAGAAAGAATCTGTAGCAGTAGGCAGTGGTCGACTGTGTCAAAGGCAGAGGACAGGTCAAGGAGGAGGAGGATGGAGAACTGTCTGTTAGCTTTGGCTGTGAGTAAGTCATTAGTAATTTTGGTCAGGGCAGTTTCAGTGGAGTGGTGGGGGCGGAAGCCAGATTGGACGCTGTCAAGGAGAGAGTTAGATGAGAGGTGGGAGGAAAGTTGAGCATGGACATGCTGCTCAAGGAGTTTGGAAGAAAAAAAGGAGTAATGATATTGGGCGATAGCTGGGCATAGCGGTTGGGTCAAGGTTTGTTTTTTTGAGGATGGGTGTGATGGTGGCATGTTTGAAGGCAGAGGGAAAGGTACCAGAAGATAGCAATAGGTTGAAGAGATGGGTTAGGGCTGGGATGAGCGTGTTAGTGAGGTTGGTGAGCAGGTGGGAAGGGATGGGGTCAAGTGCACAGGTGGTAAGGTGTGATTTGAAAAGGAGATGATCAGATGATTGATGACATGTTTACCCTGGGAGATATCCAGTCGTGGCATCTCAGCATGGGCCATGACATTTGCTGGCGCACGCGCAGAACCCTCCCGAGTTTATCAAATCCAGAAATACTGACCTAGCGTGAGAAGCCTGGAGAATTTCACGTGACCAAAGATGCGACGAGTACTGGACGGGTGGCGGTGAGGATCGGAGGAGATGGAGAGATGAGCAGTGAGGTGAGTATAAGGATTTCTTTTATTTTAACATTTTGATGGCCTTTTACAATTCAGAAAAATAATGTCCGGCAGCTGCCATTTGAAAAAAAAATTATCATTTTGGCGAATGCAGATCTTTGTAAAATTTAAGTAGAATTAATTTCCTCTCAAATTTATTCGCTCATCTCTAATTGTTATACCCTTAGCATTATAACTGAGTGAAACTCCAGTGGCTACAGAAATATATTCAATAATGAAAAAAATGAAAGAAAAATAATTCCAACTTAACACCGTGTTGGTGAATGCTTTTAATTGATGTTACATGGTAATGTACATTTTTGTTCTTGGCTTGCTCTTGCTTACATTAAATCTACGGTATATTCTTTTTTCTACAAACTCCTACAATACACGAGTACTTTAGCATCGAAAAGTATTTACATTTTAAATTGTTTTGACATTTGGTAAACCTTTAAAGGAAAGCAAACATTTCCAATGTATAAAAAAATGTAAATAGAACTTCCCAGATGACATTCCTAAGAGTTGAATTAAGATGAATGGAAACCACATGTCTGTAAAGCTTAATACATAAATATATTAGTTTCAACACATTGCGCCTTAGAGCCTTACCCAGAGAAAATCATGCTCAGACTACTGGACATAAGCCACTTGATTAATGTTTATACACCGCACTGCCTGCCATGTGGGCTCCATGAAAGGATTTCATTAATAATAAAGTTGTTTTTTTCTAATTAAACTTAATTAAAAGTGAAGACCTTAACAATCTGTAAATAGTTTATTTGTAGTAAAAACCAATACTACGTCCTTTGCTTGTGCACCCGTTAATGAATATCAATGTGGTTTGCATCCCATTCATTCTTTCTTTAAGCCCAAGCGTCCGGACAGCCAGCGTATAAGGGATGGATGTGTAATTTCCCACACATGAACGTGCCAGTGCCAGCAGAAACCACAACATCTGTAAGATCCAATTTCTCAGACTAAAAGCTAATTTGAAAAGATAAATGATTGTGATAAATATTGTAGCTAGACAACATTCAGTGTTTAGGCAGAATTGAATTAAACCAAAAGAATATATGGCACATTCAGCTGTTCTAAATAATAAAATGGCAGATCCATCTTTGATTACCACTGGCGTCATAGTAAGGCCCTATAGGGCCACGTGAACATTTTTCTCTCATCCGAAAAAATCGGTCCGATTATGTTAATCAGACTCTTAATTGATCAGAGTTTGATAAGAGTGTGATATATTCTCAGATATGGAGAAAAAAAAAGTTCTCCATCTTCTCCATTCAGTCTGTTCATGTAAATTGGACCACATTCGGGTGTCATCTGAGATTGATCTGATGTTTTCCACGGACCCATAGACATGAATGGGTGATTATTGGAGGCATTCACTATTCACAATTCATTTTTAAATGACTTCAGTGTCTCTAATGGAAAGCAAAATTTGCGTAAAAACCATATTATTAATATAAGCTCCTATTGAAGTGAATGGGAGCTGAGTTGCAGTACCCGAAAACAAACACTACACAGTATGGGAGGCTGCCGTGTTCCAGTGCTGTATACTGAGTCCTTCCACCGGACTTTGGAACAGCTGATCAGTAAGTGTGTCTGATGTTGGACCAGCACCCATCTGATATTGATGATCTATTTTAATGATACCAGGACAATCCCTTTCATTTTTCAAAGGCTACTCATTGATGGGAGACCATCTGCAAATGGTCCGCAAATTACTGTTAGAGCTTTGAAACCGATTCCATGTCATTTTTTATTTCTAGCAAATTTCATATTAAAATTTTGCGACAAGATCAGAACAGTGTCACTGGCAGTTGGTTCTCATACGAAAATCATAAAAATGGCACTTGGCAGTAAAGTGAGCAATGTACAACTAGACTGAATGAGGCTTTGTTATTCGAAATAAAAGCATTTATAAATTGACCATTTATTTGCTCCTAATTTCTATAATAAAGTACAGTATTTAGTAACATATTTAGTAGATTTTTTTTCTTGGTTTATTGCAGCTAAAAATCATCCGAAATATTCTGCATGTGGTTTACAAGCAGAATAAGGTTGGCGACCTTTGGCTTCAACATTGATCAAATTTTCAGTTGCTGAATACACTTGGTTAAAGGGGAATCTTGCAGTGATTGTATAAAAGCTCTGAGTGATATACCTTGAAAGATGTGATGATGATTATATAAACATAAGATGGTCCATCACAATATTTTCTCATTCATCATGAGCCACTGACAAAACATACATCATACTGGCTATTTACATTTTTATCCACAACCTATTATTATTCGCGTAAAACTCAAGGCGCCTGTAAAAGTGAACTGTAAAGTTTCTAGTGGTGTCACTGCACATCTAACAAAACCATGTACAGCAGACAACTCGGCATGATTTATTTCTTATGAGGGACGTTTGTATGGCTCACAATCTCTCACTGACATTTTGACTGAATTTACTTGAGATCGTTTGATTTTTCAGTTTACATGAAATACAAAAAACTCCAAGCACAGAAGTATTAACTCCTAAAATGTATTTAAACAGAATGGCAATTGGGATCTTGACTCAAAAATCCCTAAATGCCATTTTCAGATAGTTGGCTGTGTTTTGTTTTCACACATTGGGTGGGCATTGAGTTGCTAGGGCAATGTTTACTTTCATACATTAGTAGGGCATTGATTTGGTTAGGCATTGTTTACTTTTATACATTGGTTGGGCAATGAGTTGGTAGGGCAATATTTACTTTCATACATTATTAGGGCATTGAGTTGGTTGGGCATTGTTTACTTTCATATATTGGTAGGGCAATGTTTACTTTCATACATCAGTAGGGCATTGAGTTGGTAGGCCATTCTTTACTTTCTTACATTAGTAGGGCATTGAGTTGGTTGAGCATTGTTTACTTTCATACATTGGTAGGATATTAAGTTGGTTGGGCATTGTTTACTTTTACACATTGGTAGGACATTGAGTTAGTTGGGCATTGTTTACATTTACACATTGGAAGGACATTGAGTTGGTTGGGCATTGTTCACTTTTACAAATTGGTAGGGCATTGAGTTTGTCGGGCATTGTTTACTTTTACACATTGGTAGCTCATTGAGTTGGCCGGGCATTGTTTACTTTAACACATATCATTAATTTAATCAACTGCACCAATTATACCATTCGTGGTCATGTGTTCCAGCCAAGACATTATGATTTAAAGTTGGGTATATTGCAAAAATAAATGGATTTCACATCCTGATGTACCTGTGTTTTTTCACCAAAAACACTGATGGTAATATTATTGCTGCATTTTTGTTGTTTTTTTTTTGCACTTACTCATTGCTTTCTACATGTGAAAAAACACTGGAAAATGCTGAAAGAATTGACATATTGCAGTTTTTGCAGACACAGCAGTTTTCCAATTCAGTCAGGAAAAAAAAAACAAGTGTGAGTGATATTTCTGAAATCTCATTGTTGCTGGTACTGTAGCAGATTTTAAGATGCATTAAAAAGCATAAAAAAGCAGCAAAAACACTTTGTATGATAATATACTCACTCATTGCTGTTTTTCCTACTTCCGAGCACAGGTTCAGTCATTTTCCAAGTCTTGTGAAGGCGATCCTGACTCTCCAGATCTCACTATGGTTTATGTTTGAGCTGAAAGAGGCTTTTACACTGTAAGTCTACAATGTAAGTCTAAGGAGCTTTAGAATGATGCTCCATAGATTTACATTGTAAGAGACTTTCTACTCAAGCATAAACTCCACTGTGATGAAGTTTGAAGAACCTTCATCAGTTTTTTTTTGCATACAAGAATATTTGAGTAAACACCTGTAAGGAGGCCAGGGTGGTAGTCGTGGCAATGGACTGTACTGTTCCCACACCCTGGCACCCCACAGATAGAATACAGTGTCCCTTCTGCCGCATGTGCAGCAATACACTTACATTCACTGCCAGGATCTTCTCAGGTTCTGTCACTCGGGCTCCACGTTTCTGAGCTCCACAAAACATCTCAGAGTCACTGTTCTTTTCCAACAGTTTAACAGTTCCAATATTTATGGCCATAACTGTTGTGAACTTGTTGGAGACGACTTCGGAGCTGAAGCTTCCTCTGGTGGTTGCTGAGGGTATTGAACCTATGTTGAACAGTCAAAATCCACCACCTGCAACTGATGATTGGTTATCAGGTGGGACGGACTGGCCTGATATAAGTGAGCTGACCTCCCATGATCCTTGCCGGTGATCAATTGTTCTTCCTTGTCTAGGTTGAAATTCAGATTGCTTTTCTGCTGTCTCCTGCTTGCATTCAGATAAGTTTCTTTCAGTTTTTTTACTGTGGTTTGAGTTTTCCTTGTTTTTTGCTGCCTTGCCTTTTGAGTTCAGCCGGGTCCACTTTGGGGGGCTTGGGCTGGTCTTTGTTCTCTTTTTGTATTTGTTGATTTGCTCAGTTCTTGTGATATTTTACTGCTGGGTAGCTGCGTGTTCACACCAGAGATCTGATATAGGTGGTCGAGACCGTGTGGTCTCAGTATTTTTGGATTCAGAAGTGTTGGAGCTTTTCCTAGGGTTTTTCTGGGTTGCAGACAGTATTCTCTCCTGTGCTGTCCTATCTAGACAGTTTTGGGCCCCAGCGTTTGCTCAATCTATTTTCGTGTTTTCATCTTGTTTAACCGCCATTATATGTTTGGGGACTTCCTATTCTTTTGGGGCTCTACTCCGGGGCAGTTAGCTTTCCTCTTTCCATCTTCAGGGATAACTAATCTCTCCGGATGTGACGAGGCATCAAGGGCACCGTAGGAATGTCCCACGGCTGCTCCTAGTTGTGCGGTTAGTTTAGGGGTCTGCAACCTATTAGTTTCCAACCTCTCTGGTGTTTGGCTGCCTATGCGAGTTTTTGATCCTACCTCCTCAGCTACCAAAACATAACAGAATCACTGGCCATACTGAAATTCTATGGTACTCAACAGAAAGGAAAAACAGTGGAAAGAAAAAAAAAAAGTTGTCAGAGTTGTCAGAAATTTTTTTTTCTTTTATTTGTTACATTTTTTCCCTCTTTTTTCTCTGGGAACTGAGGAGGAATTTTTTCCCCAATGGAGGTCAAGCATTTATCCGATCGTGTGGAGCAGCTTGCTGCTGAAGTTCAGAGTATTGCTATCTATCTTGCTGGGTTGCCTGCTGTGGAACCTAGGATCCCTCTGCAGGATTTATTTTTGGGGGATCGGTCTAAATTTTGGAATTTTAAAAATAACTGTAAGTTGTTTTTTGCTTTGAAGCCTAAGTCCTCAGGGAACGCAGCACAGCAGGTTCAAATTGTCATCTCCCTGTTGCGCGGCGACCCTCAGGATTGGGCCTTTACCCTGACACCTGGGAATCCTGTTTTGAATGATGTTGATGTGTTTTTTCAGGCTCTGGGGTTGTTGTACGATGAACCTAATGTTACTGATCAAGCTGAAAAAACCTTTGTTGGCATTGAATCAGGGTCAAGAAGCCGCAGAGCTGTATTGTCAGAAATTCACAAAGTGGGCAGTCCTTACTAAATGGAATAATGAAGCTCTGGCAGCTCTTTTTCAGAAGGGTCTGGCAGAGACTGTAAAGGATGTTATGGTGGGATTCCCTGTCCCCTCTGGTCTCAATGACTCTATGTCATTAGCTATTCAAATTGACAGACGTTTGCGTGAGCGTAGAAATATGCGTGAGATTGTGATGCCTTGCGGGCCAGCCCTTGAGCCCATGCAGTGTGATGGAGTGACTTCTGGGGCACAGCGTCATGAGTTTCGAAAGCGTAATAAGTTGTGCTACTATTGTGGTGACTCTTCTCATGCTATTTCCGTCTGCCCCAAGCGGGGAAGACCTTTTGCGTGCTCAATTGTTTTGGGTAGTGTTCAGACTAAATTTCTGTTGACTGTTACCTTGATTTGCTCCATGTCCACATTTTCAGCTCAGGCTTTTGTTGATTCAGGAGCAGCTAAAAACCTGATGGATTTTGATTTTGCCAAACGTTGTGGTTTTCCTATGATACCCCTGCGTAAGTCTATTCCTTTGCTGGGCATTGATTCTACCCCTTTGGCGGAGAATAAACCCCAATTTTCTACCAAGGTTATATTGCGGGTTGACCCGGACCACCAAGAGAATTGCAAATTTTTGGTGTTACATAATTTACATGACATTATTGTACTGGGTTTTCCTTGGTTACAGACTCATAATCCTGTTTTGGATTGGAAGTCTGTGTCTGTGGTCAGTTGGGGTTGTCAATGTGTTCGTAATGACACTCCTGTTTTTTCTGCCTCTCCCCAGTCTCCAGATGTCCCTGACTATTTGACTGATTTTTCTGATGTGTTTAGTGAGAGTAAGTCTGCATCCTTACCTCCTCATAGGAGTTATGATTGCGCTATTGACTTAGTACCCGGTTGTAAATTTCCCAAGGGTCGGCTCTTTAATTTATCTGTACCTGAGCATGATGCTATGTGATCTTATATCAAACATTCTTTAGAGAAGGGTCATATAAAACCATCCTCTTCACCCTTGGGCGCCGGCTTTTTCTTTGTGGCCAAGAAGGATGGCTCATTGAGGCCGTGTATTGACTATCGTCTCCTGAATAAGATCACCATTAAATATCAATATCCGTTACCCTTGATTTCTGACCTATTTTCCAGAGTGAAAGGTGCTTGTTGGTTTACCAAGCTTGACCTCAGGGGGGCGTATAATCTTATTCGTATCAAGCACGTTGATGAATGGAAGACGGCATTTAATACCTCAGAGGGGCATTTTGAGTACCTAGTGATGCCTTTTGGGCTCACTAATGCCCTTTCCGTCTTCCAATCCTTTATGAACGATATTTTCCGGGATTTCGTGGATAAATTTCTGATCGTTTATTTGGACGATATCTTGATTTATTCCAATGAATGGGATTCTCATGTGGAAAATGTTCGGATTGTATTCTGAATTTTGAGAGAAAATGCATTGTATGTGAAGGGATCAAAATGTCTTTTCGGCGTGCAGAAGGTTTCATTTCTGGGATTCATTTTGTCTCCGTCTGTTATTGAAATGGACCCGGTCAAAGTTCAGGCCATTTGTGATTGTGTTCAGCCCACTACATTGAAGGCTCTTCAGAGATTTTTGGGTTTTGCTAATTTTTATCGTAAATTTACAGGTAACTTCTCTACTATTGTGAAACCACTGACGGATTTGACCAAAAAGGGTTCTGATGTAGTGAATTGGTCTCCTAAGGCAGTTTCTGCATTTCAGGAGCTTAAGCGGAGATTCACTTCTGCTCCTGTTCTACGGCAACCTGATGTTTCTCTACCATTTCAGGTGGAGGTTGATGCTTCTGAGATTGGTGCAGAAGCCGTTTTGTCACAAAGGGTTCCGGAGACTTCTGAGATTAACCCTTGTGCCTTTTCTCTCGAAAATTTTCCCCAGCGAAACGTAATTATGATGTGGGAAATCGGGAGTTATTGGCTATGAAGTGGGCTTTTGAAGAATGGAGACATTGGCTGGAAGGAGCCAAACATCAGGTGTTGATCCTCACGGATCACAAGAACATGGTTTATCTTGAATCGGCCAAGTGACTTAATCCTAGACAGGCCAGGTGGGCCTTGTTTTTCACATGTTTTAATTTTGTGGTCTCTTTTCTCCCGGGCACTAAAAAGTTAAGGCGGATGCCCTCTCGAGGAGTTTCTTTGCAGATTCTCCTGAGGTAACTAAGCCAGCTGTTATTCTAAAGGAGGGTGTGGTTCTTTCCGCTATCTCACCCGATTTGAAACTGGCCCTGGAGCAATTTTAGGAGGATAAACCTGAACGCTGCCCTGTTGGGAAATTGTTTTGTCCCAGACCAGTGGAGGAAGAATGTGATGTCTGAGATTCATTGCTCCACGTTGGCTGGCCATCCTGGTATTTTTGGTACCAGAGATTTGGTGAGTCTGTCCTTTTGGTGGCCCGCTTTGTCTCGTGACGTCAGGGACTTTGTGCAGTCCTGTGGAACTTGTTCTCGGTCCAAACCTTGCTCTCGCTCTAGTGGTTTGTTAATGTCATTGCCTGTGCCCAAGAGGCCATGGACCCATATCTCTATGGATTTTATTTCCGACCTCCCTGTCTCTCAGAGAATGACCGTGATTTGGGTAATCTGTGATAGGTTTTCCAAGATGATACATCTTGTGCCACTATCTAAGTTGCCATCCTCCTCCGAGTTGGTGTCCTTATTTTTCAACAGGTGGTTCGGTTGCACGGCATTCCAGAGAACATTGTGTCTGACAGAGGAGTCCAGTTTGTTTCCAGATTTTGGAGGACATTTTGTTCCAAACTGGGAGTTCAGCTGTCTTTTTCCTCTGCGTTTCACCCTCAGACCAATGGACAAATTGAGAGAACAAACCAGACCTTGGAGACTTATTTGAGATGTTTTGTGTCTGCTGATTAAGATGACTGGGTCTCTTTTTTGCCTTTGGCTGAGTTTGCTTTGAATAATAGGGCTAGTTCTGCCACCTTGATGTCTCCATTTTTCTGTAATTTCGGGTTTCATCCTTGATTTTCTTCAGGGCAGGTGGAGGCTTCTGTCTGTCCTGGTGTTGACTCTATTGTGGAGAGAATGCAGCAGATTTGGGTTCAAGTAGTGGATAAGTTGTCTCTCTCTCAGGAGAAGGGCCAGCGGTTTGCCAACCGGCATAGGTCTGATTGTCCTCGATTTAAAGTGGGTGACTTGGTTTGGTTATCCTCAAAAAATATCCCTATGAGGGTTGCGTCTCCAAAATTTAAACCAAGGTTCATTGGACCTTAAAAGATTGTGGAAATTCTTAATCCCATTTCTTTACGTTTGCTTCTTTCAGGAACATTCAAGATTCACATCGTATTCCACAAATCTTTATTGAAGAGGTTTCTAGAGCCAGTGGTTCCTATGGCTGCGCCTCCTGGTCCTGTTTTGGTTGAGGGCAATTTGGAGTATGTGGTTTAGAAGATATTGGATTCTCGTTCGGCTAGGCGGAGACTCCAGTACTTGGTGAAGTGGAAAGGCTATGGTCAGGAGGACAATTCTTGGGTGTTTGCTTCTGACATTCATGCTGAGAGACTGGTTCGTGCCTATCACTGAGCTCATCCTGATCAGCCTGGTGGCACACGTGAGGGTTCGGTGACCCCTCCTCAAGGAGGGGTACTGTTGTGAACGTGTTGGAGACGACTTCAGAGCTGAAGCTCCCTCTGATGGTTGCTGAGGGTATTGAACCTATGTTGAACAGTAAAAATCCACCACCTGCAACTGATGATTGGTTATCAGGTGGGACGGACTGGCCTGATATAAGTGAGCTGACCTCCCATGATCCTTTCCAGTGATCAATTGTTCTTCCTGGTCTAGGTTGAAATTCAGCTTGCTTTTCTGCTGTCTTTCAGTTTTTTTTACTGTGGTTTGATTTTTCCTTGTTTTTTGCTGCCTTGCTTTTTGAATTCACCCGGGTCCCCTTTGGGGGGCTTGGGCTGGTCTCTGTTCAATTTTTTTATTTGTTCATTTGCTCAGTTCTTGTGATATTTTACAGCTTGGTAGCTGCGTGTTCAGACCAGAGATCTGATATAGGTGGTCGAGACCGTGTGGTCTCAGTATTTTTGGATTCAGAAGTGTTGGAGTTTTTCCTAGGGTTTTTCTGGGTTGCAGACAGTATTCTCTCCTGTGCTGTCCTATCTAGACAGTTTTGGGCCCCAGCGTTTGCTCAATTTATTTTCTGTCTGTGTTCGTGTTTTCATCTTGTCTAGCCGCCATTATATGCTTGGGGGCTTCCTATTCTTTTGGGGCTCTGCTCCGGGGCAGTTAGCTTTCCTCTTTCCATCTTCAGGGATAGCTAATCTCTCTGGCTGTGACGAGGCATCTAGGGCACCGTAGGAATGTCCCACGGCTGCTTCTAGTTGTGCGGTTAGTTTAGGGGTCTGCAACCTATTAGTTTCCAACCTCTCTGGTGTTTGGCTGCCTATGCAGATTTTTTGCTCCTGCCTCCTCAGCTACCAAAACATAACACATAACTGTCTATCGCTCTCCCATAATGATAGTTCTGCTTCACATCACTTGTCTTATCTATTGTATTGTTTCTGTGCTGTGTTGTGCATAAACATGTGTGTTGTGAATGGGTTTGAGATGAGTTCTGAGCAGAGGCTCCCTCTGGTGGTTACAAGCGGTACTAGTGAGGATTGTGCGGACTGGGAATCAGGTGTTACTGATTGGTCTTATTTAAGGGAATCATTTTCCCATCAGGGTTGCCGGTGATCAATTGTTCTGGTCTGAATCCTTCTTTCCAGTTTCCCTTGTAGCCTGCTGTGTCGTGTCTGCATCTCCTGCTATCAGATAAGACAATTTCTTATTTTGTGTTTTTGCTATATTTTTGCATTTGGTCCTGCACTTCTGTGGGGGCCTTCTGGGTCCCCTCCGGGGGCTTCTGCCCTCTCAGTTTAGTTCAGCCACTGTGTTTTGTACTTTTGCTTTTTCCAGTTTTTTCAGTGGCTGCTGTTTTGATTTTTTTTACACCAGAGAACTAATTTAGGTGGTAGAGGTCGTGTGATCTCAGGTGATTTTGAAATTAGTAGAGTTGGTGTTTTTTCAGGGTTTTCTGAGATTGCAGTAAGTACCCTTCCTGTCCTTTTCTATTTAGATAGTTTGGGCCCCAGCGTTTGCTCATACTATTTTCTTTCTGTGTCAGTATTTCCTCTTGTCTAACCGCCATTACATGTTTGGGGGCTTTCTATTATCTTTGGGGTTCTGCTCCGGGGCAGATAGCTTTCCTATTTCTATCTTTAGGTGTAGTTAGTTTCTCAGGCTGTGACGAGGCGTCTAGGACCATCGTAGGAACGCTCCACGGCTGCCTCTAGTTGTGGTGGTTAGTCAGGGTACTGCAATCCCATAGATTCCAACTGCTCTGGTGTATTTCCTTTTTTACCTGCACTCCTCAGCTACCGAAACATAACAGTATCACCGGCCATAAAAATTGTATGGTACTCACAGAAGGGAAAAAATATTTTGAAGGAAGAAAAGTTGTCAGAGATATTTTTCTGTTTGTTGCATTTTTTTTTTTTTTCTCCCTCTGTATCTCTGGGTGCTGGGGAGGATCTTTTTTCTCAATGGAGTTTGCACAGTTGTCTGGCCGTGGAGGAAGAATGTGATGTCTGAGATTCATTGCTCCACGTTGGCTGGCCATCCTGGTATTTTTGGTACCAGAGATTTGGTGAGTCTGTCCTTTTGGTGGCCCGCTTTGTCTCGTGACGTCAGGGACTTTGTGCAGTCCTGTGGAACTTGTTCTCGGTCCAAACCTTGCTCTCGCTCTAGTGGTTTGTTAATGTCATTGCCTGTGCCCAAGAGGCCATGGACCCATATCTCTATGGATTTTATTTCCGACCTCCCTGTCTCTCAGAGAATGACCGTGATTTGGGTAATCTGTGATAGGTTTTCCAAGATGATACATCTTGTGCCACTATCTAAGTTGCCATCCTCCTCCGAGTTGGTGTCCTTATTTTTTCAACAGGTGGTTCGGTTGCACGGCATTCCAGAGAACATTGTGTCTGACAGAGGAGTCCAGTTTGTTTCCAGATTTTGGAGGACATTTTGTTCCAAACTGGGAGTTCAGCTGTCTTTTTCCTCTGCGTTTCACCCTCAGACCAATGGACAAATTGAGAGAACAAACCAGACCTTGGAGACTTATTTGACATGTTTTGTGTCTGCTGATTAAGATGACTGGGTCTCTTTTTTGCCTTTGGCTGAGTTTGCTTTGAATAATAGGGCTAGTTCTGCCACCTTGATGTCTCCATTTTTCTGTAATTTCGGGTTTCATCCTTGATTTTCTTCAGGGCAGGTGGAGGCTTCTGTCTGTCCTGGTGTTGACTCTATTGTGGAGAGAATGCAGCAGATTTGGGTTCAAGTAGTGGATAAGTTGTCTCTCTCTCAGGAGAAGGGCCAGCGGTTTGCCAACTGGCATAGGTCTGATTGTCCTCGATTTAAAGTGGGTGACTTGGTTTGGTTATCCTCAAAAAATATCCCTATGAGGGTTGCGTCTCCAAAATTTAAACCAAGGTTCATTGGACCTTAAAAGATTGTGGAAATTCTTAATCCCATTTCTTTACGTTTGCTTCTTTCAGGAACATTCAAGATTCACATCGTATTCCACAAATCTTTATTGAAGAGGTTTCTAGAGCCAGTGGTTCCTATGGCTGCGCCTCCTGGTCCTGTTTTGGTTGAGGGCAATTTGGAGTATGTGGTTTAGAAGATATTGGATTCTCGTTCGGCTAGGCGGAGACTCCAGTACTTGGTGAAGTGGAAAGGCTATGGTCAGGAGGACAATTCTTGGGTGTTTGCTTCTGACATTCATGCTGAGAGACTGGTTCGTGCCTATCACTGAGCTCATCCTGATCAGCCTGGTGGCACACGTGAGGGTTCGGTGACCCCTCCTCAAGGAGGGGTACTGTTGTGAACGTGTTGGAGACGACTTCAGAGCTGAAGCTCCCTCTGATGGTTGCTGAGGGTATTGAACCTATGTTGAACAGTAAAAATCCACCACCTGCAACTGATGATTGGTTATCAGGTGGGACGGACTGGCCTGATATAAGTGAGCTGACCTCCCATGATCCTTTCCAGTGATCAATTGTTCTTCCTGGTCTAGGTTGAAATTCAGCTTGCTTTTCTGCTGTCTTTCAGTTTTTTTTACTGTGGTTTGATTTTTCCTTGTTTTTTGCTGCCTTGCTTTTTGAATTCACCCGGGTCCCCTTTGGGGGGCTTGGGCTGGTCTCTGTTCAATTTTTTATTTGTTCATTTGCTCAGTTCTTGTGATATTTTACAGCTTGGTAGCTGCGTGTTCAGACCAGAGATCTGATATAGGTGGTCGAGACCGTGTGGTCTCAGTATTTTTGGATTCAGAAGTGTTGGAGTTTTTCCTAGGGTTTTTCTGGGTTGCAGACAGTATTCTCTCCTGTGCTGTCCTATCTAGACAGTTTTGGGCCCCAGCGTTTGCTCAATTTATTTTCTGTCTGTGTTCGTGTTTTCATCTTGTCTAGCCGCCATTATATGCTTGGGGGCTTCCTATTCTTTTGGGGCTCTGCTCCGGGGCAGTTAGCTTTCCTCTTTCCATCTTCAGGGATAGCTAATCTCTCTGGCTGTGACGAGGCATCTAGGGCACCGTAGGAATGTCCCACGGCTGCTTCTAGTTGTGCGGTTAGTTTAGGGGTCTGCAACCTATTAGTTTCCAACCTCTCTGGTGTTTGGCTGCCTATGCAGATTTTTTGCTCCTGCCTCCTCAGCTACCAAAACATAACACATAACTGTCTATCGCTCTCCCATAATGATAGTTCTGCTTCACATCACTTGTCTTATCTATTGTATTGTTTCTGTGCTGTGTTGTGCATAAACATGTGTGTTGTGAATGGGTTTGAGATGAGTTCTGAGCAGAGGCTCCCTCTGGTGGTTACAAGCGGTACTAGTGAGGATTGTGCGGACTGGGAATCAGGTGTTACTGATTGGTCTTATTTAAGGGAATCATTTTCCCATCAGGGTTGCCGGTGATCAATTGTTCTGGTCTGAATCCTTCTTTCCAGTTTCCCTTGTAGCCTGCTGTGTCGTGTCTGCATCTCCTGCTATCAGATAAGACAATTTCTTATTTTGTGTTTTTGCTATATTTTTGCATTTGGTCCTGCACTTCTGTGGGGGCCTTCTGGGTCCCCTCCGGGGGCTTCTGCCCTCTCAGTTTAGTTCAGCCACTGTGTTTTGTACTTTTGCTTTTTCCAGTTTTTTCAGTGGCTGCTGTTTTGATTTTTTTTACACCAGAGAACTAATTTAGGTGGTAGAGGTCGTGTGATCTCAGGTGATTTTGAAATTAGTAGAGTTGGTGTTTTTTCAGGGTTTTCTGAGATTGCAGTAAGTACCCTTCCTGTCCTTTTCTATTTAGATAGTTTGGGCCCCAGCGTTTGCTCATACTATTTTCTTTCTGTGTCAGTATTTCCTCTTGTCTAACCGCCATTACATGTTTGGGGGCTTTCTATTATCTTTGGGGTTCTGCTCCGGGGCAGATAGCTTTCCTATTTCTATCTTTAGGTGTAGTTAGTTTCTCAGGCTGTGACGAGGCGTCTAGGACCATCGTAGGAACGCTCCACGGCTGCCTCTAGTTGTGGTGGTTAGTCAGGGTACTGCAATCCCATAGATTCCAACTGCTCTGGTGTATTTCCTTTTTTACCTGCACTCCTCAGCTACCGAAACATAACAGTATCACCGGCCATAAAAATTGTATGGTACTCACAGAAGGGAAAAAATATTTTGAAGGAAGAAAAGTTGTCAGAGATATTTTTCTGTTTGTTGCATTTTTTTTTTTTTTCTCCCTCTGTATCTCTGGGTGCTGGGGAGGATCTTTTTTCTCAATGGAGTTTGCACAGTTGTCTGGCCGTGTGGATCAGCTTGCCACTGAGGTTCGGAGTATTGCTATCTATCTTGCTGGGTTGCCTGTTGTGGAACCTAGGATCCCCATGCCAGATTTGTTTTTAGGGGATCGAGCCAAGTTTCAGAATTTCAAAAATAATTGTAAATTGTTTCTTGCCTTAAAATCTAAGTCCTCAGGAAACGCAGCGCAGCAGGTTCAAATTATCATCTCTCTCCTGCGCGGCGATCCTCAGGATTGGGCTTTTTCCCTGACACCTGGGGATCCTGTTTTGAGTGATGTTGATACATTTTTTCAGGCTTTGGGGTTATTGTACGATGAGCCTAATGTCACTGATCAAGCTGAAAAAGCCTTGTTGGCATTAAATCAGGGGCTTGATGACGCTGAGTTATACTGTCAGAGATTCCGTAGGTGGGCAGTCCTGACCAAATGGAATGACGACGCTTTGGCGGCCCTTTTCCGGAAGGGTCTGTCGGATAATGTAAAGGATGTTATGGTGGGATTCCCTGTCCCCTCTGGTCTCAATGATTCTATGTCATTGGCAATTCAAATTGACAGACGTTTGCGTGAGCGGAGAAGTATGCGTGGAGTGGTGTTGCCTTGTGAGCCAGCTGCTGAGCCCATGCAGTGTGATGGAGTGGTGTCTGGGGCACAGCGTCATGAGTTTCGAAAGCGCAATGGGTTATGTTTCTACTGTGGTGATGCCTCTCATGCTATTTCAGTCTGCCCTAAGCGGGGAAGACATTTTGCACGCTCAGTTGTCTTGGGTAGTGTTCAGACTAAGTTTTTATTAACTGTCACTCTGATATGCTCTCTGTCCTCATTTTCTGCTCAGGCTTTCGTTGATTCTGGAGCAGCTATTAACCTGATGGATTATGATTTTGCTAAACGTTGTGGGTTTCCCTTGATACCCCTACAGAAGTCTATTCCCCTACTGGGGATCGATTCTACCCCTTTGGCTGAGAATAAACCTCAGTTCTCTACTCAGGTGATAATGAGGGTTGAACCTGATCACCAGGAGTGCTGCAAATTTTTGGTTCTATATAATCTGCATGACATTATCGTGCTGGGTTTCCCTTGGTTACAGTCTCATAATCCTGTTTTGGATTGGAAATCTGTGTCTGTAACCAGTTGGGGCTGCCAATGTGTTAGTGCCAACACTCCTGTTTTTTCTGCCTCCCCCAGGCTGAGGATGTTCCTGACTTTTTGTTTGATTTTTCTGATGTGTTTAGCGAAAGTAAATCTGCATCCTTACCTCCCCATAGGAGCTATGACTGCGCTATTGAATTAGTGCCAGGTAGTAAATTCCCTAAGGGTCGCCTTTTTAACTTGTCTGTACCTGAACATGACGCTATGCGGTCTTATATCAAGGAATCATTGGAGAAGGGTCATATCAGACCATCCTCTTCACCCTTAGGTGCCGGTTTTTTCTTTGTGGCCAAAAAAGATGGTTCATTAAGGCCGTGTATTGATTATCGTCTCTTGAACAATATTACTGTGAAATATCAATACCCGTTACCCTTGATTTCTGACCTGTTTTCCAGGGTGAAAAACGCTACTTGGTTTACCAAGCTTGACCTCAGGGGGGCGTATAACCTTATTCGCATTAAGCACGGGGATGAATGGAAGACGGCATTTAACACCCCTGAAGGGCATTTTGAGTACCTTGTGATGCCCTTTGGGCTCACTAATGCTCCTTCCGTCTTCCAGTCCTTCATGAATGACATTTTCAGGGATTTTGTGGACAAGTTTCTGATTGTTTATTTGGATGATATCTTGATTTTTTCTAATGACTGGGACTCTCATGTGAAACATGTTCGAACTGTATTCCAGATTTTGAGAGAGAATGCTCTGTATGTGAAGGGATCAAAGTGTCTTTTTGGCGTACAGAAGATCTCATTTCTGGGATTCATTTTGTCCCCATCTGTTATTGAAATGGACCCGGTCAAGGTTCAGGCCATCTGTGATTGGGTCCAACCTACTTCATTAAAGGCTCTTCAGAGATTTTTGGGTTTTGCCAATTTTTATCGTAAATTTATTGGTAATTTCTCGGTTATTGTTAAACCATTAACTGATTTGACCAGAAAGGGTTCTGATGTGGTGAATTGGCCTCCTGAGGCAGTCTCTGCGTTTCAGGAACTTAAGCAGAGATTCACTTCTGCTCCTGTTCTACGGCAGCCTGATGTTTCTCTGCCATTTCAGGTGGAGGTTGATGCCTCTGAAATTGGGGCAGGTGCCGTTTTGTCCCAAAAAGATCCAGAGACCTCTAAAAGTAACCCTTGTGCCTTTTTCTCTCGAAAATTTTCTCCTACTGAACGTAATTATGACGTGGGTAATCGGGAGTTATTGGCCATGAAGTGGGCTTTTGAAGAGTGGAGACATTGGCTGGAGGGAGCCAAACATCAGGTGGTGGTCCTTACGGACCATAAGAATCTGGTCTATCTGGAATCTGCCAAGCGACTCAATCCTAGACAGGCCAGGTGGGCCTTGTTTTTCACACGTTTTAATTTTGTGGTTTCCTTTCTTCCTGGCACTAAGAATGTTAAGGCGGATGCCCTCTCGAGGAGTTTCCTTGCGGACTCTCCTGAGCTATCTGATCCCTCTGTTATTTTGAAGGAGGGTGTGGTTCTTTCCGCCATCTCGCCCAATTTGAGACTTGCTCTGGAGGGGTGTCAGGAGGATAGGCCCGAGCGCTGCCCTGTTGGAAAATTGTTTGTCCCGGACCAATGGAAAAAGAGTGTGATGTCTGAGATTCATTGTTCCGCATTGGCTGGGCATCCCGGAATTTTTGGTACCAGAGACTTGGTTAGTCGGTCCTTTTGGTGGCCTACCTTGTCTCGCGATGTCAGGGAATTTGTGCAGTCCTGCGGGACTTGCTCTCGCTCCAAGCCTTGCTCTCGCTCTAGTGGTTTGTTGATGCCATTGCCTGTGCCCAAGAGACCATGGACCCATATCTCTATGGATTTCATTTCCGATCTTCCTGTTTCTCAGAGAATGACCACCATCTGGGTAATTTGTGATAGGTTTTCCAAAATGATACATCTTGTGCCATTACCTAAGTTGCCTTCCTCCTCTGAATTGGTGCCGTTGTTCCTTCAGCACGTGGTTCGTTTACACGGCATTCCTGAGAACATTGTGTCTGACAGAGGAGTCCAGTTTGTTTCCAGATTTTGGAGGACTTTTTGTTCTAAACTGGGTGTTCAATTGTCTTTCTCCTCGGCATTTCATCCTCAGACCAATGGTCAAACTGAGAGAACAAACCAGACATTGGAGACTTATCTAAGATGCTTTGTGTCTGCTGATCAGGATGACTGGGTCTCTTTTTTGCCTTTGGCTGAGTTTGCTCTTAATAATAGGGCTAGCTCTGCCACTTTGATGTCTCCGTTTTTCTGTAATTCTGGGTTTCACCCTCGATTTTCTTCAGGACAGACGGAGGCTTCTGTCTGTCCAGGTGTTGACTCTGTTGTTGAGCGTATGCAGCAGATTTGGGACCAGGTAGTGGAGAGGTTGTCCCTCTCTCAGGAGAAGGCCCAGCGGTTTGCTAACCGGCATAGGACTGATGGTCCTCGGTTTAAAGTGGGGGACTTGGTCTGGTTGTCCTCAAAGAATATTCCTATGAGAGTAGCATCTCCTAAATTTAAGCCTAGGTTCATTGGACCTTATAAGATCATGGAGATTATTAATCCTGTTTCTTTTCGTTTGCTTCTTCCAGGGACATTTAAGATCCATAACGTGTTCCACAAGTCCTTGTTGAAGAGGTTTGTTGAGCCAGTGGTTCCTGCTGCTGTGCCTCCTGACCCTGTTTTGGTTGAGGGCAATCTGGAGTATGTGGTTGAGAAAATATTGGATTCTCGTTTTTCTAGACGAAGACTTCAGTATTTGGTTAAATGGAGAGGTTATGGTCAGGAAGATAATTCTTGGGTGTTTGCTTCGGACATTCATGCTAGGAGACTTATCCGTGCGTATCATAGAACTCATCCTGACCGACCTGGTTGCTCAAATGAGGGTTCGGTGACCCCTCCTCAAGGGGGGGGTACTGTTGTGAATGGGTTTGAGATGAGTTCTGAGCAGAGGCTCCCTCTGGTGGTTACAAGCGGTACTAGTGAGGATTGTGCGGACTGGGAATCAGGTGTTACTGATTGGTCTTATTTAAGGGAATCATTTTCCCATCAGGGTTGCCGGTGATCAATTGTTCTGGTCTGAATCCTTCTTTCCAGTTTCCCTTGTAGCCTGCTGTGTCGTGTCTGCATCTCCTGCTATCAGATAAGACAATTTCTTATTTTGTGTTTTTGCTATATTTTTGCATTTGGTCCTGCACTTCTGTGGGGGCCTTCTGGGTCCCCTCCGGGGGCTTCTGCCCTCTCAGTTTAGTTCAGCCACTGTGTTTTGTACTTTTGCTTTTTCCAGTTTTTTCAGTGGCTGCTGTTTTGATTTTTTTTACACCAGAGAACTAATTTAGGTGGTAGAGGTCGTGTGATCTCAGGTGATTTTGAAATTAGTAGAGTTGGTGTTTTTTCAGGGTTTTCTGAGATTGCAGTAAGTACCCTTCCTGTCCTTTTCTATTTAGATAGTTTGGGCCCCAGCGTTTGCTCATACTATTTTCTTTCTGTGTCAGTATTTCCTCTTGTCTAACCGCCATTACATGTTTGGGGGCTTTCTATTATCTTTGGGGTTCTGCTCCGGGGCAGATAGCTTTCCTATTTCTATCTTTAGGTGTAGTTAGTTTCTCAGGCTGTGACGAGGCGTCTAGGACCATCGTAGGAACGCTCCACGGCTGCCTCTAGTTGTGGTGGTTAGTCAGGGTACTGCAATCCCATAGATTCCAACTGCTCTGGTGTATTTCCTTTTTTACCTGCACTCCTCAGCTACCGAAACATAACACATGTGATTCTTCAGATTTTGTATTAGTCAATTCCTGATGAAGAGACCTGAGTAGTCTCGAAAGCTTGCAATTTGTTACCATCTTTTCAGTTAGCCATTAAACGTTATCAACCACTGAGGACTCTCAATTATGAATATTTTTCTTTCTACTGGCTAGCATGGTACAAAGATATACATCTTTCCTGTACAAATCAATAGGGCATTCATCACACTTGCAGCACAGGTTATGCAAAGGGACATCCTCCAATCTTTTCCTGCCTTCCGGGCAGCCTCTATCTTTCCTGTCAACTCTGTCTCTCTTCTTCTTCCGGCAATCACTGCCATATCCCTAGACAATCTATGTCTTGTCCGTGTCTTCAGAGTCATCAGCTCCCTGCCAGCCCCTCATCTGGTTCCAATAGGGAAAGGTTCCAGGAACACCATCTCAGCTACTCCCACCCCTGTAGTAGACCCCACATCCTTCTTGGGATGGTCCTTCTTAGTTGGTACCTGGCTGCACAATTCCTCAGCCTGGGGCCCCTTCCTGCCATAGCAGCTTCATCCCCATGGCTGGCAGAACTGTCTGCTTCACTGCTCCTCACAAGGCTGCCCAGGCTCTGCTGCCTAATCAGGAAGTGTCCTTACTATATCCCTTGCTCTGCACTGCACTGCCCTATAGCTCCTCCAAACTGCTGCACCCCTATGCTAACTAACACTCCTATTCTATTCTACTCTATTCTATGATGCCCCCACTATTCTAATCCCCCTACGATCCTATACTGCCTAAGATCCTATCCTAAGCCTAACTCTATGCAGAATACATGACAAATACATCACATTACACATTGGGCAGCACGGTGGCTCAGTGGTTAGGAGTCCTAGGTTCAAATCCCACCAAGGACAACATCTGCAAGGAGTTTGTATGTTCTCCCCGTGTTTGCGTGGGTTTCCTCCGGGTTCTCCGGTTTCCTCCCACATTACAAAGACATACTGAAAGGGAATGTAGATTGTGAGCCCCATCGGGGACAGCGACGATAATGTGTGCAAACTGTAAAGCGCTGCGGAATATGTTAGCGCTATATAAAAATAAAGATTATTATTACAGTATATAACAAGAATAATGATATTAGTAAGCAATGAGGTGCAGCATGTAATCATATGAACAGCGTCCAGGGGAGAGGAGGCATGTGAGGGTCCTCCGCCACCTGCTTACGCGCACCAATAGTTAAAACTGACAAAATAACCAAATACTAATAAAAATCTGACACAAAACACTGATTAAAATTGGTATTTTTTTTCAGGTATGAGAACAAAACATGAAACATTAGCAACCGTTTAGTGACTTTTTACGAATCATGAAAAAACCAAATGAAAGACTGTACAACCCAAGTCCAGCATCCCTTAGGAAAGTTAAGGCGAAATGTACAATGGAGTGGGGTTTCACATTTTGCTAGGTAGATATGTTTGTGGAATATCTAATACGAGTTACTATTATTGTTTATATTGGCATCAGTATTATAGCTTATTATTATTATTTATTTATATAACGCCATTAATTCCTTGGTGCTGTACATGAGAAGGGGTTACATACAAAGTTATAGATATCGTTTACAGTAAACAAATTTACAATGAGAGACTGGTACAGAGGGGAAAGAACCCTGTCCTTGCGGACTTACATTCTACTGGATAATGGTGAAGAGACAGAAGGTTGGGGGTGCAGTAGCTCTGGTGGTGGTGAGGCGGCAGCTCGGGTGGTGGTGAGGTGGCAGCTTGGGTGGCTGTAGTCTGTAGGCTTTCCTGAAGAGGTGGGTTTTCAGGTTCCGTCTGAAGGATCCTAGGGTGGTGGATAAACGGACATGTTGAGGCGTGGAATTCCAGAGGATGGGGGATATTCGGGAGAAATCTTGGAGGCGGTTGTGTGAGGAACGAATAAATGTGGAGGAGAGTAGGAGGTCTTGGGAGGATCGAAGATTACGTGAGTGAAGATATTGTGAGATTAGTTCAGAGGTCAGTGTTAGTAGTTTGAACTGGATTCGTTGGGGAATTGGCAGCCAGTGGAGGGATTTTCAGAGGGGAGAAACAGGGGAGTAGCGAGGGGAGAGGTGGATTAGTCGGGCAGCAGAGTTGAGGACAGACTGGAGTGGTGCAAGAGAGTTGATGGGGAGGCCACAGAGGAGGGTGTTGCAGTAATCAAGGCGGGAGATGATGAGGGCATGCACAAGAGTTTTAGTAGATTGAGGGCTGAGGAAGGGACGGATTCTGGAAATATTTTTGAGTTGGAGGCAAAAGGAGGCGGCAACTGTTTGGACGTGTGGTTTGAAGGACAGGGGAGAGTCGAGAGTTACTCCGAGGCAGCGGATTTTAGGTGCGGGAGAGAGCGTGATGCCGTTTACCATAATAGATAGATCGGGTAGAGAAGATGCGCGAGATGGAGGAAAGATGATGAGTTTGGTTTTGTGTATATTGAGATATGGAAGCGAGAGGTGAAGAAGGAGGATATGGCTAATAGACACTCTGGGATTCTGGACAGCAGAGAGGTGACATCTGGGCCAGAGAGGTAGATCTGAGTGTCTTTTCATATTTAGATTTATATCTGAGCACTTTTATTATTATGTCTGAGGTATGTTACCTGAGGCTGGTTTCACACGTCCTTATATTTCCTGTACCGAAAAAAACGGTACCGGATATGTCAGCTTCCGTATGTCCATGTCTCATGTATGTGATTTTAGTGGCACAAGTGTAGCAGCCGTGTGCCACCCGTGTGCTGCATCCTTAGTACACGGATGGCCGCCGGGGAAGAAGCGGTACAGTAAGCGCTGTCCCCAGGCGGCAGGTGCTGAAGACAGCTCTCAGCATTATCCCTTGCTCTGCCGGCGATCAGTGCGAGCAGAGGAGAATGATGAGAGTTATAGTAAAGTCAGAAAGATGGCAGCAGGTGTCGGATGATGGGACTAATAGTCCCAAAAGCCCCCACCTGCTGTCATCGTTCTGACTATACTATAACTCTCTTCATTCTCCCCTGCTCACGCTCGCCGGCAGAGCAGGGGAGAATGCTAAGAATTGTCTTCAGCACCTGCTGCCGGGGAACCGCGCTTACTGTAGCTCTTCTTTACTGACGCTGGTACGTGTCACACGGAGACCATCAATGTGTGCTCTCCGTGTGCACCACGGTTTGTGGACCGGGCTGCCGGTAAAAACCGAACGTGTCAGTGTGTTTTGCACACGGACACACGGTCCATGAAAACAAGCTGACTCTGACATGTGTTCTTTGTGTCCGGTACGTGTGAAAACTGTCACCACACGTACCAGACACACTGAAGTGTGAAAGAGGCCTTACAATGGGTACGGAAAATATTCAGACCCATTTAATTTTTTCACTCTTTGCTTCATTGCAGCCATTTGGTAAATTCAAAAAAGTTCATTTTTTTAATTAATGTACACTCTGCACCCCATCTTGTCTGAAAAAACAGAAATGTAGAAATTTTTGCAAATTTTATAAAAAAGAAAAACTGAAATATCACATGGTCATAAGTATTCAGACCCTTTGCTCAGTATTGAGTAGAAGGACCCTTTTGAGCTAGTACAGCCATGAGTCTTCTTGGGAATGATGCAACAAGTTTTTCACACCTGGATTTGGGGATCCTCTGCCATTCTTCCTTGCAGATCCTCTCCAGTTCCGTGAGGTTGGATGGTGAATGCTGGTGGACAGCCATTTCCAGAGATGCTCAATTGGGTTTAGGTCAGGGCTCTGACTGGGCCAGTCAGGAATGGTCAGAGAGTTGTTCTGAATCCACTTCTTTGTTATTTTAGCTGTGTGCTTAGGGTCATTGTCTTGTTGGAAGGTGAACCTTTGGCCAAGTCTGAGGTCCAGAGCACTCTGGAAGAGGTTTTCATCCGACCGGGATATCTCTGTACTTGACCGCATTCATTTTTCCTTCAATTGCAACAAGTTGTACTGTCCCTGCAGCTGAAAAACACCCCCATAGCATGATGCTGCCACCACCATGTTTCACTGTTGGGATTGTATTGGGCAGATGATGAGCAGTGCCTGGCTTTCTCCACACATACCACATAAAATTATCACCAAAAAGTTCTATCTTCGTCTCATCAGATCTGAGAATCTTATTTCTCACAGTCTGGAGAGGCTTCTGTCGTGCCACTCCACCATAAAGGCCCAACTGTTGGAGCTTAGCTGCAGTGATCTTGGGGTTCTTCTTTCACTCTCTCACCAAGGCTCTTCTCTCATGATTGCTCAGTTTGGCTGGACGGCCAGGTCTAGGAAGACTTCTAGTGGTCCCAAACATCTTCCATTTAAGGATTATGAAGGCCACTGTGCTCTTAGGAACCTTGAGTACAGCAGAAATTCTTTTATAACCTTGGCCAGATCTGTGCCTTGCCACAATTCTGTCTCTGAGCTCCTTGGCCAGTTCCTCTGACCTCATGACTCATTTGGTCTGACATGCACTGTGAGGTGTGAGATCTTATATAGACAGATGTGTGCCTTTACAAATCACGTCCTATCAGTTTAATTAAACACAGCTGGACTCCAAAGAAGGAGTAGAACCATCTCAAGGAGGATCACAAGGAAATAGATGGCATGTGACTTAAATATGAGTGTCTGAGCAAAAATTTGCAAAAATTTCTACATTTCTGTTTTTTTCAGTCAAGATGGGGTCAGAGTGTACACTAATGAGAAAAAAAATAACTTTTACCAAATTTACCAAATGGCTGCAATGAAACAAAGAGTGAAAAATGTAAAAGGGTCTGAATACTTTCTGTACCCACTGTATATCTTTCAGACTGTACCTATACCGTGATCATATATAGCTTTTTACACTATACAATGATCTCCTATGTAATGTTTACCATATTTTCATATGCTGCGCACCTTCCACATGGTACGGCCACACATCTGATGCAATCCTCATGTCTTGTTGTATAGTTTCCCACTTATTTTGTGAAGTTTTATATTTTATAATAATACATTATAATAAAAAATCTGTTTACAATTTATTAGTGATTGGTTATATGTTTTTTTTCTAGGTTTTGAATGAAAAACTACATAACTTCATGTCTGGCATCCCAGCGACTCTCCATCTATATTATGCTACTACTCTCAAGTGCAAGAAGAGAGACTGACATACTGTATAAACTGACAAGGTTACATTTTTAAATAAAGACATAAAATGGGTCATGATGACATAATTGTAACAGATAAAAGGGGGTATATTCTTTACTTACTGTCAAGGCTATATTCTACATCTACCACCATTACACCTTATAAAATAGCTGCGCTACATTGTTTCTGTTAATAATGTTCATAGTACAGATTGTAGGGCTTTTCGCTACTAACATTAAAGGGAATCTATCATCATTTTTTTAGTATGTAAACAATGCCCATTACCTTTAAAATCTTGTAAATTGGGGATTCTGCAACCCCTTTATATCCTCATACTTGCTGCAATCCTCCAAAAAATGCTTTATTCATGTGCCGTGCTGCCTGCAAATTGTGTAGTCCAGTCTGATGGGCACATTCTGATTGTAGTCGGCCATCCCAAAGCCTTCAAACGCCCCCTCTTCTGTCTAAATGGAAGTGGATGATGTCTCGAAGCCTTGGGCTTGCACTGTGGAATCATACACCTAAAACTCTTGTGCATGCCCTCATCATCTCCCGCCTTGATTACTGCAACACCCTCCTCTGTGGCCTCCCCGCCAACTCTCTTGCACCACTCCAGGATGTCCTCAACTCTGCTGCCTGACTAATCCACCTCTCTCCTCACTACTCCCGTTTCTCCCCTCTGCAAATCCCTCCATTGGCTCCCAATTCCCCAACGAATCCAGTTCAAACTACTAACACTGACCTACAAAGCCATCCACAACCTGTCCCCTCCCTATATCTCTGAACTAATCTCACAATATCTTCGATCCTCCCAAGACCTCCTACTCTCCTCCACACTTATTCGTTCCTCACACAACCGCCTCCAAGATTTCTCCCAAATATCCCCCATCCTCTGGATTTCCACGCCTCAACATGTCCGTTTATCCACCACCCTCGGATCCTTCAGACGGAACCTGAAAACCCATCTCTTCAGGAAAGCCTACAGCCTGCAATAACCATTCTGCCGCCTCACCACCACCCGAGCTGCCGCCTCACCACCACCAGAGCTGCTGCACCCCCAACCTTCTGTCTCTTCCCCATGTAAAGGGTTGGCCGAGGGCTGAACTTACTGGGAGCAGCTGCATTCTTTACTCCGGTTACCTCTATTTTCCTGGTGTGTTCTTTCCCCGTGACAGAGCATATAGAACAATCAGAGTCAGAGTCCAGAATCACGTCAAACAGTTCTGCTTTATTTTTCTCCGGACACAGCACATCCAAAACACCATAAGCACGTCTTATACGATACCAGCAGTACATTTTCCACAACACTGCTTCTTCTCTTCACAACACCAGAATGGACCACAAAGTATTGACGGGACGAGGAGCCCAGTGAAAACGGCACTTCGATCTCTTCCCCTGGAGACAATTCAATCCAGTATAGAAAGACACATCTACTAGGTCATCCACCCCTCTCTGGTTATTCTGCCCGGATACTTGCTGGTGGTCCACTCACTACTATGCTCATGCTCGCACTCTTCTGTTGAGAGTTCCCACAGTGGATCCTCAACTGGCTTCTGCTACGTCAACCCACTGACTTTGGGCTCACGTTACCTTGGTGACTTCTTCACCGGCTACTCTTCAGATTGCTGGTACCTTCACTTTACTAGTCACTGTCCAGGGCCCAGGAACGTGGACGTCCTCACACTAGCAAGGTCCACCCCCGACTGACTTCAGCTTGGATGTAAAAAATAACTTGGCACTCAAATGTGTAACACGAGAATGAATTTGTTTAATAACGGTGCATCCAGACACGAAACAATTGAACGTTTTTGGTCCAACTATTGGACCTTCATCAGAATATTTTTCAAAGGAACACTGGACACAATAGAATGCAATCTCCAAAAGGTAGCTGGATGAGAAGCAAATATCCCTAAATAGATAAGGATGGATCAAGAATCTGTGAATCAGGACCAGGCACTCACAATAATGGAAGAGGGGAACTGGGAGCCAATGTGACAGGCGTCTAAGGCAGGCTCAAATAGGTTGCTGGAAAGGCACTGGGAGTCTGGATCTGAAGACACGCTGTGGAAGCAAGAGAAGCAGGAGTCTGCTGCAGTAGGAGCTGTGACTTCAGCTTGGAGGAAATCTTCCCGACAGACCCCCGCTGGGAGGGAATCTTTCCCTGACAAAAAGTCCCTAAGGATTTGTCCCTACTGGACTGGATGTGCTCAACGCCCCAATCTAGTGTCCAACCCAAGTACTGCATTGACATCTTTTATAACTGCCTAACTGGATCTCTAACATGCCCCCATTAGTGATCCCTCACAAACTATATCTAAACCCATATATAAATATATACTACCCTACTAGTGCCCTCTTCTAGTAACCCCAAGGATGCACTGTCTACCTATATCTATACCCCCACATATCGGACATAACGTTAAGAAATGACATCATACAGTACATAACAGACATACATTAACACACCTAGAAGGATGCAAACATTTCAAGGGTTAATACTCTTGACCTCCTTACACTCATTATTTCGTAGAATGTGAGCCCGCAAGGACAGGGTCCTCTCCCCTCTGTACCAGTCTGTCATTGTAAATTTATTTACTGTAAACAATATCTATAACTTTTTATGCAACCCCTTCTCATGTACTGTACAGCACCATGGAATTAATGGAGCTATATAAATAAATAATAATAATAATACACCTGCACAGACACCTCAATCTTCTCCAACTGAACAGACAGGTAGCTGGTGACGTAGGAGTGAAGCTGGTGCCTGTGCATTACAAGCCTTTGAGCTGCTGACCTCTGATTCCTCTGCACCAGCTTGAAACTTCGAACACTGTGTGGAGGACGTAAGAAACGTCACCCGCTCCCATCCAGTGTTTGAAGGGATTGGGGCTGCACTGACCGCAATCCAGATTCGGCCATTGAACTGGACCACACAATTTATATGCAGTGCCGGACATGTATAAAACACTTTTTCAAAGGTATGCATGGCACCTATGAGGATATAAAGGGTTTCTTGGAACCCCTTTTACATGATTTTAAGGTGATGAGCATGGATTATAAGCAGTAAACTAGTGACAGGTTTCCTTTAAACTCTTTATAATGGATGTACAATTAGTATGGAGTATGCTGTTTGTAGCAGGCTGTTTTCAGGTATTCTTTTCTTTAGTTCTTTTCATTTTGGGCAACTGTATTTTTTTGAACAGTCATTTCTAATTACGTTCATTGGCAACATTCAACGGTTATTTCTGTTTTGATTTATCACAACATAGTTTTGTTTAGCATTTTCTTCTGGCAATGCATTGAAGGCAGCAAAGAGATCCAGATGGGAGACATTATGATGTGCAACATTAATAACACTTAATATTTTTTTAAGAAAACATCTACATCAAACATTACACTGACTGGAAAAGAAATTTGAGAGAATTTATGGGTCTATCAAACAGAAATAAAAGAAAAAACAGTGTCTTCTGAGACATGACAATATATAAGGGTTAGATTAAGGCTAAGTTCACACGATCATATGAAAAATTGTTAATTTCTGGTCCAGAAAAAAACAGACATTCTTCCATATTGTTTGGTGATCCTTTTGTCATTTGTATGTTCATTTTTGATATCCGTATAAAATCTGCGTAATATCTTTTTTGTAAAGAAGTTGTCTACTACTTGGTCAACTTCTTCACATACCCCTCGCTTGACCCCCACAAAATAATAAAGCCTATACTCACCTCCCGTGTCGGTGCCACTTTCGTGGTGTTGGCACTCGTGGTCCTGGGACTCTCGTGTGGTGTTGTAACACATGACGCTGGCGCCCAATCAAGCACTGGCATTGCTGTCCCCACCTTCTGTCGAACTGAACATGAAGAGGAAGTCAGAGAACATCTGCAGCCCGGACTTCCTCTTTATAGCAATGGGGGTGTCTGACTGACACCTTTCCATTTCTATCCCCAGGGCTTGATGGCAGCTGTGAATTTTGATAAATCACAGCTGTCATCAAACCTATATATTACCCTGATTGCCACCACACCAGGGCATCGGGATGAGTCGGGTAAAGCACCAGAATTGACGTATGTGCCAATTCTGGGACTGCTGCAAGTTGCTATTTTTGACTTAGGCTAATAACCATGGACTGTCCCAGCCTGATAATAGAATTCCACAACTGTCTGCTTTATCTGCACTGGTTTTAAAATATAGGGATGACCCCACGCCGTTTTTTAAATTTAGTTCTTTATTTAATGCGCGCTATTCACAGACAACGGGTGCTGACTACCACTGTTATTAGCGTCGTCTGGTCTCGCTGATTGCAGGGAGAGACGGTGAGGATTATGGCAGTTACAGTCAGCACCCGGCGCCTGGGAACAGCGCTAACTGTTAAGCTTTTCCCAGACGCCGGAACATTTCATTCCGGTACGTGTCACACAGATGGCACACAGATGTCAACAATGTGCTATCAGTGTGCGGGACGTATTGCAGTCCATGCTGCTGGAAAAAAAAAAGACATGTCTACATGTAAGTGGATCTACCAGTGTAAGTGTATCCAGTACGTGTGAAAACTTTCACCACATGTAATGGAGACACTGACGTGTGAAAAAGGCCTTAGAAGACACGTTTTTCATGCAGAAGTATCTGCAGCAAATAGTTAACATGTGCCCATACCCTTAAAAAAAACTCAGTTTTCCTAACTTGCAGTGAATGTAAGTGTCAAACGTGACTGCTTTACTTGGTCGGACATGAATGTGTATTTCAATGAGGAGAGAAAAATAATCCGCTACCAGACCTCTTTCCCAGCAGCTTGTCTTTCACAGGAACATCAGAGTATTCTAAAATTTGATATTGGTAGTCCTTCTTTCACATATAATCTGCTGTTAGGGGATAGTGAGGAGGCCCCCATTCGCAACAAACCATTGGCCAATCTTGCTTAAATTGGTTGTTTGGACAATCTTCTGTTATATGTCTTATCAGCCAGAGGAGAAGTGGAAAACAAGACTACACTATGTCCTAGTTATTATGATCAGCAGTAGAAACAGTGCTCAAATGTGGTATTACAGCTCAGAATTGCTCAGTGTCCAACAACAACCTGTTTTGCATTGTAACATGAAAAAGGTATTTCTCCAATAATTTCTTATGTAGAAAGGAAGTACGGTAATTTATCTTACTACAAATCCATGTTTTCATCTTGTTTCATAATAATTAAAAACAAGAGATGGATAATAAAATCTGTAACTTTTGTAAATACTTTAAAGAACTATTGGTTTCCAACAAAATCTTACCCATTTTTAATTTTGGATTTTGCAATACATGATCCTTTAAGCAGTCGCTACCAAAGGAGCCCAGCAGCAGCTCACACAAGCATGTTCTTAATAAATTTGGTGCCTTTGTCAGTCCCTTCACTGGGGCATTAAATCTACACTATTTATGAGATGACAAAGATTTGTGATAAAAATTTATGCTAAATATAGTAAATCAATTGGGCCGTAAGAGGCACCACTCTTCTCCCGCTAAACCCTACCGACTTTTCTTGACACTTTTGAAAAGTACGAAGAAAAGCAAAAATTTCCAAAAAGTTGGAAAATGAGAAAAAGAGGCAATTATTGTAATTTACTACATTTTTTTTATGCCTCTGTTATAGATAGAGTAAATGTCTATAATAAATTCCCATGGAGTTTCATGTGTAAAGTTTAATAAACTACTACAATAGCTTATGATGTACTCATATATACATGTATATACATAACATAATAATTGTGAATTTTAGTTCTTCCTAACTAATGGTATAAGTGTGTATTATGGCATAAGCATAAGAGCCTTTTAGGTGCCAAACTCTCTTTGTGAGAAAGAGGCACCAGACAGAATTAAGAGAGTAAAGTGTTGCCAATAAAACAGCATGAACAGTCAGGAGAATTGAGAAATATATCTAAATTTAGTGAAACCAAAAATGGAGGTTTAATGATCAAGAAACCTTAACACTAGGACTACTGGACTCGTGACCCCGCCTAGAACTACTGAAAGGAGTCATTTTGACTCCTTGCTTGTTTTCGTTTATTTTTAGAGTTTCATTTGTGGTTATTTATTAATAATTATATTTTTTGTAATGTATTATTATTGTGAGATCCAACAGTAATGCTTTTGATTGTTTTTTTTCTGCTTTTCTTATTTTTCTACAGAAAATAACAATAATTATAATAGACGTTTTTCAAACATTTTTTTTTATTCAAGTGCACACATATAAACAACAACTGAAGAACAAAAAGCAGAGAAAATGTAGGTGGAGGAGCATAAAAATGAAAATATGGCGCAGAATTCACCTTCTAAACATTTGGTGTTTCGCATTTTAGGCATTGCCTTTGATTTATGGCAGTACATTGCCCACACAAAGACTTACCACAAGTCTTACAATTGCCGACAGATCTATTTTTCTTGCACTTTTCTTTGATCTGGCAAAATTTTGTTTGAACCATCACTTCTGAGCATGTAGAAACTTGGGACGTGGAACCCTTTTCCCTATCTGTGACATAAGGATCACTCAACTCTCTCACAAGCGTTTGCAAAAATGCCTTGCGTGACATTTTTTGGTGGGTTATCTCATTGAATATTATCCATGCATTTATACCCGCAAAGTCTAAGGCATTTTCAAATGCATGAACAGGCCATCTCCTTGTGCATGTTCGTGTGGTATATTTTCGTGCCATCTGATCCACTACATCTACTCCATATTTTGTTTCATTGTAAAACTTTACCGTTTCTGGAGTTTTTTTAGCGGAATCAGACGCAACAACAACATCTGGATGGACGGAACTCAAAATGACAACATTTATGTTGGGCTTTCCTTGATATACTGTAAGTGTAAAATTGTCTTCATTTCTAAACACTTTAGTGTTGTACAATTCCTCTTTCATGGATTTTATTTCTTTAGGCACTTCTCGCCTTATCTTGTTCAGTGTTCCCACGATGGTTGTTCCTTTGCTTTTTAGCTGTTTAGCTAATTTTACTGAAGTAAAATAATTATCGGTTGTAACATTGCGACCTTTTTTCAAAAACGGGTCCAATAACTTCATTACCACATGGTCAGCTAAACGGTCCTCAGCACGGCGTGTGTCATCTTTGCCTAGATAAGGGAAGCCATTTGCCAGATATTTGCTCTCCTTATCAACAGCTAGCCAATATTTGTGGCCATATTTATCTGGTTTGGAAGGCATGTACTGCGTGAATGGACACCTAGTTTTGCTTGGGAAAAGTTGCTCATCCACCGTTATGTATGGGCCAGGTTTGTAACACGCAATACAATTTTCAATAAACCTGTCCCACACAGTAGAAAATAGAGCAAACTTGTCCGTTTGCAGTCTCTCCGATCGAGTAGATTTCTCATCAAATCTGAGAAACCTCATAATTTCAACAAAGCGGTCCCTAGACATTGTCGCTTTGCAAAACGGTATTCCCCAGTCATTACACCAAACACTGCTAATCGAGTGACGGTTCGTGCCAGATATTCCACGAGCATAGAATATCGCAATGAATGCATCTAGCTCCTCATCAGATAGAGTAAACTAAATTATTGTTCCTGCATGCTTCTGCAAGCGTACAGTTCTTTATATGTGTCAATATATATGAATCAAAAATTAGCATAAGATAAGAGCCTAGAGTAAACAAGCTATTTTGTTCAGCATTACACAGTAATACAAGCAGGTAAAACACAAGGAAAATGTGAAAAGTTGACATGTAAATTGAACTACATCTATATGAACATCAGGGTAAATAAGACAGAGTGAAAAAATGATGCACAAAACTTTATAGCAACATTTAGTGACAAAAGGACCTCAAAATATAGTAGGGAGTCAAAATGAAGGGAGTCAAAATGACTCCCTTCAGTAGTTCTTGGTAAATTTTGAAAAAAACGCGCAAATTTTTCACCAAAATTATTTATTCTCACAAAATCTTTTTTCACATCATATTTGAGGAAAAGTCACCGAGTTTCAAGCCGGAATTCTGAAAAATGTAGTCACAGAAGAGAAATAAAAAACGAAAGGAGTCAAAATGACTCCATCAGTAGTTCTAGTGTTAAAGTGATGGTCCAAAGTGCAGTAATTTTCTTCCTATTTAGTACCATAATCTATACTATTTTCTATTATACTTACCGTATATACTCATGTATAAGCCGACCCGTGTATAAGCCAACCCCCTAATTTTGCCACAAAAAACTGGGAAAACTTATTGACTCGCTTATAAGCCTAGGGGGGAAAATGCAGCAGCTACTGGTAAATGACAAAAATAAAAATAGATACCAATAAAAGTAAAATTAATTGAGACATCAGTAGGTTAAATGTTTTTGAATATCAATATTGAATCAGGAGCCCCATATAATGCTCCATACAGTTAATGATGGGCCCCATAAGATAATCCATACAAAATACTCCCCATATAAAGTTCCATAAAGGTTAATAATGGCCCCATAAAATGCTCCATAGATTATGCCCCCATAAGATGCTCCATAGATTATACCCCCATAAAATGCTCCATAGATTATGCCCCATATGCTCCACAGATTATGCCCCACATGCTCCATAGTATAGGTCCCATATGCTCCACAGATTATGCCCCATATGCTCCACAGATTATGCCCCATATGCTCCACAGATTATGCCCCATATGCTCCACAGATTATGCCCCATATGCTCTATAGATTATGCCCCATATGCTCCATAGATTATGCCCCATACGCTCCACAGATTATGCCCCATGTGCTCCACAGATTATGCCCCATGTGCTCCATAGAATAGGTCCCTTATGCTGCCGCTGCAACTAAAAAAAAATAATGACATACTCACCTCTCGTCGCTGGGGGCCAGGTGCCGGAGTCCTGAGCAGGCGGGGACACCGGCGCGCTATGGGGGACAGGTGCTGGTGTCACCGCTCGCTCAGGGCCACGGCACCTGAGATATTCACCTGTCCCCGGTCTACCAGTGCATGCCGCTGTCTTCTGGGTCCTCTTGTCAGTGAGTGCTCAGGCAGAGGGCGCGGCACGTACTAACTACGTCATCGCGCCCTCTGCCTGAACATCACAGCCAGAGGACGAGGCGGTCAGAGCAGCGAGCAGTGGTGTACCTGGGACAGGTGAATATCGCATATACTCACCCCCTCCTGGCGTGTCTCTTCAGCCCCTGCTCTTCTCCCGCAGCTCTTCCTTCCTACAGCGGTCAAGTGGTACCGCTCATTAAAGTTATGAATATGTGCATATTCATGACTTTAATGAGCGGTACCATGTGACCGCTGCAGGAAGGAGCCTGAGATCATGGGAGAAGCAGGGGGGCTGCAGAGACGCGCCAGCGGAAAGGTAAGTATGATCTGACACCCGCGCTCCCCCTCCCCCGCTGACCCCCTTGTATATGACTCGCGTATAAGCCGAGAGGGGGACTTTCAGCCTTAAAAAATGGGCTGAAAATCTCGGTTTATACGCGAGTATATACGGTAAATTAAACATTCTTTACTAACTACACTACTATTTTTATTTTTTTTACTTTCTTTTTGATGACGCTTCTTTGTGAATCCCAGTGCATGCTGGGATATTTAAAGAAGCGTCAAGCATCATCACTGCCGCAGCCTCTGCCTCATCCCTGAGATGAAGTGTGACCTTCATTTCATGAACTTTGCCAGTCCCTATGCAATGTACACTGTATGATGTGCACAAAGACAGCATGGGCTCTGTTGTTGGCTCAGATCAGCAATAACAAGCAGGCAAGAGAGCACAGTGTCAGAATATACCAGTGATGTCACTTGTAGAGACCAGTGACGTACCTTGCAGGGGCAACATTGGTCTCTGCACGCTAGGTATTGTGATAACATACTCTGTTACCAGCTTGTTACTGCTGATCTGAGCCGACAACAGAGAGCAAGCATGAGCATCACTGAAGATGCTTTGTTTCACAGAGGGGACAGTGACTGCAGCCAATGCCCCCTAATCACGCTTAGTTTGAGCAATTCAGCATTGTCAAACGGAGCATCATCAAAAAGGAAGTGAAAAAAAATATAGAAAAGCAGTGAGATAGTGTAGTTAGGGAAGAATAGGGCATATTTAATTCAAGAATATAAGAAAATAGTTTAGATTATGTCACTTGTGAGACAGTGAAGGAATATGTGTCGAATGGGGTGTACATTTCACCTAGGTACTGTGCTGTATGGTATAAGGGAAATGTGTGGCTTTGTAAACCTAGTGGTAGAGAAAGGTCACTACACCTTACATTCAGTACACACTTGCAGCTCAGGCCTGAAACCATTCAGCTGTTAATTAGGAGACCAGAAGTAGGTGTCTGCGAACACAGTCAGAGAGCTCACTTAGTCTGGACACAGGAGGGGTCCAGGCACAGAAGGTGTCTCCAGGAGTTTGAGCTATCTCAGTCTGGGTGCTCGATGTACCCCGGACACAGGAGTAGTCTCTGTGAGAATCCATGCGGATAGCTGCTGAATAGGAGGGGAGCTCTCTCAAGTCTGGACGTTGAAGGTGCCTTCAGACACAAGGAGGAGACTCTATGAAACTACATGCTGGTAAATGCTGACCATATGTGTTGTTTTGGCCCAGGCTGGTAGAGTCTGGTCCCGGATAGATAGGGAAATCTATCTAAGTGCAGTAAGTGGCTGGACAAGCCCAGGTCTTATGTTTATGATTTGGTTTTGATTATGTTCTGTTGGCTGTAGACTTTAATAAAACTGGTTGCGGCCAGTTTTTACCAGAACTGCTGTCTATGAATGAACTGTTTCCGTGCCACTCTGTCTACCCGGACGGCGATCCCAGAGCTATATCCCCTGAAAAGCTTACAATTGGCGGAGAATGCTGGGGCAGCACAGTGGCTGATACAATTGGTGCTGGAATGTGCGTGCAGCACAGTGGCTTAGAGACAGCAATAAAGGTGAAGTCTGTTGAAGCAGCAGCAGAGAAAAAAAAGTGTGTCAGCAAAAGAAACGTCTGTTGGAGCAGTCTTAAAGAGACAGTAGCCCTAATAGAGTTTGCAAAAGAAAAAAAAAAAAAACGTGTGTCTGCACAGCAAAGCTGAACTTGTTGTGGAAAAGACTGTGGAGTGTGCAGCAGCAAAGGAAAAGTCTGTTGGAGCAGTCTTAAAGAGACAGTGGCCCTAATAGAGTTTGCAGAGAAAAAAAAAAAAAGTGTCTGCACAGCAAAGCTGAATTTTCTGTGGAAAAGACTGTGGAGTGTGTATGTCTTGAGTGAAGACTGCCGTTGTTGAGACAGAGAAGTCTGACAGCATGGATGACAGCATGGAGGCACTGTTTGAACAAATGGCGCAAGTTAATGTGCAACATAAGACTGCCGTGGTTGAGACAGATAAGTCCGGCAGTATGGAGGAGCTCGTTGAGTACCTGGTACAGGCCCAGCAGAGCATGCAACTGCAGTGCCAGCAGCAGCAGGAGAATAACCGGTTGTTGGAGCAGATTGCAGCTCTCAGCACCTCGTCCCAGAGTAATGTTGTGAAGGCACCTGCGTTGTCCGCTGTAAAGAAGGCGGTAAGACGGTCCCTGAAAAAGATGACACCTCGTGATGATGTGGAGGTATATCTCACTAGGTTTGAGAGATTGGCAGAGAAGGAGAATCTGCCCCTATCTGAATGGGCCATGATGGTCGCACCCTATCTGATTGGAGAACCCCAAAGGGCCTATGCTGACCTGAGCGAGCAGGACAGCCAAGATTATGCCAAGCTGAAAGCGGAGATTCTTACCCGGCTGGGTGTTATGGTGACAGCCCGTGCCAGGGGAGTTCATGACTGGAGATGCAGTTGGGAGTCTGCAGTCAGCAAACCTGATTATGGAGTTGGAAAGGTGATAGTGAACCGCTACACCCGAGCATGTCCTCCTGAGGTACAGCCAGAGGTCGGACAAGGAGACCACCAGGACGCCAATCGTCTGGTCAGCCTGATGGAGAAGGCCTTCGCCAGCAAAGACTGTCTCCGTGACCAGCCGTCTGAGAGGTCGTCACTTCAGAGTTCCCGGACGCTGAACTCTCGCGGTAAGAGCGTTCCAGCTGTTGGGGACATGGGGTATGCTGATAAGCGGGTTCAGGCCCGAGGGGACATGTGGGTGGAAAAGTGTGATGGACAGGGTTGGAGATGTCGTGAAATTGCAGCCAACTGTCCAATAGAGGGGGAGCCTATGTATTGTGATGTTGGCAGATCCCTCTCTCCCTGCGCAGAGCCTGTGTGTGTGTCCACCTCAGCCGAAGAGACTGGACCACAGGGGTCCCCGGTGGTTGTAAATGACTGCCCAGCACAGGCCCTCTTGGACTCAGAGAGTCCAGTGACTTCCGTATGGGACAGCCTGATTGATAGGGACTTCATCCCTGATAAGCACCTGAGTATGGTGTGCATCCATGGAGACACCAAAGTCTACCCAGAGACTGCTGTGGACTTGGTCCCCAAACTCGGGGAGGTTTCATATGAAGTGGGGGTAGTGAAGAACCTGGTGCACCCCGTTATATTGGGTAATGACTTTCCCCGATCTAAGGATCTCTGGGGGAAAAGTGTTTCTGATGGACAGTGTGGTGGGGCTCCTACTGGGGGTGCGCGGTCCCGAGGGGCGGAGCGCAATGCTAGGTTGCCGTTAAACTTATGTGATAATGATGATGATGATAATGATAATGATGATGATGATCATGATAATGATGATGACCATGATAATGATGCTGATGCTGATAATGATAATGATGATGATCATGATAGTGATGATGATACTGATCATAATCATGATAATGATATTGATAATAATGATGACTGTGATAGTGATGAAATTCCTTTGCAGGTGATGTTGGGAGACGAGGATGGTGGTTCTCGGGAACCGAGTGTCCATGACTTACCTGTGTCCTGTGACAATGTTGAGAGTGAGCAGTGGCGAGACCCCACTCTTAAAACGGCACAGGAAAATATAATTGTTCTAAATGAGGTTTCCCAAGAGCCTGGCTCTGAGGAGAGGTTTCCTCATGTTGCCATAAACACTCACCTGTTGTATAGGGACACTGAAGTCCAGGGAGAGGTCGTGAGCCAGCTCCTAGTACCTGAGCTATATAGAAGTATAGTGATGGGGTTGTCACATAGTCACATACTTGAGGGACCAGATAGTGAAGTTAATGTTGTGGATGACATGTTAACTAAGGTTCCAGATCAAGATGTTAATGAGAATGAATTGTATAACCCTGACAGTGAGCAGGATGTGAATGAAAATGAAGTGTATAACCCTGAAAGTGAGCAGGATGTGAATGAGAATGAATTGTATAGCCCTGACAGTGAGCAAGATGTGGCTGAGAAAAAGGGGTCAGACAGGGATAGTGGTAGTGATAGTGAATCATCTGATGACCATAAAGCAACCAGTGCAAATGAGGAAGGCATGGTAACAGAGGAGGTTGAGAGTCCTGAGAAGAAAGCTGATGCTGACCTTACAGCCGGACAGAAGATGGCATCTGAAGATGTTTTGCAGTTGGCCGGTTCCCTGGCGAGGACTGGGGTGAAGGGAGGAGAGCTGAGCTTTAAAGGCAGGACTCTGAAACTGAACACAGCACAAGTGGATGCTGTTGAAGATGAGAAGTTATCAATGTATGGTATGGAGCTGCATCATGCCCAGGACTCTGAAGGTAATGCTGCAGAGGTGGAAAAAGCCATGGAAGTGGTGGTCACCAAGCCAGATGCCTCATCAGAAGCTGAGGACTCAAGTGAAGCTGTGAGGAACAAGACTGAAGATATGGGGACTGACTCTGTCCAGGAATCCGTTTCTGCCGAAGACAGCGGCGTGGACAGTTTACGGTCCGGATCAGTAGCTGCAATTCGTGAAGCTCAGGCTGGAAGTTCGGCGCCCGGAGCCCCAGCAGTGTTCCCGAGTGATACCAAGGATCTGGATAAATCACAAGATGAGATTTTGAGACATCAGGCTGGCATTGGTGAGCTCAAGCGCACTTTCATGGAGTCTACATCGGAGCCACGTCCCAATAAATGGGAAAAGCGGTGTGTCACTCCGTTGCCGCTGCAGACACACGGGAGCTCAGATGGGATGCAGAACGTGGTGGAAGAGAAGAATCCGGCGGGTTCTGAGTATACAGATGCAGCTATCAAGGAGAACTTGAAAGCTGGAATAAATGGAGATATTGGAGACCATAATGATGTGAATGAAGAAGTAGAATGTAAGACTGACGGTAGGGCTTCTGAGCATGTCCTACCAGAAGAGCCTGAAGAAGGGCTGAAGACATAAAGGATGACCAACAGGTACAAGATGAATTGATTACTTCTCAGAAAAAACTCCAAACTGTGATGAAGGAGCGTGATGAGAGCCATGAGCATCTTCTGGAGAAGCTCAATGAAGTAAAGAAGGTTCAAGGGGAACTGGAGAAAAGTGAAAAACCCCCTATACCTTCTGTGATAGTTGGTGACACATGGTCAGTGCACCAGGGACAGGAGGTACGTGAGTTTCTGAGAAGAGTCAGCAGAAGTGTTCTGATGTGCCGGGTCGTACTTCTCTGGCCAGGCACTATATCGAAACTGAGCCCGGCCCTAAGGTCAAGATGAAACCGTGCAGGATACCCGAGGCCCGCAGAGAGCATAGGCCTGGGAGGGTACAGGGTAGTGCGGATGCTTCAGATGAAGAGAAAGCTGATGTTGGCTATGGCTCAGGTGAAGATACAGATGACAGTAGTGAAGATGAAGCTGATGAAGGCCATGACTGGTCCAGAATTCACTGTCTCTTTTGGATTGTTGACCAGCCCTCCGGTCTGGATGACCAGCCCTCCGGTCTGGAGAAGAGGGAGGGGATATGTGAGACAGTGAAGGAATATGTGTCGAATGGGGTGTACATTTCACCTAGGTACTGTGCTGTATGGTATAAGGGAAATGTGTGGCTTTGTAAACCTAGTGGTAGAGAAAGGTCACTACACCTTACATTCAGTACACACTTGCAGCTCAGGCCTGAAACCATTCAGCTGTTAATTAGGAGACCAGAAGTAGGTGTCTGCGAACACAGTCAGAGAGCTCGCTTAGTCTGGACACAGGAGGGGTCCAGGCACAGAAGGTGTCTCCAGGAGTTTGAGCTATCTCAGTCTGGGTGCTCGATGTACCCCGGACACAGGAGTAGTCTCTGTGAGAATCCATGCGGATAGCTGCTGAATAGGAGGGGAGCTCTCTCAAGTCTGGACGTTGAAGGTGCCTTCAGACACAAGGAGGAGACTCTATGAAACTACATGCTGGTAAATGCTGACCATATGTGTTGTTTTGGCCCAGGCTGATAGAGTCTGGTCCCGGATAGATAGGGAAATCTATCTAAGTGCAGTAAGTGGCTGGACAAGCCCAGGTCTTATGTTTATGATTTGGTTTTGATTATGTTCTGTTGGCTGTAGACTTTAATAAAACTGGTTGCGGCCAGTTTTTACCAGAACTGCTGTCTATGAATGAACTGTTTCCGTGCCACTCTGTCTACCCGGACGGCGATCCCAGAGCTATATCCCCTGAAAAGCTTACACACTAAATAGGTAGGGATTTAGGAGGAAAATCATTTTGGATTTCGGACCACTCCTTCATGGAAAAAAGTAAACAATCACAAAAACTCTCATCTACTTTTAGGAGATATTTTAGATCTCCTATCACCAAGTCTGACTCTAGAAATTAGAATTTCTTCAATCACTTTGGAGACTAGGGAACGCAATAGCAATTTAGAGGTAAGTGAGCAGACAGTAATCTAAATCTTCAGGCAACATCTTGGCCATCCTCATCTGCAGTGCATAAAGTCTAAAATAACTTCTACAGGTTGGTGCTCTATTGATCACTGAAGAACATACAGGTAAGGATGGGTGCACATACAGATATCCATTGTATTGGCACAGTTTTTTTTTAAACTTGTTGCAACTCAACAGATAACATCTGATAGCAAATGGCAAAGCTGATGCCAAAATGCATCAGTTGCCTTCAGACGTTTTCACTATTTACTCCCAGGTGCTGGTCTGGAGCTGCATTGCAACTTTACATAAAATATTCAGATCAAGTCACCAAACTGGTACCTGCTCCCATCTGGCGCAAAACTGAGATGCCATACAAGATGGAAACAATCACATTGGAAACAATAAAATCATTCCCTTCATCATGTTTCATTCGGTAGTTTTTGTTCAACACCGGATCGAAACAACAGAGCAGCACCAGATATATGTGGACTCAGCCTAATTGCCTTGCAGTGGTTTATGACTACATTTTTGTGGAAGCTAGTGATGAACGAGCGTGCTTGCAACTGCTCGATTGAGAATCGGGGCGCTCGAGAGTCATGTTCGAGTTCCTGCCCTACATGTTTGTTGCCTGTTAGACAGCCAATGAACATGTGGGGATTGCCCGCGTGCACGGTAATGCTGTAGCTATGTTGGCTGCTGGCATTCCTGTGATTGGCTGGCCGCATCGCGTCATGGCATCTTATATAAGGGAGGGAGAGCAAAGTTAAGAGCAGGGATATAGTCAGGGTGTAAAAATGTTGCTATTGTAGTACTTTATACTGCTCCTGTAGCATAAAAACAACAGTCCTTTTCAGAGCTAAATATTTTCCTTTGTGTTGTAAACTCACCGTTACCTGTGTAACCCCTGTGGACGAGACTTATGTACAGAAACAGAGTCTGATAGGGGAAGACATTGTTTTTCAGTAAGAGACATTAGCCTTTCCTTAGCTGCATTGCCTTTGCAACCTGGAAGAGAATGAGCAGCAGCAGAGGACAGGGTTGATTGACTGAGCATGGTGTAGAAAAAGGAAGGAGGCAACAGTACCAAAAGACATGAGGGCTGTCAGCCATTACTGAAAGACGACAACAGTCTTCAAGATGGATGAGTGATGGTCAGCGATGGATCAGAGATGTAAAAGAAGAGGGAAAGTGTCATCAGTAACATTCAGACCTATTGCAAAGCACATTTTGAACCTGTTTTATAGATTGTGTGATATTATATGTTTTGTTGTTCCTTGTTGTGCCTTCTGAATTTAACACCATTGATTCCTTTGTAAATTAACCTGCTAATTGTTTCAACCTCATCTTTTCTGATTGTGTGCAGAGCGTGGACAGAGGATTCCCGAATTGACCCCTGGCAGAAGAGCAAGACCCTCCTGCATCCTACTACTGCTCCCAGCAAGATTCGGGTGGAGGCACTGCGTCGCAGTAAGGTGAGAACTACCGGAGACCATACCGACAGAAGCGGCATAAGTGAGTGTTACACCTGCACTCAGTGGAAGGAAAGTATACTATTAGAAGCATCTAGGCATGGTTTAATATTGCTATTGCCATACTTGTATACTGCTGCTGCACTGTTAAAACAGTCCTTGTCAGGGATAAATATTTTCCTTTCTATAGTAAACCCACTGTTACCTGCACTCAGTGCAGGCATATATACCTAATTTAAAACCTGCAAAGTGTGTAGTAAAGGATGGGGAAGTGGACATGCTGCTAATGGTGCACGCAGAGGTCAAGGCTGTGGGCCAGGTGACACTATGCCTGCTGTGGGAGCACAACAAACATGCTCACACACAAGACCTATATTCCTGTCTCACTTAGCAGGGGAGCGCGGGACACTACTCTTGAAAACAGAACAGTGCAAACAGGTTGCCAGTTGGATGGCAGATAATGCTTTCAGCATGTTTCCGAGCACCACACTGTCTTCCACATTGTCCAGTCTCACTAGTCAAGAGTCTGAACCACATAATCTTCACCCTAATCTTCCTTCTTCCCACCATGGCAAGTCCCAGGATACAAGTGATCCCACACTCGGACACTCCGAGTAGCCCTTTACATTACCATTTATTGATTCTGGCCTCTTGCCATGCACGTTTCAAGAGGGACGTGAGGAGCTTGTGTGTAGTGATGCTCAAATATTTGAGCAACCGTGGTCAGAAGAAAACATAGGTGGCGAATGGAATTTTGTGTCTTAAGAGGTACAGTATTTTTCGGAGTATAAGACGTACTTTTTCGCCCCAATATTTGGGAGGAAACTGGGGGGTGCGTCTTACAGTCGGAACACAGGCTTACTGGGGGGTTGCAGCAGTAGTATAGCAGCGGCCCTTCCTCAGGGAGCCGGCGGCGGCTGAAGTGTGGCGATGCTGAAGCTCAGTGTCGGCGTTGAGCAGTGCGGAGTGCATCATCGGTTTCCCTGCTGCCATCTTCCTGAAGCCGTGGGCCGCCCGAAATCTCATCTGGGCCTCTCGTGCTCCATTTTCCTGAGGCTGTAAGCTTCAGGAAAATGTGTGCCGGAGGCCGCGCTTGCACAGATTGAGATCTCGGCGGCCATTTTCCTGAAGCCGGAGGCCGCCCGTGCGCAGATTGAGATCTAGGCGGCCCTTGGCTTCAGGAAAATGGCTTTCATCGCGGACACTGGACCGCAGCATCATCATTGCTGCTTACAACACACTCTGCTCTGCATCACCGCAGACACCGGACCTGCAGTATTGCACCGCTGGGATACCCCGTGTCTGCAGCATTGCTCCACTTCTGCCGCCGCCGGCTTCCTGAGGAAGGGATCATGCCTCCTGTGACCCCGCTCTACCACCGCCAGCCCTAAGATAAGATAGCTAAATTCGGACGATAAGATGGACCCCATCTTATAAAAATCTTTTTTTTTTCTATTTTCCACCCCAAAATTTGGGGTGCATCTTATGGTCCAGTGTGTCTTATAGTCTGAAAAATACGGTAGATGATGAGACACAGTTGCCAACAAGTGATGTTGTTAAGTGAACAAGTCAGGAGGACCAGAGTGTGGAAGTGGAAGACGAGGAGGTGGATGATGAAGTCACTGACCCAACATGCGAAGGTGTCATGCAGAGTAAGGTCAGGAGCACAGAGAGGGAGTGATCCGTAGCACCGCAATAGGCAGTAAGAGGTAGTGGGTTAGCCAGAGGGAGAAGGTAACTGTTCCCACGAGCACCCACACGTGGTAAGTTCACAGGCCAATGGTTAGGTGTTCCCCATTATTGCGCTTTTTTAAAGAAAGTGCGAAAAACAAATTGTCATATGCAACCTGTGTTGTACTCAGATCAGCAGGTTCCTGACCTCTACAACCCTGACCACTAGCAGCATGCTTGGGCACATGTCATAAAAGCACCTGATTAGATCGGCTGAACACCTGGGCCCACAATCAGTGTCCGCGGGTGACATCACTGCCTCTTCCCCTGTGCTATGTGCCTGCCAATCCCCTGCCCATGATGAAAGAGGATACCTTCCACCATTCACCTCTCATTTCACATTCGCAAGCACCATCAGCAACTACGTCTAATTCCTTGACCCAGCGCAGTGTTCAGCTCTCCCTACCTTAGGCTTCGCAATGCAAGCATAAACAACCAGCCACCCACCCACAAGCCCAAACACTATATGGGAACATTTCCAGACTCATTGCAGTGGAAATGTTTCTGTTTAAGTTTGTGGACACAGACTTTCCGCAACCTCATGGCGGCATCCATCCTTCGGAATTCAGTATCAAGCTGCCACTAATTTTGTCTTTATGCCATCCATACCTTACACCAGTACGTGTCCCATAACAGCACTCATGCCCTGACCAGCGCAGTTGCTTGGATGGTCCACTTAATGACTGACACGGGAACAAGTGCTTGTGGCTAGGGACACTATATTATCCTGACGGCACACTGGGTGAGCCGAATGGAGGCCATTACCAGGTCGGACCCTAGGACGGCACACATGCTATCTAAACCAAGGATTGTGGGCCCTAGTTCCATCAGGGTTTCAGGGTTTCCACCCCCTCCTCCTCCATCTCCGAATCCATATCAGTCGCAAGCTATAAGCACTGCAGCCCTGCCTCAGTGAAGAGGCAACAGGCTCTGCTGAAACTAATTTGTTTAGGTGACAATCAGCACACTGCTGCAGAGTTGTTGAAAGGTATAACAGATCAGACAGATCTTTGGCTCTCACCACTAAATCTACAACCACACATGGTTGTGTATGATAATAGCCATAACCTGGTGGCGGCTCTGAAGCTTGGCAAGCTCGCATATGTACTACACCTGGCCCATGTGCTCAACCTAGATTTGCCTGAGCTACTTGTGAATGTTTGCCTCGTGTGTGCTCATTTCCGCAAGTCAGTTATAACTATAGCCGGTCTGGCAGTGCTGCAGTAGCGCTTAAAAGTGCCAGCTCACCAACTGCTGTGTGTGACGTGATCACGTGCTGGACATCCACATTGCATATATCGGCATTGCTTTGTGAGCAGCAGAGGGCAGTAGTTGAATACCAGCTGCAACATGCCTGTTGGTATTCCAGTCAGCCTCCACACACAACAACCAACGAGTAGGCATCGATGTCTGACATCTGTCAAGTTCTACAAAACTTTGAGGAATCAACCAAGATGGTGAGCGGTGATGAAACCATAATCAGCATAACCATCCCACTTCTGTGTCTACTGAAATGCTCACTACTCAAAATTAAAGAGGAAGCTTTGCATGTGGACCAGGTGGAGAAGAAGAAAGAAAGTACACAGGTTGATACTACCTTGCTCAGTCTCATCTAATTTTCTCAGGTTGGATTGGGTTATAATGAGGATTAGCAGGCTGAGGAGAAACAGTATATGGTTTCCTGTGCTACAGAGGATACTACCCACATCAGCTTTATCCCATCTGTTCAGTGAGGATGGGCAGAAGAGGAGAAGGAGAATATGGAGAGTCGTTCTCCTGTTGCAGACATGGAAGTTTTGCCTGTTGGAAGACTGGCACACACGGCTAACTTTATGTGCAGCTGTATTTCCCGTGACCCTTGCGTTATAGACATTTTGACCAACACTGATAAGTGGTTGTTCATGCTTCTCAACCCACATTACAAGAACTTTCCATCTCTTCTTCCTGTGGTGGAGAGGTGTTATGTTTCGGTAGCTGAGGAGAAATTGCAAAAATAGCCAAAGTAGTAATACACCAGAGAGGCAGGAAACTATTGGATTGCAGTACCCTAAACTAACCGCCACACTAGAAGTAGCCATGGAGCGTACCTACGGTGATCCTAGACGCCTCGTCACAGCCAGAGAGATAACTACACCTAAAGGCAGAAAGATGAAAGCTATCTGCCCCGTAGCAGAACCCCCAAAGAAATAGGAAGCCCCCAAACATGTAATGGCGGTTAGACAAGAAGAAAATACGGACACAGACAGAAAATAGAATGAGCAAACGCTGGGGCCCAATCTGTCTAGATAGAAAAGTATAGGAATGAATTCTGACTGCAACCCAAAAAACCCTGACAAAAATACCAACACTTCTGATTAACTAAAAACCTGATCTCTACCACGATCTCTACCACCTAAATCAGATCTCTGGTGTAACACACAGCAACTCAGCAAATAAAAAGTGACAAAGGAACAGAGCAAAAGTGCAAATACAAAATGAGCACAATTGCAGCTCCAGACCCCAAAAGGGGACCAGGCTGAAGTCCACTGCAAGCAGCAAACCAGCAAGGAAAATCCAACCAGAGGAAAAAAACAGCAAATCACTTATCTGAATGAGAGCAGGAATGCAAGCTGAGCTCCAAGCAAGACCAGGAAGAACAATTGATTACCGGCAAGGCTGAAGGGAGTTCAGGACACTTATATCAGACCATTCAGAGCCAGCTGAAGGCCATTCAGCAATTAGTTCATTACCCTCAGCAACCACCAGAGGGCGCTCCAGCTCAGAAGTTGCCTCCAGAGTATTCACAACAGAGAGGGCTAGTAAAACGGTGCAACACCAGAAGGTCCTAGTAGGACAATTAATAAAAAATTCCTATTTAACAATGTTGGCGGCAGAGGTCATAGATCCTTGGGCTACTGAGGAAGAGAGACTAGGGAGACACACACCAGGTCCATCAGTGGCAGGGAAACACTATTAAAGGTCTGGACAGTTTCATTAAATCCTTCCAGTGCCCAGGCCTGATGCGCGGGGTAGTCTGACAAGGAAGGAAAAATTTTGTAAGATGGTGAAGGAGTACTTAGCCGACCATTCCAGCATCCTCCGTGACTCTTCTGTGCCATACAGCTATTGGGTATCCAAGCTGGACATGTGGTAAGAACTGTCCCTCTGTGCTTTGGAGGTGCTAGCCTGCCCTACCACTAGCGTATTGTCAGAATGGGTCTATATTGCTGCCGGGGGCATAGTAACTGATAGGCGCATCCACCTGTCAACTGAAAATGCTGACAGGCTGACTCTTATCAAAATGAACAAGGCTTGGATTGGCCCAGACTTTTCAACCCCACTGGATGACAGCAGTGGAGCATAAGGCTAAAAATGTTCCTTTTTTTCAGACTGTAGGGATTCGCTCTGGTAGGCCGAGGCCGGGCATGCAGTAATGAGGCAACACACAGGCATTAAGTCCAAAAATAACGGTTTACTGTCTCTTTAAGACCAGGTAACAAAACATGACAAAAACAATAATGCATTCCATCTGTGCAAACTACTGGTCCCAGACTCACCCTTGCATGGGACGGGCTTGACTAAGCGGCTGCAAGCCAGCAGGGACCGCCAGGTGCCTTCCCAGGTGATCTGGACTCGCTTCCAGTGCTCACTGACACATTGTAACAGAAAGTCACTTCCAGGCTAACTCCAGCCAAACTCCTCAATAGAACCGCCTGGTTCTCAGTGTGGGACCGTCACAGGCTCCGCACACACATGTGTCCTGTCCGGGTGCTATTCAGGACCCCAGTCTAACACCCCGGCCACCAAGTTCCAAGTCTCACCACGTGCTTCCAGGAATACGATCCAACCCCAGGATCCTCCAACACCGACCGACCTTCCAGGAACCTTCCAAGCAGCCCTGTGCAGGACACACTCTCCACTGTCTCAGCCAGACTCCCTTGAGACACTTCCCAGTCTCAGACAGAATCCCTTGAGACAGACTACAGAGACACTTCCCAGTCTCCACCACGATCTCCTCTCCATGTGCCCAGCACTGCCTTTCATACCTGTAGCCACTCCCCAAGCCAAGGTATGAAGCACATGGTCTGGTCACGTGTTCATGACCTCATCACAGGTCCTTCACCACATACAATCACCAGTATGTACCATTCATTCTCCCACCACTAGTGGGCGGTGTATGTGTGGTTAGCATGTCCCACCCAGCTCACAAGCTAACCCTGTAGGTTCACCCTTAACAAGAATCAGAACTCTTATGGGACTATAAGTCCCAGAACAACTTTACTGACCTACAGCACAGAATAGCTCTGTGACACATACTTTCCGTTTAGCCCCATACCAGGGACTGGTTTCCCATCTCTCTCATGTCTCCAGGCATAATTTGAGCAACTTATACAGCGCCCCCTAGGTGCCACATTAGTCATTATACCACACAGACCTAAAAAAGGGTATACGGTTTATAGTTTCTTCTTTTTCTTGTCCACCTCCTCCACCATATTGACAGGGTCACCAGGCAGCCCTCAGTCAAATTTTTTACAGGGTCATTATGCAGCCCACATTTAAAAATTTTACAGTGTCATTAGGTGGCCCTCACACAAAATCTTTACAAGGTCATCATGCAGCCCTCACTCAAAATGACCAAGGCCTGGATTAACCCAGACTTGTCAACCACACCGGATGACAGCAGCGGAACATAAAGTAAATTCAAATGTAAGGTCATCATTTGGCTCTTACTCCAAATTTTTTAGCTGGTCATTATGTATCACTTTCTACAAAATTTTAGAGGGTCATTATAAGTCACTTTCTGCAAATTTTTAGAGGATCATACGGTACTCATTTAAATTTTTTGTCTTCCTGGTCTTTACTTCAAATTTTTGGCAGTCCTTGCACTTAGTGTATAAGCTCTATGAGTCTAGGAGTCGCATTGCCTAACAATTTTCACAAAATGTGTATGAGGCCCTCCTTTATGTCTAATACAAGGTGTATCGGAGTCCCCCTTCCTTCTAATTTTTGGCAGTTTTTGCATTGTCTGCATAGACTTTGCGAGTTTCAGAGTCCCTTGTTCATAAATCAAATAGGATGTGTCTGACCATGTCACACACAGCACATACCCAGATAAGGTAGTAAAATGTTAAAATTACATTTACCGGTGACTACTGGAGGGTGTAGTGTTATTTCACCGTCTAGTATGTCATCTACTGTAGTCATAGGCGACTGGGAAATAAGGTGAGAGATGGCCCGGCTAATAAGAGGTGGATGAGGCACTTTTTTTTTCTCTTTCTAATTTGCCTTATATGCAAGTTATTATATGGGAAAGAATGTTTCCTAACATTTTTTCCTGTAAAATCCATTTTATCTTTGATTTTGTATGTTTTATTGTCAGTCCATAAAAGTTGTGTAGCACTCTGACAACATTGTTCCCAGCAGCTACCTGGGGGTCAGAGATGCATCCAGGCGTCTTCCCTATGCTGTTCACATTCCATTTAAGCTCTGTTTCCATCCATTTAAGTGGTTTTCCTGCCCCCGAAGTCCTCAGGGTCTTCTTGCAAAATGCTTGAGTTTCCCATTGACTTCCATTATTCTTGTTACTCGAGTCAAGCCTATCTGAGCGTCCGACCTGCTCCATTCGAGAAGCGAGCACTCGAGCGTTTTAGTGCTCGATCATCACTAGTGGGAACCTGACCAACTATGGTGAAAAAAGAAAAATTCCAGAGCCAAATCTTCATAAAAATTCATAGTTTATTAAGCACGTCTAAAAATATAAAAAGAGACGAATGTCACAATCACAGGGAGACTACAGGGAGATGTGTTTTGGATAAAAATCCTTAATCATTACATACAGTGGGGAAAAAGGATTTAGTCAGCCACCAATTGTGCAAGTTCTCCAACTTAAAAAGATGAGAGAGGCCTGTAATTGACATCGTAGGTAGACCACAACTATGAGAGTCAAAATTAGACAACAAATCCAGAAAATCACCTTGTCTGATTTGGCAAGATTTATTTTGCAAATTATGGTGGAAAATAAGTATTTGGTCATCAACAAAAGTTCATCACAGTATTTTGTTATATATTCTTTGTTGGCAATGACAGAGGTCAAACGTTTTCTGTAAATCTTCACAAGGTTGGCACACACTGTTGGTGGTATGTTGGCCCATTCCTCCATGCAGATCTCCTCTAGAGCAATGATGTTTTGGCTCTGTTGCTGGGCAACACGGACTTTCAAATCCCTCCAAAGGTTTTCTAAGGGGTTGAGATCTGGAGACTGGCTAGGCCACTCCAGGACCTTCATATGCTTCTTACGAAGCCAATCCTTTGTTGCCCTGGTGGTGTGCTTGGGATCATTATCATGCTGAAAGACCCATCCACGTTTCATTTTCAATGCCCTTTCTGATGGAAGGAGGTTTGCCTCAAAATTTCACGATACATGGCCCCATTCATTCTGTCATGCAGGGGCGTGCTGGCCCACCGGGACACCGGGACGTGTCCCGGTGCGCCCTCGGAGTCGGCCGGCGCCTCCGAATCCGATCCGGGGTGGGCGCTCCATCCGCCGCAGGACGGAGGCAGGGCTGGCGTCAGCACCCGGCACACCCGGGCCAGTGCCGGGGCCCTGAGCAGGCGGGGGGCCCACTCGCAGTCTGGCACCCCCGCGCGGAGAGCGGTGTCAGCGCCGCCACTGGGCCCCCCCGCCTGCTCAGGGCCCCGGCAGCAGCTGGCAACAATACTTACCTCTCCCGTGCCTCCGCTGCCGCAGCTCCGGGCTCCAGGGGGCGCCGGCGCTTCCTCTCACAGCCGGCCGCTGAATGACGTCATCATTCAGCGGCCGGCTGTGGCACAGAGCGCGGGGACGCTGAACAGGTAAGACGTCTCTATGTGTGTGTCTCTGTGTGTGTATGTAGTGCGGTGCTTTGTGTGTGTATGTATGTGTATGTGTGTATGTATGTATGTGAGAGAGTGCTTGTGTGCTGTCTGTGTGTGATGATGGGCAGGCATTGCTGATAATGGGGAGGCATTGATGATGGGGAGAAGATGATGATGGGCAGGCATTGCTGATAATGGGGAGGCATTGATGATGGGGAGAAGATGATGATAATGGGCAGGCATTGATGATGGGGAGAAGATGATGATAATGGGCAGGCATTGATGATGGGGAGAAGATGATGATGGGCAGACATTGATGATGATGGGGAGGAGATGATGATGGGCAGGCATTGCTGATAATGGGGAGGCATTGATGATAATGGGCAGGCATTGATGATGGGAGAAGATGATGATGATGGGCAGGCATTGATGATGATGGGGAGGCAATCATGATGATAATGGGGAGTCTTTCCACAGCGCCCTTTCCTGAGCTGTAACAGTGCAGAACGCAGTACAGCGCAGAGGAGAGCTCCATATTTTGTATGGAGCATTATATGGGGACCAGTATCCAGTATGGAGCATTATATTGGGTCCAGTATCCTGTATGGAGCATTATTTTGGGTCCAGTATTCTGTATGGAGCATTATATGGGGGGTGACATCCTGCATGGGGTATTATATGGGTGATGAGGGGGAGACTGTGGTGCCCATAATATTGTATGGAGGACTGTACTGTCCAGTCTGTACTGTGCGCTGTGAGGATTTGGCGGTTTTTGAGCTATTGTAAAATTTGTAATGTAAGAAGTGAAGTATTTGGCATTGTACTATACCAATATTTCTCTGCCGTATCTGTGCATCATGAATCGTGGTCTGTGTTAAAGGGGCCCACTGAGGCTCTTTCGCCCGGGGCCCATAAAAACCTGGAGCTGGCCCTGGACGGAGGACAAGGACCTGCGGCTGCGGTGACGCGAGACGGTGAGAGGGCGGGCGGGGAAGAGGCTGCGGGAGCAGTGGCGAGGGTCACATGATGGGAGTGGGCGGGGCTCCTGCGCTGTGCCCGTTGCCATGGAGAGACTTCTCCTGTGTGAGGGCGGGAAGCGCGAGGCGGCTGTGAGTCACCTCTGAGGAGCTGAACCCTGTAAAGCACAGTCAGGGGCTGTCTGTGTGAGGTCAGGTGTATTATAGAGGTGGGGGTCTTTGAAGTGTATATACTGTAGAGGTGCTTGGGGGGCTGTGAGATGTATATAGAGAGGTGCATCATGGGGGTCTGTGAGATGTAAATACTGTAGAAGTGCATGGGGGCTGTGAGGTGTAGTATACACTGTAGAGGTGCATCATGCACCTCTACAGTGTATACACCTCACAGCCCCCGGCCCCATGAACCTCTACAGTATATACACGGTCTGTGAGGTGTATATACTGTAGAGGTGCATGGGGGGGCTGTGATGTATATAGAGGTGCATGGGGGGGCTGTGAGGTGTATATAGAGGTGTATATACTGTAGAGGTGCATGTCCTTCACAAGAGCCGGTGGTTGGGGCAGAGAATAGGCGGGGGAAGGGGCGGAGAATGGGTTGGAGCATGGCGCCCTCATGACTATACTATCCACCGCCCTTTTCATAAGCCAGCACGCCCCTGCTGTCATGTACATGAATCAGTCGTCCTAGTCCCTTTGTAGAGAAACAGCCCCAAAGCATGATGCTTCACAGTAGGTATGGTGTTCTTTGGATGCAACTCAGCATTCTGTCGACTCGAAAAATGACGTATTTTGTTTCTACCAAACAGTTCTACTTTGATTTCATCAGACCATATGACATTCTCCCAATATTCTTCTGGATAATCCAAATGCTCTTTAACAAACTTCAGACTGGCCCAGACATGTACTAGTTTAAATTTCTCCCTTGAGTGCAATCCTTTTATCTATATGCTCAAAATACCAATATAAACACCACTACCCCAGTATAATCATACTAGGGTCTTATTTGAGCATGAAAATAAATTTTACCAATAAACAATCCATTTGAATATATCCATTCAATTTTATTTACATAAGATTATTTCCACCATATAACAACATCAAAAAAAGGATGCAAGATCTGATCTAGAGACATTGTAGACTTCTCATTAATTCATATATCTGCCAGGGGCAGATGGGACAGGACTCTCTGCTATCATCCTTTATTGCCAGTACTCAGGTATGAGACTCATTATGGTATATTAGCTCTTTTTTGCATGTATCAATTTGGTTCCTGCCAGCCCTATAGGGGTTAAGGTTAGGTGTGGCCTGGAGTTTTATATCGCAAGATTAAATGTGGGTGTCCCATTTGCCTTTATATGATTTCACTATATACTGCAATTGAGCGGTGAGACTGAGAAATTAGGAAATTGGGACATCCGCATGGACAAAATGTGATATTCACTGTGAGGCAGACAACATTGACAATTTCTCAGGGGTTTTTGTGGAAAGGAACCATGATAGTTATATATAGTGGGCTTATATATATGAGCACTCATATGGCAGATATATGAATTAATGAGAAGTCTACAATGTCTCTAGATCAGATCTTGCATCCTTTTTTTGATGTTGTTATATGGTGGAAATAATCTTATGTAAATAAAATTGAATGGATATATTCAAATGGATTGTTTATTGGTAAAATTTATTTTCATGCTCAAATAAGACCCTAGTATGATTATACTGGGGTAGTGGTGTTTATATATGTACTAGTTTAAGCAGGGGGACACGTCTGGCACTGCAGGGTCTGAGTCCCTGGCAGTGTAGTGTGTTACTGATGGTAGCCTTTGTTACGGTGGTCCCAGCTCTATGCAGGTCATTCACTAAGTCTCCCCGTGTGGTTCTGGGATTTTTGCTCACTGTTCTTGTGATCATTTTGACCCCACGGGGTGAGATCTTGCGTGGCGCCCCAGATCGAGGGAGATTATCAGTGGTCTTGTATGTTTTCCATTTTCTTATTATTGCTCCCACAGTTGATTTCATCACACTAAGCTGCTTGCCTACTGCAGATTCAGTCTTCCCAGCCTGGTGCAGTTCTACAATTTTGTTTCTGGTGTCCCTCAAGAGCTCTTTGGTCTTCACCACAGTAGAGTATGGAGTGTGACTGTCTTTTATACTGATAACAAGTTCAAACAGGTGCCATAACTACAGGTAATGAGTGGTGGACAGAGGAGCCTCTAATTAAAGAAGAAGTTACAGGTCTGTGAGAGCCATAAATCTTGCATGTTTTTAGGTGACCAAATACTTATTTTCCACCATAATTTGCAAAAAAATATTGCCAAATCTGACAAGGTGATTTTCTGGATTTGTTTTTTATTTTGATTCTCATAGTTGTGGTGTACTTATGATGTCAATCACAGACCTCTCTCATCTTTTTAAGTGGGAGAACTTGCACAATTGGTGGCTGACTAAATACTTTTTTTCCCACTGTACAAGACAGCATGTTACTCAGCGTTTTAAGTCATATCCTGTTTGCCACGTGATCAACAATATCCAAACTTAGAAAAATTATTTAAAACACATTAAACAATATAAATAAAAAACAATTATATTTGCAATGTGTGAAAAGCAATTCATTTATAATAATAAATCAAATCATGTTTTATATTCATTCCAAAAGTGGATTTCGTATTTACCGTAGTTGATATATCCACCACGATTCACGGTGGAACATGTTCTCGGATGGTTTCCTCCCCTATCAGGTTTGTTAACCCTTTCTATTCCTGTAATATCACAATGCGAAATATCCCCATTGTGTTCTATGGCAAAATGTTTAGAAGCCGCTGAACACTTTAATGTTAATTTGTTTGCCGCATCAGACAAATGTCTTCTGATGTGAGTTTTCAAAGAGTTAGTCGTACTTCCTACATATTGGATATCACAAATTTAGAAATACTATATATGATGAATTACAGTTAACACATTTTTTTTAAAGTACGTTTTTTGATCGAGGAAGGTATAAAAAGAGTAGTGTTTTCTATATGTCTACAGCAGCCGCAGATATTATGGCTGCATTTATAATTACCTGTTGTACTGTATATAACAAGGTATTCTTAGGAGACTTTGGATCCAAATACAGAAGGGAGATAATACATTTCCAAGAGTAAGAGCTTTTTTTGCCTAAAATCTAATTGCATTAGAAAGAATATTTTTTAATTTTTTTATTTTGGTAAAGCATAGGTACATGTTTATTAATAGTATATTTTTTTGCCATAAATTGAGGGCTATAACTGGAGACAAAAGTAATATGCTTAACATTTTGTTTAAGAGAATTTTTATTGGTATCTTTCAAAATGTCCTGTCTCGGAATACTATCCACTATGGATGCTTGTTTGAGCATCCAATTGGGATAATTTCGATTTTGAAGTCTCTGGTTCATTACAATTACTTCCTGTTTGAATCTAGACTCTGATATAGTATTTATTTTGTACAAACAAGTTCACCTATTGGTCATTTTTTATAATTTGTTTACAGTGACATGAGGTTGCCAAAAGAGCTGAATTTGTAGTCATATTTTTTAAAGGAACTACTGAAAAAATTAGTAGAAGAATTATTGCTAAGTGTAATATCCCAAAAATGTATGTCTGATATTTCAACATCATAGGTAAATTTCAATTTCATATTGTTTTGATTAAAATATTGCACAAACTCCACTGCTGACTTCGGGGTATCCTCCCATATCAGGAGGAGGTCATCGATTTAACGTCCGTTCATGGGAGCAGAATGGGTTTGAGTCAGAAAAAATGTACAATTCTTCCAGCGAGACATATAGATATTTGCTATGGATGGAGAAAAGCCTGATCCCATGGAGGCACCTTGTCTTTGACAAAAAGAACCATTGAACAAGGGTTAGGGGTCAAGTTCCTGCTTCTGCACAAGGGGAATCTCGAGCCATCCCTGCTGCGGTCTCCCATCCGTCTCCGGCCACAGTGGACTCTGCTCAGCTTAGACGTTGGTCCCAGCGTCTCGCCCAGTCTAACATTGTGCAGAGGATTACTGCTGCTCCTCCAGGCTCTACTATTGTAGCCAGTACTGGTTAGCGGCGAGCAGACGTCTTTAGGACAAAGTCCTTGCTTTCCCCTTCTGAGCATGCCCAGAGTAAGATCTCTCATTGGAGATCAGGGGTCACATGCTCAGGTACTGCAGCAGCTCCTATTGGTCCGCCAGGAATGTCCTGAAACCACTTGTGTTCTGGAGCAGTTTCCTATTGGTCCTTATCTGGCAGGCCCTGTAGTTGCTACTATAAAAGGGTGGCATGGTCGCCGTGCCGCCATGCGCAAGTATCAATCACATTATGTGCTTTGCGCCAGGGTGATCTTGCACGCATGTGTTAGGGCTCGACTGAAATAAGCCCCTAGAATACCGGCACCTCCGGTGAGGAGATTGTATGCACGTGTTTAGGGCTCAGCTGAAATAAGCCCCTAGAATACCGGCTTCTCCGGTGAGGAGATTGTCTGATTGCGTTACTACGGACTGCTGTCCGCACAGCAGTTGTCTGTGCATACCTGTGGAGTTAACAGGACACAGTCCATATTTCTGCGTTTCTACCTTAGCGACTCTGTGGCTTAACAGAGTTCGCTTATACCGCCATATAGGGCCACAGTGTCCATAGTTGCGACTGTAAAGTAACAGAGTTCGCCACACACCGCCATCCTACTAGCAGAAGGCTCTGCCTGCACGGTGGACCCCGGACTGCGAACGCACTTATTATTTATATTTATTTTGTGCGTTCCGCCAGCCCTAACATAATACTAGCACCAGGGTCTGGCTAGTAAAATGGCGGACGATCAGCATCTACTGCAGGACATCCAACAACTGGAGGGTAGGTTGGCAGCTCTTGAGCGCACAACCTCAGCTGTGGATGTTACCGCAGTCGCTGTTCAGGCTGCTAGCGTGGCTGCAGCCAGTGTGTCCACTGCCACCTCCGTCCCCACATTATCCCACCTCCCACTTCCAGACAAGTTTGCTGGTGACAGCAAGCAATGTCGGGGATTCGTGAGTCAGTGCTCTATACAACTCGAGCTTCTGGCTGCATGTTTCCCCACGGATCGGGCACAAGTGGGTTTTGTAATATCTCTTCTGTCGGGCAGAGCATTGTAGTGGGCCACCCAGCTGTGGGAGCGTGACGACCGTGTGGTGCGGAGTGCTCCTCATTTTCTGGAGGCTCTAAAAAAGGTTTTTCTAGGACCTCAGGTCACCCACGATGTGGCGCTCCAACTCCTGGCAAGTTCACAGGGTTCGTCCTTGGTCAGCTGTTTTGCTGTCCAATTTCGGACTCTGTCCTCGGAGTTGGACTGGCCAGATAAAGTCCTCATTCCCGTGTTTTGGAAAGGACTAGCGGGCCATGTGAAAGATGCCTTGGCTACCAGGGAGATTCCCGCCACACTGGAGAAGCTTATCGCCATATCTACCCGCATCGACCTCCGTTTTCACGAGCGGAGGTTGGAGCGGTCCCAGTGTATGCAGAGGTTCCGGCTGGCTCCCACCTTCGCCAGACCTCTGGAATCTTTCAGCCAGGCGCCCGACTCCCATGAGTCCATGGAGGTTTCTCGAGCAGGACCTAAGTCCCGGGCCGCTCGAGTACCCGTGGTCTGTAACATCAGCCAGCAGTTAGGACATTATGCCAACAAATGTCCACAGCGGTCGGGAAAACAGTCGCGTCAAGTGATCTTGGGAGGAGGTTCACTAGACACTGCGGCATTCTCCTCCAAGTTGTCCTTTAAGGGGACAATTACTGTAGGTCCATCCACTCTCACCGCCGAGCTCTGTGTGGATTCTGGAGCCGAGGGGAATTTCATGTCCTCTGCCTTTGCTCTCCGCCACACTATACCTCTGGTGATGCTCGCCAAACCGGTGACTGTGCGCGTAGTGAATGGATCGACTCTGCCCTCACAAATCACCCACCAGACTATCCCTCTCACGTTGTCTATGTCCCCTTCCCATCAGGAGAGTACAGGTCCTTCTCAAAAAATTAGCATATAGTGCTAAATTTCATTATTTTTCATAATGTAATGATTACAATTAAACTTTCATATATTTTAGATTCATTACACACCAACTGAAATTTGTCAGGTCTTTTATTGTTTTAATACTGATGATTTTGCCATACAACTCCTGATAACCCAAAAAACCTGTCTCAAAAAATTAGCATATCAAGAAAAGGTTCTCTAAACGACCTATTACCCTAATCTTCTGAATCAACTAATTAACTCTAAACACATGCAAAAGATTCCTGAGGCTTTTAAAAACTCCCTGCCTGGTTCATTACTCAAAACCCCCATCATGGGTAAGACTAGCGACCTGACTGATGTCAAGAAGGCCATCATTGACACCCTCAAGCAAGAGGGTAAGACCCAGAAAGAAATTTCTCAACAAATAGGCTGTTCCCAGAGTGCTGTATCAAGGCACCTCAATGGGAAGTCTGTTGGAAGGAAACAATGTGGCAGAAAACGCTGTACAATGAGAAGAGGTGACCGGACCCTGAGGAAGATTGTGGAGAAGGACCGATTCCAGACCTTGGGGGACCTGAGGAAGCAGTGGACTGAGTCTGTTGTAGAAACATCCAGAGCCACCGTGCACAGGCGTGTGCAGGAAATGGGCTACAGGTGCCGCATTCCCCAGGTAAAGCCACTTTTGAACCATAAACAGCAGCAGAAGCGCCTGACCTGGGCTACAGAGAAGCAGCACTGGACTGTTGCTAAGTGGTCCCAAGTACTTTTTTCTGATGAAAGCAAATTTTGCATGTCATTCGGAAATCAAGGTGCCAGAGTCTGGAGGAAGACTGGGGAGAAGGAAATGCCAAAATGCCTGAAGTCCAGTGTCAAGTACCCACAGTCAGTGATGGTGTGGGGTGCCATGTCAGCTGCTGGTGTTGGTCCACTGTGTTTCATCAAGGGCAGGGTCAATGCAGCTAGCTATCAGGAGATTTTGGAGCACTTCATGCTTCCATCGGCTGAAATGCTTTATGGAGATGAAGATTTCATTTTTCAGCATGACCTGGCACCTGCTCACAGTGCCAAAACCACTGGTAAATGGTTTACTGACCATGGTATTACTGTGCTCAATTGGCCTGCCAACTCTCCTGACCTGAACCCCATAGAGAATCTGTGGGATATTGTGAAGAGAAAGTTGAGAGACGCAAGACCCAACACTCTGGATGAGCTTAAGGCCGCTATCGAAGCATCCTGGGCCTCCATAACACCTCAGCAGTGTCACAGGCTGATTGCCTCCATGCCATGCCGCATTGAAGCAGTCATTTCTGCAAAAGGATTCCCGACCAAGTATTGAGTGCATAACTGAACATTATTATTTGATGCTTTTTTTGTTTGTTTTTAAAAAACACTTTTATTTTATTGGACGGTTGAAATATGTTAATTTTTTGAGACAAGTTTTTTGGGTTATCAGGAGTTGTATGGCAAAATCATCAGTATTAAAACAATAAAAGACCTGACAAATTTCAGTTGGTGTGTAATGAATCTAAAATATATGAAAGTTTAATTGTAATCATTACATTATGGAAAATAATGAAATTTAGCACTATATGCTAATTTTTTGAGAAGGACCTGTATTTCCTTTCTTGTCCTGCCCAAGGGAATAGACGAGGTGTTGCTGTGAGTACTTTGGCTCTGTCACCACTCTCCCCATATTGAGTGGTCCTCTGGGAGGATACTGGGTTGGGGTGATTCATGTAGAGGCAGGTGGGTCAGGGAGTGCGATCAGGTCACCACCACAGAGATACTCGTAGATCTCACTTCTCTCCCCCAGTGTTATTGGTCATACGCAGACGTTTTCTCCAAGAAGGCGGCGGAGACTCTTCCACCTCATCGCCCCTACGACTGTCCTATTGATCTCTTGCCTGGAGCAGAACCTCCTCGGGGAAGAGTCTATCCCCTCTCGCTTCCTGAGACGGAGGCCATGTCCCAGTATATTCAGGAGAATCTGGCAAGAGGGTTCATTAGGAAGTCGGTGTCACCAGCAGGGGCGGGGTTCTTCTTCGTGCAAAAGAAGAACGGAGAATTACGTCCATGTATTGACTACAGGGGTCTTAACGTCATCACCGTCAAGAATAAGTACCCGTTGCCCCTAATCTCTGAGCTCTTTGATAGGCTCCGAGGAGCAAGGGTATTTACCAAGCTAGATCTACGTGGTGCCTATAACCTAATTCGCATCCATGAGGGGGACGAGTGGAAGACAGCTTTTAACACCAGGGATGGGCATTATGAATACCTGGTGATGCCCTTCGGGCTCTGTAATGCTCCCGCTGTTTTCCAAGATTTTGTTAATTACATCTTCCGGGATATGTTTTCCACCTCTGTAGTAGTCTATCTGGATGATATTCTCATCTTTTCACCAGATATAGACTCTCACCGGAGGGATGTCAACAAAGTCTTCTACCTCTTACGGGCAAACTCCCTCTATGCCAAGCTGTAGAAATGTGTGTTTGAGCAGGAGTCCTTACCTTTCCTGAGCTATATTGTAGCGTCGGCGTCCCGGCCCTCTGCCAGGCAGGGACGCCGTTCCCCTTACCAGCGCTCTGCATCCTCAGCGCCCCTAGCGTCCTCAGCGCCCCCAGCGTCCTCGGCGTCCTCCTTCCACCCTGTTGGTCCCGCGCGCTCCTTCCCTGCTGCTGGACTTAGGGCGCGCGCCCGCACCCTCCCCCGCTCTTAAAAGAGCCGCGCGCATTTTCCAAATTAGTCTCCGGCCAATGCCGGAGGACTCCACCCTATATTAAGGGCTTCCTCCTTAATGGAGGTGCCCGAGCAATGTTGTTGTTGCACTGTATAACTCTGCTTCAGCCCTCAGCTCCTGTTACCAGTTGCCTGCCTGTTACCTGTCTGCTTGCTGTCTGCCATCTGACTGCAGACCTCCCCAGAGGTTCGGACATCACCTGCAGTGATCCCCGGCTATTACAGAGACTCTTGCCTGCTCACTTGGGAGCGATCATCTGCCATCCAACTGCAGCTCTATCCGAAGGTTCGGACTTCATCAGCAGTGATCACCGGCTACTCCAGAGACTCTTGCCTGCTCACTTGGGAGCGATCATCTGCCATCCGACTGCAGCTCTATCCGAAGGTTCGGACTTCATCAGCAGTGATCACCGGCTACTCCAGAGACTCTTGCCTGCTCACTTGGGAGCGATCATCTGCCATCTGACTGCAGCTTTATCCGAAGGTTCGGACATCTCCAGCAGTGATCACCGGCTACTCCAGAGACTCCTGCCTGCTCGCTTGGGAGCGATCATCTGCCATCGGACTGCAGCCTACCAGGAGGCTCCAACATCTCAGGTCGTATAAGCCTGTATATTCAGTAACTGTCCTGGTCACTTGCTGTGACAACCTGCCTGTCCAGAGACTGCCCTGGTCACTTGCTGTGACAACCTGCCTGCCCAGAGACTGCCCTGGTCACTTGCTGTGACAACCTGCCTGCCCAGAGACTGCCCTGGTCACTTGCTGTGACAACCTGCCTGCCCAGAGACTGCCCTGGTCACTTGCTGTGACAACCTGCCTGCCCAGAGACTGCACTAGTCACTTGCTGTGACAACCTGCCTGCCCAGAGACTGCCCTGGTCACTTGCCGTGACAACCTGCCTACCCAGAGACTGCCCTGGTCACTTGCCGTGACAACCTGCCTACCCAGAGACTGCCCTTGTCTCTTGCCGTGACAACCTGCCTACCCAGAGACTGTCCTTGTCACTTCCCGTGAATTCCTGTCTGTATTCCCCGGGCGCCACCTGCTCTCTTACAAGTATACTGTCTTGTATAATAAAGCTCAGTGGTTTCACCTACCAGACCCGTTACAGTTTGCTCGGGCCATGGAACCCGGTGGCACCCAAACCCCTTCACTTCCAGAACTGTGTCATGAGCTGTCTCGCCAGAGGTCTCAACAGGAGGCTATCCTGGGTCACCTGCGGAACGTCAATTCCCGCTTGGACACTTTGAATCCATCACCAGCAACTACCGCTGGAGCCATGACTCACAATCCGGCAGTCTCGCTGCTTCCCAATTCCGTGATTTCCATTCCCGGACCTCGTCTTTCAGCTCCTCCTAGGTTTGGAGGCGACCCTGTTCTGGCTCGTGGTTTCATTAACCAGTGCACCCTGCATTTCGAACTCCTGGCACACCAGTTTAACTCTGACCGGGCCAAAATTGCCTTCATCATGTCCCATCTCACCGGAGAGGCTCTGGCCTGGCTTAATCCTCTCTGGGAGAGAGAAGATCCTCTGGTATCTGACCTGCCTGCTTTTCTCTCAGCCTTCCGGAAGATATTCGACGAACCTGGACGGAAGACCTCCTCTGCATCATCTCTGTTGCGTCTCCGTCAGGAGAGTCTCACCGTTGGTCAATATGCCATACGGTTCCGTACTCTAGCCTCTGAGTTGGCTTGGGACAATAACGCCCTGATTTCGGTCTTCTGGGAGGGTCTGTCCGGTCGTATTAAAGATGAACTTGCTGGTCGGGACATTCCAACCCCCCTTGATGATTTAATAAATCTTGCCAATCGAATTGATCTACGGTTCCAGGAACGTGCCAAAGAGGTCACCCGTGAGAGAGGGTTTCCTCGTCGTGCACCCTCGTTTCAGAGACCTATAACCCCTTCCGTTTCTCCCCAGATGCACACTGCTGAGCCTATGCAGGTCGACCAGACCAAGATGGTCAAAGCCCGTCAGGACTCACGCCGTGCCGAGAGGAGTTGCTTCTACTGTGGCAGTAAGGAGCACTGGATCCGTACCTGTCCGGAGAGGTCGGGAAACGCCTGTGTCTAGGTTCGCTCGGAGAGGTCCACCTAGACCAGAATAAATCCTCTTCATCTCTGCTGCTGTCTGTCTCTATTCTCATCGGTAAGAACCGTTACTTCGAACTGGCCCAACTTGATTCTGGAGCAGCTGGGAATCTTGTTTCACAGGCTCTAGTAGAGAAGTATCGCATTCCCACCAAACCTCTGGTTGAACCAGTATCTGTTGCTGCTGTGGATGGGGTCTCCTACCTCGTCCCATCCAACTTATCACCGAAGCCATAACCCTGCAGGTGGGAATGTTGCATTCTGAGAGCATCTCGTTTCATGTTTTACCTGGACTCTCTCATGCTTTCTTACTAGGTCTGCCTTGGCTCCAAAAACATGCACCCGTGCTCGACTGGCAGAATGGAGAGATTCTTCGCTGGGGACAGGACTGTCATAAAACGTGTCTGGTGCCTGTCCATCCCGTCCGTTCTTCTCCTACACCTGCTAATCTACCTGGACTCCCGATTCCATATTGGTCATTCGCTGATGTCTTTAATAAAAAGGAAGCAGAGACATTACCCCCGCATAGACCATATGATTGCCCGATCGACCTGCTACCCGGTACTACGCCTCCCCGTGGGCGTATTTACCCATTGTCCGCTGCAGAGACCAGGTCGATGTCAGAATATATCGAGGAGAATTTAGCGAAAGGATTCATCCGGAAATCTACCTCCCCCGCGGGAGCAGGTTTCTTTTTTGTAAAAAAGAAAGACGGATCTCTCCGTCCCTGTATTGACTACGGAGGCCTAAATTTGATCACGGTGAAGAATAAGTACCCTCTTCCGCTCATTCCGGAGTTGTTTGATCGTCTTAGAGGGGCTAGAATCTTCACTAAACTGGATCTTCGTGGAGCATACAACCTGGTTCGTATCCGTCGAGGAGATGAATGGAAGACGGCATTCAACACCCGGGATGGCCACTACGAGTATCTGGTTATGCCCTTTGGTCTCTGTAATGCTCCAGCAGTCTTTCAGGAGTTGGTCAATGACATCTTCCGGGACCTCCTCTACTCCTGCGTTGTGGTGTACCTTGACGACATCTTGGTCTTCTCTCCGGATCTCCAGTCTTACCGGAGGGATGTTTGTCAGGTTCTGCTCAGGCTCAGGCAGAATCACCTCTTCGCCAAATATGAGAAGTGCCTCTTTGAGCAGACCTCGCTTCCGTTTCTGGGCTACATTATCTCTCAGACTGGCCTACGAATGGATCCGGAGAAACTGTCTGCCATCGAGAAGTGGCCCCGACCAGAGGGGTTGAAGGCCATTCAGTGGTTCCTGGGATTCGCTAACTATTACCGTCTCTTCATACCGCACTTCTCTTCCAGGACTGCTCCTATCTCAGCGCTTACCCGCAAGGATGCTAACCCCAAACAGTGGACACCCGAAGCAGAGGAGGCCTTTCTTTCCTTGAAACAAGCCTTCTCTTCCGCTCCAGTGCTGCATCGCCCGGACGGCAACAAGCAGTTCTTCCTGGAGGTGGACGCTTCCTCTGCTGGAGCCGGAGCGGTACTTACTCAAAAATCTTCATCCGGGAAGATGGTTTCCTGTGGTTTCTTCTCCAAACTCTTCTCCTCCTCCGAGCGCAACTACTCCATAGGAGATCGAGAGTTATTGGCCATTAAGTTGGCATTGGAGGAGTGGCGTTACCTACTCGAGGGGGCTCTTCATCCGGTAATCATCTACACGGACCACAAAAATCTGTCTTACCTTCAGCATGCTCAGAGACTTAACCCTCGCCAAGCCCGGTGGTCCTTGTTTTTTGCCCGCTTTGATTTTCTTTTGCATTTTCGCCCGGCTGACAAAAACATCAAGGCGGATGCCTTGTTCCGGTCCTTCCTGGTGTCGGATCTCGAAGATGAGCCTAAACATATCATTGATCCCGCCAGAGTGATGCAAGTGGCTCCCGTGAGTCTAAATCGTCTCCCTCCTGGTAAGACGTTCGTATCAGAGACTGATCGGAAGAGAATTCTACATTGGGGTCATTCGTCTAAACTCGCTGGCCACGCTGGTCAGAAAAAGACCCTCCAACTCATTACCCGGCATTATTGGTGGCCTACCCTGCACAAAGACGTGATAGACTTTGTTTCTGCCTGTGTCTCCTGTGCCCGCAACAAAGTTCCGAGACACCTGCCTGCCGGCCATCTTCTTCCGCTTCCTGTACCCGCTGCTCCCTGGCAACATATAGCCATGGACTTCATTACGGATCTGCCCGTCTCTGCCGGTTGTACGGTCATTTGGGTGGTCGCTGACCGCTTTTCCAAGATGGCTCACTTCATTCCTCTGCCAGGTCTTCCGTCTGCACCCGAGTTGGCTAAAGACTTTATCCGCCACATCTTCCGTCTTCATGGTCTGCCTCGTCACATTGTGTCGGATCGTGGGGTACAGTTCACCTCACGTTTCTGGAGAGCTACTTGTAAGTTACTAGACGTCACCTTGGATTTCTCCTCCGCTTACCATCCACAGTCCAATGGACAAGTTGAGCGAATAAATCAGAATCTGACCAGCTATCTCCGACACTTCGTTAATGCTCATCATTCTGATTGGGTGGAGCTCCTGCCTTGGGCCGAATTCTCTTATAATAATCACGAGAGCGAATCGTCCACCAAGTCTCCGTTTTTTATAGTCTTCGGTCAGCACCCTCGGATTCCTGTCCCCATTTCCATCTCTGTGGACAATCCAGCTGCGGAATCTCTGGTTAGAGAATTCTCCTCCATCTGGGAGAGTACTGTCACGCTGTATAGCAGATATATATATGAGATGTCAGTAATCTATATCAAAAGGGCAACATACTATATAACATGCGCATAGATATATTATAACATGGATTTACCTGATAGAATGTCCAGTGGGTCAAAACGGAATCCGCTATACGCTGTCTCCGGCTAGAGGGTGATCGGGGTCTAAGCTGACCCTGAACTGGGGTCCCAACTAATCCCTCAACCTGGAGGTACTGTTAAAGGTACAGAGGTCCAGGCCACCAGCGTAAACCCTGTCTCCTATCAATCCCTGCCAACTGTATTCTAGTCCTAAGAAGGACCCTGAATACCACCAAAGGGAATGAACAGGTAACGGATAATGAACAGAAAGACATACAAGAAAGAGAAGGAATAAAGTAAATAAAGTCTTACATACAACACTCACACACAGTAGGAACACCTAAGGTCTCAGAGATAATCTATAAGCTATAAGAGTAAAAACAACTAATGAACTCTTAGCTTAAATATTCTCAGAACCGATCCAGTCTGCTGAACTACATGAATGCTTTCACCGGCGTCTAACACCCAGACTGGCAGAAATATAAAGGAAACTAATTAGAACACAATCAAAAGCAGCCGGGCGAGGCTGCACCTAGCCTTAGCAAAGAGCTAGGAAAAATTAACTCTCACATTACCAAAAAACAAAGAAACAGCAGCTCAGCTGTGAGAAGTCAGAATGTGCAATCGCGACGATCTTCGTGGCGATGCACCCATGACAGTACCCCCCCTTCTACGAGGGGCCTCCGGACCCTCATGACCAGGTCTGTCCGGGTGAGTTGTGTGAAAGGTCCGTCCACGTTATCATTGACCACCACTGAAGGAGGTAGAGGTGACGGTATGACTGGTGCCACATACTTTTTAAGTAATGACTTGTGAAACACATTATGAATTTTAAACGTAGGAGGGAGGTCCAGACGAAATGCCACAGGATTAATTATGGAGCTGATCCTGTACGGCCCGATGAATCTGGGACCCAACCCCCAGGAGGGAACTTTAAGTTTAATATTCCTGGTAGACAACCACACCAGATCATTCACCTTCAGATCTCGACCAGAAACTCTCCCCCTATCAGCCATCCGTTTGTAACGGTTCTCCGTAACCTTCAGTCTTAACTGATCTGGCACTATCAGTCTCCCTGGAAGTCCCACAGGGGCGTCCCCTGAGCCCCCAATACCTCCCCCTCAAGCTCAGAGCATACAGCTGACACCACAACTCCCTCCTGAGGAATAGGAACCGGATCATCCATCCTCCCGGTCCCTGGGAAAGTACGAGATAAGGCATCAGGAAGCAACTTTATTGAGCAGTCATATGCGCGATGAGGAGGTAACTCTTTACACCCTCCTCTGAGAACATCTCCCCAAAGTCCTCCAGAAAAGGAGGCAAAGTCCTAGGCACAACCGCACCGATGACCGTGCTCATGCAGTTATTCTTGCAAAATTCACCCCACTGGCTTATCTTTCTGGATTGCCAATCAATCACTGGGTTATGTTTAGCCAACCAAGGAAGTCCCAACACAATAGGAGTAGGTAGACCCTCCAACACATAACAAGACAATTGCTCTTTATGTATTGCCCCTACTCGAAGATCTATGTTATGAACAGCTTGAACCAAGCTACCTTGACCAAGAGGTCTAGAATCAATAGAGAGTATAGGGACCGGTTTGGCCAATACACTCAGTTGCATACCATGCACCTGGGCAAACCGAGCGTCCACAAGATTAGCCCCGGACCCACTATCAAGAAAAACAGAAATCCTCTCAGTTCTAGTACCAATCACCACCTCCGCAGGCACGATAAACTGAGAGGGATTTGGGGACGAAATACAGACTCCCAGGTTAACTCCTTGGGTCAAAGAGGTCCGGGATGGACAACCCCCAACAAAATGTCCCTCTCTCCCGCAAAAGAAACACCTTCTAGCCTTGCGGCGCACCGCCGATTCCCTCCTACAAAATGATGTCCCTCCCAACTGCATGGGTTCCTCAGAACAGACCAGGGGAACCTCAGTATAAGGGACTTTAGTAGTAGGTGGAGTCATCATGGGGGGCGGAGTTACCTCGCGTCTTCCCGAAGTCGTCTATCAATGCGAATAGCAAGGGCCATAGCAGCCTCCAGTGATGGAGGAGAATCATACTGAGCCAACACATCTTTTAATTTGTCAGACAACCCTTGACAAAACTGGCTCCTAAGAGCTGGGTCATTCCACTGAGTATCTGTTGCCCATCTACGGAACTCAGAAGAATATTCCTCCGCTGGACGATTTCCCTGCCGTATTTTACGTAACTTTGTTTCAGCAAGGGAAACTCGATCCGGATCATCATATACCAGACCCAGGGCAGTAAAAAATCGATCCACTGACTGGAGATCTGGGGAGCCTGGAGGAATAGAGAACGCCCAAGATTGAGGGTCCCCTTGTAAGAGCGAGATAACAATTCCCACCCTCTGCTCCTCACTCCCAGATGACCGAGGCCGCAGCCGAAAGTACAATTTACATGCCTCCCGGAAAGTAAAAAATTTGTCCCGCCCACCAGTGAACCTGTCCGGGAGAGCAACCTTAGGTTCAGATCTGGTTTGCTCTGGGAGGGACAAAACCTTGGACTTAATGTCTGCAAATTCCATGGACAACCCCTGCAACTGTCGGGCCAGCTGGGCTACTGGATCCATGACAGCTGGGGAGAATTTTTTTGGTCCGGTGAAAATGTCACGCTGTATAGCAGATAATATATATGAGATGTCAGTAATCTATATCAAAAGGGCAACATACTATATAACATGCGCATAGATATATTATAACATGGATTTACCTGATAGAATGTCCAGTGGGTCAAACGGAATCCGCTATACGCTGTCTCCGGCTAGAGGGTGATCGGGGTCTAAGCTGACCCTGAACTGGGGTCCCAACTAATCCCTCAACCTGGAGGTACTGTTAAAGGTACAGAGGTCCAGGCCACCAGCGTAAACCCTGTCTCCTATCAATCCCTGCCAACTGTATTCTAGTCCTAAGAAGGACCCTGATACCACCAAAGGGAATGGTCTAACACCCAACAGGTAACGGATAATGAACAGAAAGACATACAAGAAAGAGAAGGAATAAAGTAAATAAAGTCTTACATACAACACACACACACAGTAGGAACACCTAAGGCTCAGAGATAATCTATAAGCTATAAGAGTAAAAACAACTAATGAACTCTTAGCTTAAATATTCTCAGAACCGATCCAGTACTGCTGAACTACATGAATGCTTTCACCGGCGTCTAACACCCAGACTGGCAGAAATATAAAGGAAACTAATTAGAACACAATCAAAAGCAGCCGGGCGAGGCTGCACCTAGCCTTAGCAAAGAGCTAGGAAAATTAACTCTCACATTACAAAAAACAAAGAAACAGCAGCTCAGCTGTGAGAAGTCAAATGTGCAATCGCGACGATCTCTCGTGCGATGCACCCATGACAAGTACCCGGTCCCACTCATTCAGTCATCCGAGCGCATGAAAAGACATGCTGACAAGAAACGTCTGGATCCTCCTCAATTCCGTCCTGGGGACAAAGTCTGGCTTTCGTCCAAATATGTTCGGCTCAAAATTCCTTCCTACAAGTTAGGTCCTCGGTTTATCGGTCCTTTTGAGGTCATCAGGCAGATCAACCCAGTGTCCTATAAATTGAAACTCCCGGCCAATTTGCGAATTCCTAACTCTTTTCATGTGTCTCTCCTCAAACCTGTGGTACTTAACTCTTTTTTCAAGTCTACAGGTACACCTCCTGCTCCAGTGTCTGCTGATGATGAATTTGAGGTAGAGAACATTCTGGCCACAAAAAGGGTAGGAAGAAAGACTTATTTTTTGGTGGATTGGAAGGGGTTTGGTCCTGAGGAGAGAACCTGGGAGCCTCGGGAGAACATCCATGCCCCTCTCATCCTAGCTAAATTTCTTTCTGGCCTAAAGAAGGGGGGGCCTAGAGGGGGGGTACTGTAGCGTCGGCGTCCCGGCCCTCTGCCAGGCAGGGACGCCGTTCCCCTTACCAGCGCTCTGCGTCCTCAGCGCCCCCAGCGTCCTCAGCGCCCCCAGCGTCCTCGGCGTCCTCCTTCCACCCTGTTGGTCCCGCGCGCTCCTTCCCTGCTGCTGGACTTAGGGCGCGCGCCCGCACCCTCCCCCGCTCTTAAAGGAGCCGCGAGCATTTTCCAAATTAGTCTCCGGCCAATGCCGGAGGACTCCACCCTATATTAAGGGCTTCCTCCTTAATGGAGGTGCCCGAGCAATGTTGTTGTTGCACTGTATAACTCTGCTTCAGCCCTCAGCTCCTGTTACCAGTTGCCTGCCTGTTACCTGTCTGCTTGCTGTCTGCCATCTGACTGCAGACCTCCCCAGAGGTTCGATCATCACCTGCAGTGATCCCCGGCTATTACAGAGACTCTTGCCTGCTCACTTGGGAGCGATCATCTGCCATCCAACTGCAGCTCTATCCGAAGGTTCGGACTTCATCAGCAGTGATCACCGGCTACTCCAGAGACTCTTGCCTGCTCACTTGGGAGCGATCATCTGCCATCCGACTGCAGCTCTATCCGAAGGTTCGGACTTCATCAGCAGTGATCACCGGCTACTCCAGAGACTCTTGCCTGCTCACTTGGGAGCGATCATCTGCCATCCGACTGCAGCTTTATCCGAAGGTTCGGACATCTCCAGCAGTGATCACCGGCTACTCCAGAGACTCCTGCCTGCTCGCTTGGGAGCGATCATCTGCCATCGGACTGCAGCCTACCAGGAGGCTCCAACATCTCAGGTCGTATAAGCCTGTATATTCAGTAACTGTCCTGGTCACTTGCTGTGACAACCTGCCTGTCCAGAGACTGCCCTGGTCACTTGCTGTGACAACCTGCCTGCCCAGAGACTGCCCTGGTCACTTGCTGTGACAACCTGCCTGCCCAGAGACTGCCCTGGTCACTTGCTGTGACAACCTGCCTGCCCAGAGACTGCCCTGGTCACTTGCTGTGACAACCTGCCTGCCCAGAGACTGCCCTAGTCACTTGCTGTGACAACCTGCCTGCCCAGAGACTGCCCTAGTCACTTGCTGTGACAACCTGCCTGCCCAGAGACTGCCCTGGTCACTTGCCGTGACAACCTGCCTACCCAGAGACTGCCCTGGTCACTTGCCGTGACAACCTGCCTACCCAGAGACTGCCCTGGTCTCTTGCCGTGACAACCTGCCTACCCAGAGACTGTCCTTGTCACTTCCCGTGAATTCCTGTCCGTATTCCCCGGGCGCCACCTGCTCTCTTACAAGTATACTGTCTTGTATAATAAAGCTCAGTGGTTTCACCTACTAGACCCGTTACATATATCATCTCCGTCCAGTGATTGGCTATGGATCCTGCCAAACTACAGGCTGTAATGGACTGGCAAGAACCCCATTCTCTTAAAGCGGTGCAGCGCTTTATGAGGTTCATTAATTATTATCGTCAGTTCATCCCCCATTTATCGACTTTGGTAGCTCCCTTGGTAGCCCTCACCAAGAAGGGAGCAAATGCCAAGTTGTGGTCTGAGGAGGTCTCCAAGGCTTTCTCTTCCATCAAGTCGCATTTTACCAGTGCTCCCATATTACATCGCCCTGATGTTGATAAGCCGTTTATTTTAGAGGTGGATGCCTCTTCTGTTGGTGCTGGAGCAGTCCTTTATCAAAAGGATGCTCAAGGTCAGAAGCATCCCTGTTTCTTCTTTTCTAAGACCTTTACACCAGCAGAGAGGAATTATTCCATCGGGACAGGGAGTTGCTGGCTATGAAGTTGGCCTTCTCTGAGTGGAGACATCTTCTGGATGGGGCTCGTTTTCCCTTCCAAGTCTTCACCGACCACAAGAACTTGGTATATTTGCAAACGGCTCAGCGGCTAAATTCTCGCCAGGCCAGATGGTCCCTATTCTTCTCTCGGTTTCACTTTGAGGAGCCTCGGCTTATTGTCCCCGAAGAGAGCCTGAGAACTGTAGCCCCGTTTCGCTAGAGTCTGTGCCTTTGGGCAAGACTTTTGTGCCCACTAATTTGCGACCGGAGGTACTCTCTTGGGCACACTCGTCCAGGGTGGGTGGACACTTTGGGGCAAAGAGGACAACAGAATTATTGGCGAGGACATACTGGTGACCACATATGGCCCGTGACGTCAGGGAGTATGTTCAGGTGTGTGTCTCCTGCGCCCGGAACAAGTCCCCTCGACAACGGCCAGCTGGGTTACTTTTTCCTTTGCCGGGGGCAGACAGACCCTGGGAGATGGTCGGGATGGACTTTGTGGTGGGCTTACCCAAGTCTCGGGGTTGCACTATCATTTGGGTGATCACCGACCACTTCTCCAAAATGGTGCACTTAGTGCCGCTACCCCGGTTACCTTCTGCACGGGCCTTGGCAGCATTATTTATTAGACACATCTTCCGTCTACACGGTATGCCAGACAAGATTGTCAGCGATCGAGGTCCCCAATTTGCGTCTCGGTTCTGGAGAGAGTTGTGTCATCTACACTGTATTGAGTTAAACCTCTCCTCTGCATATCATCCCGAGACGAATGGGTTGGTAGAGAGGGCTAACCAGACCTTGGTTACATACTTGCGACATTTTGTCTCTGCCAGGCAGGATGACTGGGCATCCTTGCTCCCGTGGGCGGAGTTCGCTCTAAACAATGCTGTGGCTGACTCCACCGGACAGACCCCATTCCTCTTAAATTACGGCCAGCATCCGCGGGTACCGGTGCCCATGCCCGTGACTTCCGCCGACTCCAGGGTGGCAAACTGGGCTGTGGCGGCACGGGACATATGGGACCGCACCCAGGATGCCATTCAGGCTTCCAAGGAAAGGATGAGGTCTTCTGCCGATGCCCATCGGCGTCCCGCTCCGACATTTGCTCCTGGCGACCTAGTGTGGCTCTCCGCCCGAAAAATCAGGCTAAGGGTGGAATCCACTAAGTTGGCATCCCGCTATTTGGGTCCCTTCAAGGTTCTCGAGCAGGTGAACCCTGTGGTTTATCGTTTGGCCCTTCCGCCTCGCCTTGGTATCTCCGACACCTTCCATGTGTCCCTCCTAAAACCCGTGGTCATCTCCCGGTTGCCTGAGTCATCTGCCGGGACGTCGGGTTCATCTACGGACGATTATGAGTTGAACGCCATTGTAGGGTGCTAGGTGGTACGGGGCAAAAAATTTTTTTGGGTGGATTGGAGGGGTTATGGGCCTGAGGATAGGTCCTGGGAGCCTGCCAAACATATTCATGTTCCGCAGCTCATCGCTACCTTTGAACGTAGCGAGGCCCAAAGAAGTGGGGCCCTAGGAGGGGGGGTAATGTTAGGGGTCGAGTTCCCGCTTCTGCACAAAGGGAGTCTCGAGCCGTCCCTGTTGCGGTCTCCCATCCGTCTAACGGCCGCAGTGGACTCTGCTCAGCTTAGAAATCGGTCCCAGCGTCTCGCCCAGTCTAACATTGTGCAGAGGATTACTGCTGCTCCTCCAGGCTCTGCTATTGTAGCCAGTACTGGTTAGCGGCGAGCAGACGTCTTTAGGACAAAGTCCTTGCTTTCCCCTTCTGAGCATGCCCAGAGTAAGATCTCTCATTGGAGATCAGGGGTCACATGCTCAGGTACTGCAGCAGCTCCTGTTGGTCCGCCAGGAAGGTCCTGAAACCACTTGTGTTCTGGAGCAGTTTCCTATTGGTCCTTATCTGGCAGGCCCTGTAGTTGCTACTATAAAAGGGTGGCATGGTCGTGCCGCCATGCGCTAGTATCAATCACATTATGTGCTTTGCGCCAGGGTGATCTTGCATGCATGTGTTAGGGCTCGGCTGAAATAAGTCCCTAGAATACCGGCACCTCCGGTGAGGAGATTGTATGCACGTGTTTAGGGCTCGGCTGAAATAAGCCCCTAGAATACCGGCTTCTCCGGTGAGGAGATTGTCTGATTGCGTTACTACGGGCTGCTGTCCGCACAGCAGTTGTCTGTGCATACCTGTGGAGTTAACAGGACACAGTCCATATTTCTGCGTTTCTACCTTAGCGACTCTGTGGCGTAACAGAGTTCGCTTATACCGCCATATAGGACCACAGTGTCCATAGTTGCGACTCTGTGAAGTAACAGAGTTCGCCACACCGCCATCCTACTAGCAGCAGGCTCTGCCTGCACGGTGGACCCCGGGCTGCGAACGCACTTATTATTTATATTTATTTTGTGCGTTCTGCCAGCCCTAACAACGAGTTCTAATTATTTTGGCGTAAGAAATTAACAGCCAGAACAATAAACTCTTCTATTTCTGCAGAATAACCACTGTAAATTTTAAGTGATGTGTCAATGACTAATTACATCATAGCTTAAATGGGTTGTCTGACCACGAAATCCAGATTTTTTTAAGCTAATCTGTGCCACATTGTAATACGCAGCACCCCTATAAGTTTTGTTTTTTGTTTCTGCCTTTCGTTCCTCCTGAATTTCACTTAAGTCATTACACTCACTTTGTCTACCTGCAGAGCTACCAAACTGACAGCTCCCTGTGTTTTATTATCTATTCTCACAGCCAGAGCTTGCACCGCCCAGCCTCAGTGTCCAGCACCGCTCTCTGCACACTCATTGGCTGTCAGTAATCTGCCCCTTATTGGAAATAACAGAGCATTGTCCTGTGTCCTTATGTGTGGAAAGTAGCACACCACACCCCACACCACATCCACAGTGGTTGCAGAGCTTCACATGTCTCCACATCACATCCACAGTGGTTATAGAGCGTCACATGTCTCCACATCACATCCACAGTTGTGACAGAGCATCACATGTCTCCACATCACATCCACAGTGGTTATAGAGCGTCACATGTCTCCACATCAAATCCACAGTGGTGACAGAGCAACACGTCTCCACATCACATCCACAGTGGTGACAGAGCTCCAAATATCCCCACATCACATCCACAGTGGTGATAAAGCTTCACATGTCTCCACATCACATCCAGAGTGGTGATAGAGCTTCACGTCTCCACATCACATCCACAGTGATTATAGAGTGTTACTTGTCTCCACATCACATCCACAGTGGTGATAGAGCGTCACATCTCCTCACATCACATCTACAGTGGTGATAGAGCTTCACATGTCCCCCCATCACATCAACAGTGGTGATAGAGCGTCACATGTCCCCACTCCACATCACAGTGGTAATAGAGCTTCACATGTCTCCACATCACATCCACAGTGGTGATAGAGCATCACGTTTCCACATCACATCCACAGTGGTGATAGAGCTTCACATGTCTCCACATCACATCCACAGTGATGATAGAGCTTCACATGTCCCCACATCACATCCACAGTGGTGATAGAGGGTCACATGTCCTTGTGTAGCCCAGCTGCGCTTGGTGCCACATGTTACCCTGGAGGATGCATGAAAGGTAATTCACAAACACCCGATATTCATTCACACTCCACATTTTCCTGGTACCACTAGAGGGAGCCCTTTAGATTACGCAGGTATATAAGAGTGTGGAGAGACGCAGCAGTAGACATTCTAGCTCAGAGCTCAGATAGAGCAGTAGCCAGTGTGAGATCAGATTACACTAGTCTGTGTTAGAGTGTGTTGCAAAGCAGACAAGCTAGTTACCTCAGATGAGCTGAGAGGGAAAGACTAGCCAAAGAAAGACTTATCTGAAAGCCTGAGGACTTCAGGAACTACTCAGCTTACATCGTGGAGTCCAGTAGCAGTGGAAGGGATTGCCACTTAGCCTGGTCAAAATTGAGTCCACTGAGGGTCCCCCAGCGAGCGTTTCATTAAGTAAGCGTGCCGACGCTTGGAGAGCGGTGAAGACAAAGAAGGCTGACACCTACTGCTGCCTGTGCTTATGTTAAAGGTGTGAGTAGGACGACAGGCAAGTGGAAAAGGGAAAGAGAGAGTGACTGAGGATGAATAGCAAGGATGGCTTACCTCCACTCTGCACTACCGGACACCGGGTCCGAGCTTGCTAGTACCTTCACGGCTAGTAGGAAAAACTGGAGACCCTGCTGGACTTCAGGTCACAGAGGGGCCCAATAGTGCTGATACGTAACCGGGGTCAGGAGAACAAGAGTCTAGCAGGGCCCTGCACATAAAGACTTGGTTCTGTCCAAAAGAAGGCTCCACCACAAGATCAGCCGGGCATAGCAAAGAGAACGGAGTTAAACTTTGTTTCATGCAAGTTAGAAACTCACACACACATAAAGACGTAAGGAGGCCCTACACCTACTCGGTGGATTACTGGACGTGCATCCTCCACCCTGAACAGCTTCCCGGGACGTGCCTGAATCTACCACCAGTAAAGGTACGGAAAGAGACTCTTTGTGTGTGTCTGCCTTATTGCCCTGCACCTCTACACCGCCATATACTCTGAGGAACCAGTCTCGCCTGTGGGAGACTTAACACCTTGCTGCCCCAAACCCTCAGAGGATCTACCCTGCAGCGCTGGTCATCCTGACCAGGAACCACAGGTGGCATCATGAACATTTCTACAATCCCCTGTAAATATCCCCCTTTAGTGAGCGCCCAGGGCAACGGATCGAGCCGTGCTACCCGTGACATCCCCCAGTGAAGTGAACGGGCTCGGTGCCGAGTACCCCAAAGCCCTGGTAAGAGCGACTCATCCTCACCTCACATCTACAGTGGTGATAGAGCTTCACATGTCCCCACATCACATCCACAGTGGTGATAGAGCGTCATATGTCCTCACATCACATCTACAGTGGTGACAGAGCATCACATGTCTCCTCATCACATCCACAGTGGTTATAGAGCTTCACATGTCTCCACATAACATCCACAATGGTTATAGAGCTTCACATGTCTCCACATCACATCTACAGTGGTGATAGAGCATCACATGTCTCCGCATCACATCCACAATGGTTATAGAGCTTCACATGTCTCCACATCACATCTACAATGGTGATAGAGCATTATATGTTCACACGTCACATCCACAGTGGTGCTAGAGCGTCACATGTCCCCACATCACATCCACAGTGGTGACAGAGCTTCACATGTCCCCACATCACATCCACAGTGGTGATAGAGCTTCACATGTCCCCACATCACATCCACAGTGGTGATAGAGTGTCAAATGTCCCCACATCACATCCACAGTGGTGATAGAGCTTCACATGTTTCCACATCACATCCACAGTGGTTATAGAGTGTCACATGTCTCCACATCACATCCACAATGGTGATAGAGCGCTACATGTTTCCACATCACATCCACAGTGGTTATAGAGCTTCACATGTCTCCACATCACATCTACAGTGGTGATAGAGCATCACATGTCTCCGCATCACATCCACAATGGTTATAGAGCTTCACATGTCTCCACATCACATCTACAGTGGTGATAGAGCATTATATGTTCACACGTCACATCCACAGTGGTGCTAGAGCGTCACATGTCCCCACATCACATCCACAGTGGTGATAGAGTGTCACATGTCCCCACATCACATCCACAGTGGTGATAGAGCTTCACATGTTTCCACATCACATCCACAGTGGTTATAGAGCTTCAAATGTCTCCACATCACATCCACAATGGTGATAGAGCGCTACATGTCTCCACATCACATCCACAGTGGTGACAGAGCTTCACATGTCCCCACATCATCCACAGTGGTGATAGAGCATCACATGTCTCCACATCACATCCACAATGGTGATAGAGCGCTACATGTCTCCACATCACATCCACAGTGGTGATAGAGCATCACATGTCTCCACATCACATCCACAGTGGTGATAGAGCGTCACATGTCCTCACATCACATCTACAGCGGTGCTAGAGTGTCACATGTCCCCACATCACATCCACAGTGGTGCTAGAGCGTCACATGTCTCCACATCACATCCACAATGGTGATAGAGCGCTACATGTCCTACATCACATCCACAGTGGTGATAGAGCGTCACATTTTTCCACTTCACATCCACAGTGGTAATAGAGCTTCAGATGTCTCCACATCACATCCGCAGTGGTGATAGAGCTTCACATGTCTCCACATCACATCCACAGTGGTGATAGAGTGTCTTATGTCTCCACATCACCCCTGACATATGTGTACTGTGAAGTGAAGTCTATTGTGATGTGTGTGTGCAAGAGTGTCAGTATGTGTGTATATCTACATATATAACACATAATACACCTCAGCTGCTGCAGAACCTCAGTCTATAGTGATGTGTCTAGTCTACTACGTATTTTAGCGTGGCTAAGGGTTGTATAGTAGAAGGGAGGTATGTGTCAGAGATATGGCTTGTCTCTGTGATGTAACCCGGAGTGTTTTCTTTAGTGCACGTAAGCACTAAGGGGTCGTTTAATACACTTGGGTCCGGGTTACGGGCAGCACTGAGAGATGGGAGGGTCGGGCTGCCCATGTACCTCAGCCCTGGGTAGGGGCATCACCATACCTCTATGTGTTTTAGGACCTGTGGTGATGTCACTACCACATGACTAGTAATGTGATATGTTCTTAGCTGTGGTTATAGCTATATAAGGTAGGCTACTGCTTAACACAGGGGCTTTATGTGGGGAGGTGGAAGCCACCTGTGTGTGTTGAGGCTCCAGGACCGAGACTGAAAGACTGGACATTTGTACTTTTTTTGCCTGAGCTAAAGGCTATTTCTTTTCTGTTTTGCTTTGGGTTTTGTGAAGCAATAAACCCCATGAACTTTTTAAAGGAACGTGCCTCCTGATTGCCTCCCGTCGCACCTGAGCGAGTGAAACCCCTACAGTATATACCATATAATACACTTCAGTTGCTTTAGTCTATAGTGATGTGTGTATGGATGAATGGATGGATGTGTGTGGAGGGAGGGATGGATGCACACAGCACATTATACTCACCTATGTAGAAGCCTTTTCCTACCTGGTTTGTCCAATCAGCTCAGTTATTCCCCTGCTGCCTTGCACTGTCTGCTGCATGGGAGGCTGGAGCAGAAGGCAGGAGGATTGTCTGGCAGAGTCTGGGGTGGTGTCTATTGTGACGTGACCGACTAGTCTCTGCCAAAGCCCGAAGTCAAACTAGCGAGGAATACAGACGAGTGCTTTGCGCATAGTACTCGGACCGCTGTTAATCTATGGGGCAGCTCCATCACAGTTGTTTTTCTCGACTGTATTATACGTGCGAGTGAAATTGCCACATGCTGCGATTCGCAGCATAAGTCAGCCAAGACTCGCCAATGCAAGTCTATTGGTGCGAGAAAAAAATCTCACACCATACGGACCATCCGTGTGACTTGCGAGAAATACGCACCAGTGTCCTTTGAAAAGCCTGCAATTCATATGCGGCTACTGTAAAATCACACTGACAGGTTATAATAGAATAGATAAAATAGATATAAACACAGAGAATAGACATATATATATATATGTATGTCAGTGACACACATATATACTGTATATGTCTTTATATTTCATAGAGAGATAGAAGAATAGCCGGTAATTCATTTGTCGGCTTCTGGAAAAATTTCTTTTATTGAAATAAAGACACAGACTCCTTTATTATTCTTAATTAAACCATACTTACAACATCATCTAATTCCCCGAAGCCCTCGATCCCCTGTAATAAAAGTAAAGTAATAAAGTAAATATACCATACCTGTCCATCGTTGTGTCCCACGCCGTAATCCATATCTGGGGGATATAAAGTTTACAACCAGGACGGTACCAAGATGCGACCGTCCCGGCTGTAAACCACTGGTGA
>JARQOD010000005.1:142496257-142576235 GCA_033576555.1 Oophaga sylvatica | reverse complement strand
ATGAGGAGATGTAGAGAGCGGTGCTTCAGTGACTAGCGGTGACGTTACTAATGCTGCGCTCCCTCATAGCCTGATCCATGCTGAACTCTGGAGCGTGGGAAAGTGAACTGGCATTTTTCCACGCTCCATAGTTCAGCGCAGGTCAGGCTTGAGGGAGCGCAGCATCAGTGACATCACCACTAGCCACTGAAGCTGCGTGCGCCGGCAGCATCTCATTCATTCACCAGTGGTTTACAGCTGGGTGTATGGTGTCTACTGTACATTGTGTGCATAGTGCATGTGTGATATGTGTGCAGTGTGCTTGTGTTACATGTGTTGTGTGTGCATGGTGCTTGTTTGACGTGTGTGCATTGTGCTTGTGTGACGTGTGTGCATGATGTATGTGTGACATGTGTTGTGTGTGCATGGTGCTTACGTCACATGTGTTGCATGTGGCAGAGGTGTATCTAGGCTTTCTGGCACCCGGGCAAGAATTCGGTTCGCGCCCCCCCAAGCACATATGCGATTTGCACACTGAGGCCTCATACTCACTGGCTGGAAAAAAATCGGTCCGTTTTCTGCAGGAAAAAAACGGTACATTTGTTGTAAAAAGGCATGCGATTTTGATGCGATTTTAAATCGCACCATGCGTTTTCTGTCAGTTTTCCATCAGTTTTCCATCTGTATGCAATGCGATTTTAACATGAAGTTTTACATAGAGCAGTTATCTCTATGTAAAAAGTCATGTAAAAATCACATTGTAACAAAAAATTTTTCCAAAAAGCAAATAATTATATATATAATATATATATATATATATATATATATATATATACATCTAATATATATATAATATATATAGGTCATACACTTCTACATAGTATAATAGCCGCTAATTCATCCCTGGCATTACTGTAAAATCACACTGACAGCTTTAATAAAGAATAGAAACAATACATATACACACATAGAATACATATATATATATATGTAATTGTGACATATATATATACATATTGTGAGACAGTGAGAGTATGTGTGTTGAATGGGGTGTACATTTCACCTAGATACTTTGCTGACTGGTATAAGGGAAATGTATGGCTTTGTAAACCTAGTGGTAGAGAAAGGTCACTACACCTTACATTCAGTACACACTTGCAGCTCAGGCCTGAAACCACTCAGCTGTTAATTAGGAGACCAGAAGTAGGTGTCTGCGAACACAGACAGGGAGCTCGCTTAGTCTGGACAAGGAGTCCAGGCACAAGAAGGAGTCTCCAGGAGTATGAGCTGTCTCAGTCTGGGTGCTCGATGTACCCCGGACACAGGAGTAGTCTCTGTGAGAATCCATGCGGATAGCTGCTGAATAGGAGGGGAGCTCTCTCAAGTCTGGACGTTGAAGGTGCCTTCAGACACAAGGAGGAGACTCTGTGAAACTCCATGCTGGTAAATGCTGAACATATGTGTTGTTTTGGCCCAGGCTGTTAGAGTCTGGTCCCGGATAGATAGGGAAATCTATCTAAGTGTAGTAAGTGGCTGGACAAGCCCAGGTCTTATGTTTATGATTTGGTTTTGATTATGTTCTGTTTGCTGTAGACTTTAATAAAACTGGTTGCGGCCAGTTTTTACCAGAACTGCTGTCTGTGAATGAACTGTTTCCGTGCCACTCCGTCTACCCGGACGGCGATCCCAGAGCTATATCCCCTGAAAAGCTTACAATTGGTGCTGGAATGTGCGTGCAGCACAGTGGCTTAGAGACAGCAATAAAGGAGAGAAGTCTGTTGAAGCAGCAGCAGAGAAAAAAAAAGTGTGTCAGCAAAAAACGTCTTATTGGAGCAGTCTTAAAGAGACAGTAGCCCTAATAGACTTTGCAAAGAGAAAAAAAAAAAAAAAGTGTCTGCACAGCAAGGCTGAATTTTCTGTGGAAAAGACTGTGGAGTGTGTATGTCTTGAGTGAAGACTGCCGTTGTTGAGACAGAGAAGTCTGACAGCATGGATGACAGCATGGAGGCGCTGTTTGAACAAATGGCGCAAGTTAATGTGCAACATAAGACTGCCGTGGTTGAGACAGATAAGTCCGGCAGTATGGAGGAGCTCGTTGAGTACCTGGTCCAGGCCCAGCGGAGCATGCAGCAGAGCATGGAGCGGCAGCGCCTGCAGCACCAGCAGCGCATGCAGCAGGCCCAGCAGCAATTCCTGCAGCAGCAGCAGGAGAATAACCGGTTGTTTTTTGAGCAGGTTGCAGCACTACAAAAGACTTGCAGCGCATCGTCCCAAAGTAATGTTGCAAAGTCACCTGCATTGTCCGCTGTAAAGAAGGCGGTAAGACGGTCCCTGAAAAAGATGACACCTCGTGACGATGTGGAGGTATATCTCACTAGGTTTGAGGGACTGGCAGAGAAGGAGAATCTGCCCCTATCTGAATGGGCCATGATGGTCGCCCCCTATCTGATTGGAGAACCCCAAAGGGCCTATGCTGACCTGAGCGAGCAGGACAGCCAAGACTATGCCAAGCTGAAAGCGGAGATTCTTACCCGGCTGGGTGTTACGGTGACAGCCCGTGCCAGGGGAGTTCATGACTGGAGATGCAGTTGGGAGTCTGCAGTCAGCAAACCTGATTATGGAGTTGAAAAGGTGATAGTGGACCGCTACACCCAAGCACGTCCTCCTGAGGTACAGCCAGAGGTCGGACAAGGAGACCACCAGGACGCCAATCGTCTGGTCAGCCTGATGGAGAGGGCCTTCGCCACCAAAGACTGCCTCCGTGACCAGCCGTCTGAGAGGTCGTCACTTCAGAGTTCCTGGACGCCGAACTCTCCCGGTAAGAGCGTTCCAGCTGTTGGGGTCGTGTGGGTGGGAGAGTGTGATGGACAGTGTTGGAGATGTCGTGAAATTGCAGCCAACTGTCCAATAGAGGGGGAGCCTATGTGTTGTGATGTTGGCGGATCCCTCTCTCCCTGCGCAGAGCCTGTGTGTGTGTCCACCTCAGCCGAAGAGACTGGACTACAGGGGTCCCCGGTGGTTGTAAATGACTGCCCAGCACAGGCCCTCTTGGACTCAGAGAGTCCAGTGACTTCCGTATGGGACAGCCTGATTGATAGGGACTTTATCCCTGATAAACACCTGAGTGTGGTGTGCGTCCATGGAGACACCAAAGTCTACCCAGAGACTGTCGTGGACTTGATCCCCAAACGCGGGGAGGTTTCATGTGAAGTGGGGGTAGTGAAGAACCTGGTGCCCCCCGTCATATTGGGTAATGACTTTCCCCGGTCTAAGGATCTCTGGGGGAAAAATGTTTCTGATGGACAGTGTGATGAAGCTCCTATTGAGGGTGAGCAGTCCCGAGGGGCGGAACACAATGCTAGTGGGCCGTTAAACTTATGTGATAATGATGATGATGATGATGATGATAATGATAATGATGATGATGATCATGATAATGATGATGACCATGATAATGATGCTGATGCTGATAATGATAATGATGATGATCATGATAGTGATGATGATACTGATCATAATCATGATAATGATATTGATAATAATGATGACTGTGATAGTGATGAAATTCCTTTGCAGGTGGTGTTGGGAGACGAGGATGGTGGTTCTCGGGAACCGAGTGTCCCTGACTTACCTGTGTCCTGTGACAATTTTGAGAGTGAGCAGTGGCGAGACCCCTCTCTTAAAACGGCCCAGGAAAATATAAATGTTCTAAATGAGGTTTCCCAAGAGCCTGGCTCTGAGGAGAGGTTTCCTCATGTTGCCATAAACACTCACCTGTTGTATAGGGACACTGAAGTCCAGGGAGAGGTCGTGAGCCAGCTCCTAGTACCTGAGCTATATGGAAGTATACTGCTGGGGTTGTCACATAGTCACATACTTGAGGGACCACCTGAGGGAAACCAGGGACCAGATGGTGAAGTTAATGTTGTGGATGACATGTTAACTAAGGTTCCAGATCAAGATGTGAATGAGAATGAATTGTATAACCCTGACAGTGAGCAGGATGTGAATGAAAATGAAGTGTATAACCCTGAAAGTGAGAAGGATGTGAATGAGAATGAATTGTATAACCCTGACAGTGAGCAGGATGTGAATGAAAATGAAGTGTATAACCCTGAAAGTGAGCCAGATGTGGCTGAGAAAAATGGGTCAGACAGGGATAGTGGTAGTGATAGTGGATCATCTGATGACAATCAAGCAACCAGTGCAAATGAGGAAGGCATGGTAGCAGAGGAGGTTGAGAGTCCTGAGAGGAAGGCTGATGCTGACCTTGCAGTCGGACAGAAGATGGCATCTGAAGATGTTTTACAGTTGGCCGGTTCCCTGGCGAAGACTAAGGTGAAAGGAGGAGAGCTGAGCTTTAAAGGCAGGACTCTGAAACTGAACACAGCCCAAGTAGATGCTGTTGGAAATGTGAAGTTACCAAGGTATGATGTGGATCTGTATCGTGCCAAGGACTCTGAGGGAGATGCTGCAGAGGTGGAAAAAGCCATAGAAGTGGTAGTCACCAAGCCAGATGCCTCATCAGAAGCTGAGGTCTCAAGTGAAGCTGTGAGGAACAAGACTGAAGATATGGGGACTGACTCTGTCCAGGAATCTGTTTCTGCCGAAGACAGCGGCGTGGACGGGTTGCGGTTCGGATCAGTAGCTGCAACTCGTGAAGCTCAGGCTGGAAGTTCGGCGCCCGGAGCCCCAGCGGTGTTCCCGAGTGACACCAAGGATCTGGATAAGTCACAAGATGAGATTTTGAGACATCAGGCTGGCGTTGGTGAGCTCAAGCGCACTTTCATGGAGTCTACATCGGAGCCACGTCCCAACAAATGGGAAAAGCGATGTGTCATGCATGTGGGATGCAGAACGTGGTGGAAGAGAAGAATCCGGCGGGTTCTGAGTATACAGATGCAGCTATCAAGGAGAACTTGAAAGCCGGAATAAATGGAAATATTGGAGACCATAATGATGTGACTGAAGAGGTAGAATGTAAGACTGACGGTAGGGCTTCTGAGCATGTTCTACCAGAAGAGCCTGAAGAAGGGGCCGAAGACATAAAAGACGTCCAACAGGTACCAGATGAATTGATGACTTCTCAGAAAAAACTCCAAACTGTGATGAAGGAGTGTGATGAAAGCCATGAGCATCTTCGTGAGAAGGTCAATGAAGTAAAAGGAAGGATACAGGGAATCTCTTCGTTGCAAGAGCAAATGCTGCTCAATAAGTCTAAGGCTCTATATAAGAATGCTGTTGTTACTGTAGAACATTACAATTCAGCTGGAGACTTAGCGGATGAATTATGTGTACTGCAAAAGAAAAACGATCAGCTCCTTCTACAGTTCCAATCATTTGAACAGTGTAGCTTAAAAATGGTCAGAGACCATGGCAGAGGAGCTTAAGGTCTGTGAAATAGACTTTATGAGTCAACCGATATTCAAGAAAATAGATGTGCTAAAGAGGGTTCAAGGGGAACTAGAGAAAAGTGAAAAACCCCCTATACCTTCTGTGATAGTTGGTGACACATGGTCAGTGCACCAGGGACAGGAGGTACGTGAGTTTCTGAGGAAGAGTCAGCAGAAGAGTTCTGATGTGCCGGGTCATACTTCTCTGGCCAGGCACTATATCGAAACTGAGCCCGGCCCTAAGGTCAAGATGAAACCGTGCAGGATACCCGAGGCCCGCAGAGAGCATAGGCCTGGGAGGGTACAGGGTAGTGCGGATGCTTCAGATGAAGAGAAAGCTGATGTTGGCTATGGCTCAGGTGAAGATACAGATGACAGTAGTGAAGATGAAGCTGATGAGGGCCATGACTGGTCCAGAGTTCACTGTCTCTTTTGGATTGTTGACCAGCCCTCCGGTCTGGATGACCAGCCCTCCGGTCTGGAGAAGAGGGGGGGATATGTGAGACAGTGAGAGTATGTGTGTTGAATGGGGTGTACATTTCACCTAGATACTTTGCTGACTGGTATAAGGGAAATGTATGGCTTTGTAAACCTAGTGGTAGAGAAAGGTCACTACACCTTACATTCAGTACACACTTGCAGCTCAGGCCTGAAACCACTCAGCTGTTAATTAGGAGACCAGAAGTAGGTGTCTGCGAACACAGACAGGGAGCTCGCTTAGTCTGGACAAGGAGTCCAGGCACAAGAAGGAGTCTCCAGGAGTATGAGCTGTCTCAGTCTGGGTGCTCGATGTACCCCGGACACAGGAGTAGTCTCTGTAAGAATCCATGCGGATAGCTGCTGAATAGGAGGGGAGCTCTCTCAAGTCTGGACGTTGAAGGTGCCTTCAGACACAAGGAGGAGACTCTGTGAAACTCCATGCTGGTAAATGCTGAACATATGTGTTGTTTTGGCCCAGGCTGTTAGAGTCTGGTCCCGGATAGATAGGGAAATCTATCTAAGTGTAGTAAGTGGCTGGACAAGCCCAGGTCTTATGTTTATGATTTGGTTTTGATTATGTTCTGTTTGCTGTAGACTTTAATAAAACTGGTTTTGGCCAGTTTTTACCAGAACTGCTGTCTGTGAATGAACTGTTTCCGTGCCACTCCGTCTACCCGGACGGCGATCCCAGAGCTATATCCCCTGAAAAGCTTACAATATATTTATAGTTCCTAGACTTCTACATACTGTAATAGCCGCTAATTCAATTGCCGGCTTTTGTGAAATCACAGAAGCCGACATGAAATGATACATTGTTTCCACACAGTTAACCATGTCATTTCCTGTATTTTGATATATGGTTTGAACTTACAATTACATGAGTGTATTTGTGCAAAATTTCAGACATGTAGGGGTTAATTAAAGGTGTAAATTCGTTGAAAAAAAATGCGTGGGCTCCCGCTGTATTTTCTCCACCAGACAGACAAAGCAAGCGAGTGGGGGCAGATAATAATAGCCTAGGGAGGGTACATTTTTTTTGTGCCCCCCCTGGCTACTAACATCTGCCCCCAGACACCCCAGAAAGGGCAAATCTATAATTAGATTCGTCCTTTCTGGCACTTTGCCCGTCTATTCCCATTGCCCTGTAGCGGTGGCGAATGGGTTAATAAGGCGTTAATGTCACCTTAGTATTGAAAGGTGACCTTAAGGCAGGTTAATAATTGAGAGCTGTCAATTAGACAACTATCAATTATTAATCCTATTGTATGATACAAAAATCAAACACACACAGTTTAATAAAAAATAAGTTTAATGAAATAATCACACAGTTTTTGACCATATTTTATTTTCCTGCTAAAACCATTTCCTGTAATAAAAATAAAATAAAAAAGCAAAATTATTCTTACCAATCCGATGTACAGTCAGGTCCCATGGTGTAATCCATCAGAAAGAGTTAACAGGTTACAGCTTGCAGAGAGCTAATGCTGTCTCCAAGTTGTAACCCCATGAATGAATCAGTTACTCTCCCAGTGAAAGGAGAGGAATAGATTCATGAATGGAGCTTAATTGATTTATTGCCACTTTCACTTCAGTGACCTGACCTAACGTGAAAGTGGATACAATCAATTAAGCTTCATTCATTAATCACATCCTCTCCTGTCGGCAGGAGATAAGCTCATTCATTCAGGAGCTATCAGATGAGCACGCAGGATAACTTGCGCTGCTTATCTGATTGCTAGTTAACCCTTTGTGAAGGATTACATCGTGGGACGTGACAGATCGCCAGATAGGTAAGAATAATGTTGTTTTATTATTTTATATTTATTTTAGAAGAACAAGGGCTTCGAACGGATTAAGAGTGAAATAAAAGATGGTCAAAAATATGTGTTTTGATTTCATTAAAATTATTTATTCTTAAAGTGTGTTTTTTTTTTTTTTTTTACTTCAATAGGATTAATAATTGATAGTTGTCTAATTGACAGCTCTCAATTATTAACCTGCCTTAAGGTCACCTTTCAAAACTAAGGTGACATTAACGCCTTATTAACCCATTCGCCACCGCTACAGGGCAATGGGAATAGACGGGCAAAGTGCCAGAAAGGGCGAATCTAATTATAGATTTGCCCTTTCTGGGGTGTCTGGGGGCAGATGTTAGTAGCCAGGGGGGGCACAAAAAAAATGTACCCTCCCTAGGCTATTATCTGCCCCCACTCGCTTGCTTTGTCTGTCTGGTGGAGAAAATACAGCGGGAGCCCACACATTTTTTTTCAACGAATTTACACCTTTAATTAACCCTACATGTCTGAAATTTTGTACAAATACACTCATGTAATTGTAAGTTCAAACCATATATCAAAATACGTGTGCGTAGTGCATGTGTGACGTGTGTGGTGCTTGTGTGGCAGGTGTGTTGTGAAATCCATCAGGCTCTTCTGTCTGGGAAAAACAGGACGGATTTCACAGGATCCAGCACTTTCCTGATATTGATAGATGCTCCCATTGACTATAATGGGAGGCCGGTCGTAAGCCAGCAAAACAGATGGTTGGAAATCGCAGTATGCTGACGTTTGATGTCTGGTCGTTTTGCTGACTCAATGCCAGATCGATGTGAGTAGTATAGGGGCACCACCTTTCGTCAAACTCAATCTGACAGGTCGTCACGCCCCTATCATTTAATACGTCTTGCTGGGATTTGATCTGGCTGGGAAATCTGGGCTGCTGAATCTGGGAATTTCAATCAAAGTGATTCATGAATTTATTCGTCTCTATTTATATTTTATCCATCTCCTTGTGGATTTGATCAGACTGTGGGGAAAAGTTGTATCAAGGCGAATCTTGGTTTTATAAGTCTCTTTTTTTGGGGGAACTTTTAAGTTCAGCAGTAAATGTATGTAAAGGGATTTTCTAGCAGTTGGTGTATTAAATCTGTGTGTGTGTTTCACTCGCTGTAAAGATATAGCTTAGTAGTGTATGTACAGACTAAAAGGAATTTATTCTATAGTATTATCCGGTATATATAAGAAGTTTTAGTGAATTAAAGATAGGCTACGTATTAGCAGAAGTGTAGCAGTGTTGTGTTGTGTCATGACCTGTAAGTACAATTGAGAGAAGGTCGATGCTATTTAGATGTGGTAATTCAGTTGCTAGAAAGTACACATAGTAATTAGCCCTGTATTGTGTATAGCCGGCCATGTACAGTTGAGAGAAGGTCGCTGCTATTTAGATGTGGTAATTCAGTTGCTAGAAAGTACACGTAGTAATTAGCCCTGTATTATGTATAGCCGGCCATAGTCCTGGCATGTCCGGACAAGTCCTTTGATCAGGCTATTTGGGAATCTTTTAAGTCCAGCAGTAAATGTATCCTTTGATCAGTCTATTGTGTGGGGGAAAGCTGTATCAAGGCGAGGTCACATTATGAAATGGTCACGGGCATATTATGTATATGGCCGTGTTACAATATTACATACGTGAATGCTTTATTCGTATTTTTAAAAAAGCAATGACGCGGTATTGTAAAAACAAGATTACAAGATTTTATTGTAATAAATACAGCTCAAAGACATTTCAAGCATTTAAAAGTACATACAGAATGATATAAAAAGTGTCACATGCACAATTAACAAATAGCATCACACACACGATAAAATAGATAATTAACAAGTACATAGGCTACATCGTGAGCCACATGGCTGGCAGTATCGGTAGAGACCTTTTTTTAGGTAGTAGAGTTCCCCTTGTGGTGCCTAATGACGGCGAGTGCAGAGAATGAATTGTTCGGGGTGCGGGGTCTAACCTCATCGGTGTAGATACACCAGCGCTGGAGGCCATTTTTAATTTGTCTAAATGTTGTCTAGTAGTGGGATTACCCACAACAGTAGAGGGTATATTCAGCTCGGCCATAGCTCGCATAAACGATTCCCAACCCCTAGGTAAATTCCTGACGGTCAGAGCGTGACTCTGCGTTGTACTACGTACTAAATCCACTAAGTTAGACCCGGGTATTACAGCGCCTTTGAAACATAAATTCGTCTTTATCATTCCAGTCTGTCACACTCTTATTCTGGAGTAGCCTGTTTAGTAAAAATTCAGCATTCTTTTTATATCTTGGTTTATATGACCTACAATTTCAGCGATCTCGTGATTTTTTTTATCGGTGACGGTATTTGGCGGCTGTTGATGTCAGGATCCTGAGGCTAACGAGATTTAAAGTTGTCAATTCTTTCGAGCTGCGTTTCGTATGTACCTAGTACGCTCCAGCACGGTGCTATACATTTTAATTTTCACATCGTCGGGGATGTCGCGGCGCTGTAAAACGGAGTTAATTTCATCATTGAGGCGTCGAATAACAGTTTCGCGTATGCTCTCGGTGATTGGTGGCCTTAGCTTGTGTAGCTCCTGTTTGGGGACTAGATACATTTTCTCAGCATGCTCCATTATTTGCCCGCGACCAGACTCGTTATTATGGGTATTGCAAAGCCTAAAAGAGGACCGATAAAGCCACCGGTCTGATTCAGTACCCTTTCTTTTTCTTTATGGACTGCGCTCTATCGCTAATGGTTCTTATAGCTTTACACCACTTCTTCAGTATGCCTTTTTGGCTGCTCTTTCAACGGGATTCTGCCTTTTAAGATGTTTAAAGCAATCTCACCTATAGCGGTGATTAAATCCACGCTCGCATTGCGCAAAATAGATTTCCGGACGGATGGGGTTGCCTTCACAGAGTTTTTAAGAGAGCCCAGTTACGCCGGAGTCTCTCGGACATCTTTACAGCACAGCGCACACAGCGTGGAATGTGCGAGCCCGCATAAAATTCACTTTTTAGAAGAGGTTTTCTTCTGCACATAGACAGCTGGTAACGCCGGTGGAAACAACCCCGTCCGTAAGCGGTGATCCTCAGGTGTATTAGCTCTCAAATCGACCAGCAAATACCCATAAGGCTCCCGCTTAGCATCCTCAAATGCTTCTAGGAAAAAACGTGTTTTTCCAGGATACATCTGACGAGCTAGTGTTAAAATTTGTAATTTATCTTGAGGGTTGTTAAAAAGAACCATGTACTTTGTGTTTAAATTTATGGTGTGACTTTTCTTACCCTGACAAAATATGTTTTGTACCAGGTAGAAAATACTGAGATTTCTGTGGTGCAAATACTTGGTGAACGCTTTTTCTATCTCGCAATTTTCGCTAGCACTATCCATGAGATCATCAACAATCGCCAAATTCACCTTGCCAGGTGGGAATAATTCATCATCTACGAATGTATTCGGCAGACCCTCCACAAATCTGGTGTTGGGAAAAGAGAGAGAGATTTCATCATATAGTTTCTGCCAGCATGAATAAAACCAAACAATATTATCCGGCTTGTGAGAAAAATTACTTTCAATATTATACAGCAATTGTTTTACAAAATAACTCTTTCCAGAATTAGACGGCCCCGCTAGAATGCACGAGAGCGGGTGTTGTAGCCGCGTATCCATCACAATACTGTGCTAATAGCCGTACGGCAGTGTGGTGAATTCGTCTAGTAGTCGCGCTTTGTGTAGACACACTTCTGGGTCTTTTGTAGGACACGGGATTCAATATTCCAATATTTTTTATCTCTCACAATGCCCTGTTGCTGTACGACGATACGCTTCTGAGTTTCAGGGTCTGAATTACGGGGGTAGTCCAGAACTAGATCTTTCAGACTGCTAAAATTGATAGATTGCGAGTTACCAACATTTAGTGTTATCCCCTTCACTTTTAAGACAGTTTTCCCGGTGTTGAGCTTGTACCCGTAAGTTTTGGGCCCTGCAGAAACAAACTCTGTGATGTATGTGCCCTCGGGTATCTCACTCGTCAATTCCCCAGGTAATCGCCTAGAGGCGGCTGCCACTCACCATCCCTGTGCACAAAAATAACTGAATCTGTGTCGTGTAAAGGCACCTCTCCTGCAGCCGGTCCAGCAGAGAATAGAGCTCTAGCCGCGCATACGCTGTGGTAAAGCAGGCTATAAAGATGTTTGTGTTTTTATTGACTGTGTGGTGCCCTCCGCATATTTCCAGTTAATGGTAGCGGTTTCGTCATCGATAAAATCCAGCGTAGAAATGTCATAGTAGGGCAGGAAGAGATACCTAAAAAGCTCATCAGGATCCCTAACAATCTTGGTGCTTGGTAGATTGGCCCGCTGAGCAAACTTCCCCATAAAGAATTTAAGAAAAGTTTGGAGATCTGCCTTTTAGCGGGGTTGACGGCTATATTTTCAGGTCGTAACCGCACATCCTCTTTTTCAAGAAAACTGTCAATGTAGTGCTTTTTCTTGGCATCATCACTGCACCAGCTAGGATACCCTGACGCCTCCTGCTTATCCCTAAGGTGTAATTTAATGTAGCGGGCAAACAGATCATCGCTGGTGTTTGGAAAATGCCATATTTCATAGATGTGGGCGATCCGGTAGCCTTTATCTATCGCCAACTCGAGCTCTATGGTGCACCAGGTACCTGTCAGGGAACGTTCTTCATCACTATGTCTGCATTCCTCGGCTTGTGAATTTACAGCGCATGTATAGCAAAGGGGGAACATCAATTTTTTGTCGAGTTTTACCGGTAGAACGGGAAAAAATAAATCTCTCGGGGGATAGACCTTGACTCTAGCTAAGCCAAAGTATTTTTTAATGAAACCAAAGTCGTCGTAGATGATGTCGGGGTGACCTACAGGGTATGTTTTAGTTTTGTTTACAAAGGGGTACAGGCTGGTGAAGTCGTAGTAATGTAAAGTCTCACCAGCTTCCACCTGGTGATAGAGCTTAATGGCGTTAGTTCGACCCCCATAAAGTGCATCGCGGGGGTCTAAGGGAGTGGGGAAATCCATTTGATGGAGAAATGCCTGGAGGTTAGAATCTTTTTAGACATTTCACGCCACTCGTGCTCCCATATCACTCTTATGGTGTACCCGCGCAGCTGCAGGTAGCGCTTTTTAGCTAAAAAGGCATGATATAATTGACCGTAGGTGGTGTTTGTAACTTTATTTGTATCACTCTCATTATAGCACGACGGACACCCGTGGAAAAAACAGCCCTGAAATTCAAAAGCTATGTGCTGTCCGTTAACATAGGCATAACCATCTAGAAAATTCTGACCGAGTTGTTTCTCACCCCCTCTTAAGGCTGCTGAATGTCAATGTTCTCGGTATGCGCTACATACATGAGCCATGTATAGCAGCGGATGAGTAGCGCTTTTTCGCCTTGTGATAATTATCACCCGGTAAAATGGCGATCTTTTTTTCTGGTAGAAATTTAAATCGATACATTGACATACATACAGAGGCCAGGGTGATGAATTGAAAAGGGTCAATACAACTGCTCTCCACAACCACTTCTTTTTGAATGTCACAGTATTTTTTAACACTTTTCAGCGTCATTTCCATAATGCGCTCTCTATAGATCTCACAGGCTCGTCTCAAAATTTCAACATCCTGTTTGCAGTATGATTTTAGTTCACTCTTGAAGTCAAAAACTGTGTGGTTCTGACCCTCATGCCAGGCCAGGAACTCTACCTTCTCATCCGGTGCCATGTACTCTAACCCATAATATTTCACATCAGGTATGGGACCTACATAGTTTTGGTTTTCTCGGGTGTTAAAAAAGTGTGGAAAATGACCTTTGGCACCTGAAAAGCCCATGGCCTGAGGTAATTTACTGAGCTTCATGGGGATAAAATTTAGCGAGTCTATGAACCTTATAGACAAATCGGGCACCGTCACACACAAGAGCCGGCCACCTTGGGCTATCAGCTTTACCTGTAGTTTTTCAAAAATCAGCTCCTTAACAATAAAGTAAGAATCGTAGCGACCTGCATTGTGTGCTATAAATGTATAGCCTGAAAATTTCCCGCTGGTAAAGAACAGTAAAAAGTCGTGTGTGCAACTATCACCTTCAAACTCCCAGAACCGCTCACCACTCAGTGTTGTGGCATAAATGTAATTTGGGATGTGGGTACCTGTCTCCTGCATACATTCAAAATCGTAAAATATATAACAATCTGTCTCGTCCTCTGGTACATAGCGGTGCATGTAACAGAGATGCGCGTCAAATTTATTTACACGACTACGACATACAGGGCAACGTAAACCTCGCTATTCCTGATCACAAAGCGATGGCACTCATCACAAAATATTTTAAGCCTGCAGAACGGTGGATCATCCAGAGCTAATTGTTTGTGACGGTCTAAACACTCACTAGAGCGACAATGAACCCGACATACGGGACAACGCGAGGTTTGTTGTACACATGTACTCTCCACACAATCCACTCTATGACAAGCTTTACAAAAATATTGACATGAATGGGTGTTCTTCTTAGTATACAATGAATTGCAGAGCTCACAAAAGTGCTTAGCACCGATAAAACCTTTTATATTCTTGATACCGTAGTAGTGGTTATCATGGAGCAGTATGAATACGGTTTTACCACTAGTTGCATTGTCGGTCTGAAAGTAGCGCCAATCACCCTGACTGTAGTACAGTACTTTAATGGTGACCCCCAAATAGTTCTCAAATGCTGGAATGTCGCTAAAACTCACTAATCGCTCATCACGGATCCCCAGCGCCGCGTGTATGTTTTTAGAGCGATTCAGTAAAACCGCATCACTGACATCCGCGTCCTCTATCAGGGCGCACACACTAGCGGCCAAACACAGATTTGTACTGTAATTGTTAAAATCATACAGCCACTGCATCTTCTGTTTAATTATTCTACTGCTCGCTATAGATTTCAAGCGTCTTTTTACACCGCCGCGGCGGTTTTTAACGGTAGTGATGACTAGTTTTAGGGTGTTGCTTGCCAAGCATTCAGCATTACTTTGAAGTGTGCGGGCAACAGCATTTAAAAAAGATTCAGAATTAAAATCCTCGCGGCTCTGCTTTGTAGTGAAAATGGGGTCTAAAGCATCGCCACCTTCAAGCCTTAACTGCACAAAGTCGCCGGTTCAATGTCCCTGATGACTCTATCCAGTAATGACTGAATACTGTCGTGAACAATGTTCACAGCCTCGACAAACGATCGTACACGCTCCAAATTTACAAACCTAAAATGATCGGTATGTATGCGCGCACTGAAATTACGGTTGTCCCTCTGGTGATGATGGAAGTGTTGTAAAAATACTGTATGATCTGATCCCCTCACATCATCAGCAGAGTCAGCAGCCGCATCAGAGGCTTGTGAGCTTTGTGTACCGGTACGGCCGGCATTTCAGGGACATCATGGCTATGTGAGACAGGCGCATCTGTGTGTGGTGGCTCCTGGGCTGTCTGTGGTGGTATAGCAGGACAGATGCCTCCACCCCGCCGCCTAGCGCATATTGCGCGTCGAGCACTGACCAGTAGTTTTAGAGCTCGTTTTATAACTCTGGACCTATTATAACGGGCTGTTTTAGTTGGTTTATGCAGACCGGAACCGATCATATTTAGTCATAACGGGTTAGCACCATCTGGTATCTCGGTGTCTACTTGCAGCCGGCGAAGCGCGTATAGCTCGGCCTTATGAGCATCTGTCGTGACTGTTTCAGACAACAATCTTTCAAAAGTATCACAGAAAAACACTATTTTGGGTACCCAGATTTTGTAACGTAAGTAACGGTCTAACTGCTCCTTAAACACTGCGGCTTCGGCGGGGGCCCACCAATGCCGTCATACATCTGCGCTGTAGCGCTCGCAGATACAGAATCACCACCGCTAACAGGTACAGAGTCTGCAGAACCCGCACTGCTAACAGGTACAGAGTCTGCAGAACCCATAATGCTAACAGGTACAGAGTCTGCAGAACCCGTAATGCTAACAGGTACAGAGGCTGCAGAACCCGCAATGCTAACAGGTACAGAGACTGCAGAATCCGCACTGCTAACAGGTACAGAGACCGCAGAATCCGCACTGCTAACTGATGCAGACACAGCTGTATGAAGCCTCGGCTTTTTACACTTTTTACACACTTTATGCTTAGTAGTTAACACTCTCTTTAACCCCATCACAACATTAACTGGATTAGATACATCATCGTGAGACGTGGTGGGTAAATTAATGGTATCTGACAGTTCGACACTTGTGGAGTTAGTGGCCGCGTTACAGATGGCGGTAACTGGTGTATAGTATGATTGGTCCGTATAATGATCGGATCTACGGTGCGCTTCTTACCATCAGCGAGCTGATCAATCTCACGGTCAAGCGCCTCACGAGTCTGTCGGGTTGTGGGATTCATGGCGGCAAACGTGACGGGTGATGTTTCTGAAGCATACTTAGTTCTCTGCGCGTGTTTACTTGGCCGCTCCTGCACTTCAGAGTATAGTTCAGCGTCATTCACAAGACTGCTGGATGGTTGCGCGCCGTTTGAATGGGGCACCATGTCGTGCATCACATAGAGCTGCTGTTGCGGCTGTGGTCTATCCGGGCCCAAAGGTGTCTGTATTGGCGTCAAGAATGGCGCTGCGTAGTTCTCGTTGACACGTAGTGGTTGCAGAGGGCTCGTGGTTGTTTTTCTCTCGACTTTAGATTTATCTGTGGATGAGATTGTACATGTGTCAATCTGACTTTACAACTATCTTTAAGGAAAGATTCTACATGTAACGGATACGTGCGGAACATCGCGATCCTAGGTGTGAGAAGAGTAACATACGTTGTATTAAGACTAGTCTGATATATCAAAATATACACTTACCGGTTAACGATGATGCCTGCACGGTTGTGGCAGCGGTTTCTGGGGCGCATGAGGTGTTCTCCACTAGCAGATGAATATTCTCTTTTGTAAATATCATCCTCCTAGGTTTCACTTTACGCGCTATAAATAATAATAATCATTAGAAGGGGCATCAACAATTTTCTTCAACCGTTTGGGCAAAACAGCTTTTCATGCAGCACGTACCTTTACCTTTCTTGACCGCCGCCAGGCTCAGCTTTTTAGGAGCTTTAGAGAATGCGGCGTCTTCTTGGGCTCTGTTAGTGCCAGGGTTCATAGGCATTTCGGGTGAATCCAGCTCCGCTATCATCGCGACATCTGTAAGGAGTTAATATTCACTTACACGCTTAAATTCACATAGTTAAGTGTTATATATAGTTGTATATATATACAGACACACAGAAACACAGCGTACCCTCGATGCCCGGCGCTGAAAGCCCGTCCCAGGGCCCGGCAGCGCCAGAACTGCTACAAACGGCATCGGTTAAAATACAGGCCTCGGGATCCGAATACTTCAAGGTGGCAAAAACCTCATCAGGCAGGTCGCAGCTCATTATACTCGGTTCTTAAAGAATAAAGCAAAAATAATATGCAAAACAACTCTATATATATATATATATATATATATATACACACACAACCGCGCATCCACATAACGAACCCGCGCTGGGCAGCGCCGCCTGACCGCTCACGTTCCACCCATCAGTAGCGTTACTACACGCGGTCTCGGGTAAAATGGTGTGGCCGGGATCAGAATAGTTCATGGTTGGTGAAATCTCAGCAGGTAGGTACTCGTTCATTATACCCGATTCTTAAACGAGATAGAATAAAGCGGTATAAAAATAATGTGCAAAACAACTCTTAACTAGAATAGCCCGCTGTGTCTATATAAGTCGTAAAGCATACCCTGTTGCAACGTCAGTAAGACTTCTGAAAGACTGTTAGAAAAAATTTGTTCCGACATCTAAAAATAAAATTAAGTGTATGAATTTTAGCGTCAATCTATAGTAATTATTAATATTAATAGTAAGCGAGCTAAATTTACAACTACAGCGTAAATATCCGGCTATTAATCAACACAGACGTGCATATTATTAAAACAAATAAAATTCAAGTATGAAAACACGGGTAAGTTATTCATGCAGATAATCCCTTCAACTATACTAACTTAAATATAATTGAAACGAAAGACATAAAAATACTCACTTTAGTTCTGTTCAGATGGGGCGTGTGTCCTGTGATGTGTGAACCCTTACAGGTGAGCGTTGTATTGCTTGTGAGCTGCCTGTATTTATTAGGGCTAGCAGAGAGAACACGCCCTCTGTCACTGCCCCCAACGGTGAGAAAAAAAAAAATCCCATTCATGTTTTACAGAGAGATCATGCGGCTAACCGCGTTGAAACAATATTAGAGAAGCAATATTTCACGCCCGAAGCCCCTGCATCATTCAGTGGCATTACAAATCTATACAGATCGGTCAGAACGCGAGGTATAAAACAACACGAGGTGATCGATTGGCTGAATAAACAAGATGCTTACACCCTTCATAAGCCTGTAAGGACAAGATTCACCAACAATAAGATTTTTGTCGCGGACGTTGATTCGCAGTAGCAGGCTGATTTGGTTAGCTTAATTGAATATTCTAGGGAAATTGACGCCGTGAAATATCTACTGACCGTGATAGACGTACTATCCAAACACGCATGGGTTGCCGCCTTGCCCAACAAAACCGGTGCGGCTGTAGCTCGTTCGTTCGAGTTAATATTTGAAAGCGACCGACGTACGCCGCTGAAACTACAGACGGATCGTGGCAAAGAATTTATGAATTCACACATGAAGCGTGTTTGTAAAATGCATAAAATTCACAATTTTTTCACCAACAATACCGTAAAGGCCGCTATAGTTGAGCGATTTAATCGTACATTAAAAACGCGTATGTGGCGCTATCTGACGAAACATAATACCTTTAGGTATATCGACATTTTACCAGGTTTGGTGCACAGTTACAACCACACCTTTCACACCACGATACAGACACGGCCGTGCGATGTGACAAAGCAGAACTCGTTACAAATATGGAAAAATATTTATAGCGGTAGCATGACTAAAAAGCGTATTAAGCCATCTTTAAAAATTGGAGATCATGTCAGAATATCCCATTTTAAGAACCCTTTTACGAAGGGTTATGAGCAAACATTCAGCGAGGAGATATTTTTAATTAGCGCCATTTCCAATAAATTTCATAAACCTCTCTATAAAATTAACGACTTAGCGGGCGACAGTATCGAGGGATCATTTTATAAGGAGGAGCTGCAAAAAATACATTTCAATGAAAACCGCGTCTACCGCGTTGAGACGATTTTGAGAAAAAAACGTGTCAGGGGGGCGATTCATTGCTATATTAAATGGAAAGGCTATCCTGATAAATTTAATTTGTGGGTATCCGCGTCGGTGCTGACGGACATATAACCATGGAATCCGAATCCTTCTTTATCACCCTTCCCTCCAACGCTTCTGGCGATATATATCCGGAAAACACAATCGCCGAGTATACCACAAAATAATCTAAGCCCGTTCAGCTTTCAGGACAATACGAAGTTGCACTAACTGAGATTCAATACCCCCATACATGGTACACGTTTGAGCGGGGTGAAGGGAATTTCTATATAGGCAAGCGGGGTGATGTGCTGAAGGAATATTATGTAAAACCGAGTTTTTATTCCACAATCGGGGACCTCATACGTGCTATTAATGAGAGAATTGATATTTTGAAGATTGGCGGCGACGGATTTAAGCTGCGCTATGACGAAGTGAGGCGGAGTGTTACCCTACCGGATTCCCCCACTATACAGTTTGCCCCGGGTCAGAAACTGGGGCATATTTTAGGCCTCCAGCCATACATCGAAGCGTATGATAATAACCAGACTGAGCGGAAGAAGATTTATGCCGATATAAAAGCTGTTTTTTATACATTATTTATTTACAGCGACATCATCCAGCATCAGCTTGTGGGCGGTAGCTACGTCCAACTTCTGAGAACGGCGCAAATAAGCGGCAAGAGCGGTGAAATTACCACGCTTCAATACACATGACCCGATTACGTGCCCTTATGCAAGCATCATTTTGATTCTGTAACAATCTCCATCTTATCGGACCAGGGCACCCCCGTTAAATTCAAGTACGGTAAGTGTATTGTGAGACTACATTTCCGGAAGAGGCGCGATTAGCACGCTAGAAAATGGTGGCTCAGAGGCCGTACGGGGACCCCGCTGTTTATGCCCGCTACTATATTGCACAGTCGGGGCAAGGATTAGAGGGGTTCAGCGGGAGCGAGTACATGTACGGATCGGGCCTGGCGGGGATATTTAAAGGCTTATTTCGGCGCGCGGTACTGCTTTTCAGAAGAGGCTTAGAATTGGTAAAACCACACGTGAAGATGGCTGTCAAAAACATTGCTAAAGACGCCGTCACAACTGTCTCGTCAGCGCTTATGAATCGGATAAATACACAGCCCGAGCAAGCTGGCGCGGGTCTAGTTTATGTCGCTAAAAAATCACATAAAAGAAAGCGTCGCTCATCCCCCGCTTTACCCCCGATCCTCATGAATAAAAAATCAACCAAGCGCCGACCCCGTCAGAAACGAGTGAGACGTACTGCGGAGGACATCTTCTGATCAGCATGGCTTTCCTGCACGATGCTTCTGTAGAGTGCGCTAAATCTGAACTGGATATTTTTGACATACCACCGACACAGACGAGTATAGAGAAGTCGCTATTTGTAGAAGTTCAACCGGTTGCCGCTCTGGCGGATAATGCCCCGCTGGAATTTTTCATATCGGGTAGCGGGGATTATTATTACGACCTGAATAACACCCTGCTGTACATAAATTGTCGCATCGTCAAGCAGGATAATTCGAATATCGCCGATGACGCACGTGTAGCGCTCATAAACTATCCTCTAGCTACTCTCTTTAATCAGGTCGATATTACTCTGGGGGACCGAGTTATCTCACAATCGGACAATCTCTACAGCTATAGAGCGTACATAGAGACTCTTTTAAATTACAGTTCACAGACGCTGTCCTCGCAATTTACTGCCGGATTGTTCTATAAAGACACAGCTGGTCATCATAATGACCGAAGCTTGGATGGCCCAAATGCTGGATTTATTAAAAGAGCCGCTGCAACCCACCGCTCCAAACCCCTGGACCTCATTGGTCCAATTTTTGGTGATATATTTAATCAACCAAAGCTAATATTGAACGGACTCGATCTTAAGGTTAAGCTAACGAGAAATAAGGACGCTTTCTGCCTCATGTCGGCTGAGGCCGATCCGCTGAAAGTGCAAATCATGCAAGCCGCTCTCTTTGTAAAGAGAGTACAAGTGTCCCCGGCGGTCAGAATAGGCCACAGTCAGGCCCTCTTGGCAGCGACAGCCAAGTACGCTATTGACCGGACATGCATGAAAGTGTACAGTATAGCCGCTGGAACACGGATCACGAACCACGAGAATCTCTTCCTAGGCCAGATACCGAAAACTGTTTATATTGGGTTTTGTAGATAATGAAGCATTTAGTGGGTCTTACGCCAGAAATCCACTGTTCTTCCATCACTACAATGTCAACCACGCAGCCCTCTACCTGGACGGGCAGCAGATCCCCGCGAGGCCTTATAACCCTAACTTTAATGACTATTTAGCCGTCAGAGAGTATATGGCTCTCGCCCATATATCCGGCAAGCAAAAAGCTGATTGTGCCATGGCCGTGGATCGTGAAGAGTTTATGTCCGGATTCACTCTGTTTGCGTTTGATTTATCAGCTGATCAGGAACCCGCCGTTCACTTCTCCCTCATTAAAACAGGTAACCTGCGTGCTGAAGTCCGGTTTGCTCTACCGACACCCCATACGATAAACATGCTTGTTTTTGCAATCAACCCGGCCATTCTGGAAATTAATAATAGAAGAGAGATCTTGTACAATTTTAATTAGTGATGGATAGTCTACAACTCACGACCATACTGAAGGGGGATAGCTTTACAGAGCGAGTGTTTGGCGGTGTGTTTCCGTGTGATTTGCTTCCACCACAACGGGTAAATCAACGGCCTGTCGGATTCATCGTAAATACAGACCCCGCACTCCAACCAGGCCGCCACTGGATATTAATCGTCCTCTGTGACGCTAAGAACGCCATATTTTTTGATAGCTACGGATTATGTGCTGACAACGCTATCTTTCCGAGCGAGTTTGTGACTTTCCTGAACAAGAATTGTGAGACTTATTATTATCAAGGCAACCAAATCCAAGACACGTATAGCACTGTCTGTGGTCACTACTGCGTGTACTTTTTACATTTTTTAGCTCGGAACATGCCGTTCAGTAAGATATTGGCACAGTTTTCTGCTGATAAACCGTGTAATGATACAATTGTGAGAAATTTTATTGCTGAGAGAAAATCACCGCACTATATCTGTTGGAATATTCACCAAACTTGTGCCTGTCTAGAGAGAACACCATAACTGGACTGTATCGCCATTTGTAGAGTCGTTTTGGTGTCACAATTAGTTCAATGCTTGAAATGTCTTTGAGATGTATTTATTACAATAAAATCTTGTAACCTTGTTTTTACAATACCGTGTCATTGCTTTTTTAAAAATACGAATAAAACATTTGCGTCTCTAATATTGTAACATGGCCATATACATAATAACATTCGCGTTTCTAATATTGTAACATGTAACATGGCCATATACATAATATGCCCGTGACCATTTCATAATGTGACCTCGCCTTGATACAGCTTTCCCCCACACAATAGACTGATCAAAGGATACATTTACTGCTGGACTTAAAAGATTCCCAAATAGCCTGATCAAAGGACTTGTCCGGACATGCCAGGACTATGGCCGGCTATACATAATACAGGGCTAATTACTACGTGTACTTTCTAGCAACTGAATTACCACATCTAAATAGCAGCGACCTTCTCTCAACTGTACATGGCCGGCTATACACAATACAGGGCTAATTACTATGTGTACTTTCTAGCAACTGAATTACCACATCTAAATAGCATCGACCTTCTCTCAATTGTACTTACAGGTCATGACACAACACAACACTGCTACACTTCTGCTAATACGTAGCCTATCTTTAATTCACTAAAACTTCTTATATATACCGGATAATACTATAGAATAAATTCCTTTTAGTCTGTACATACACTACTAAGCTATATCTTTACAGCGAGTGAAACACACACACAGATTTAATACACCAACTGCTAGAAAATCCCTTTACATACATTTACTGCTGAACTTAAAAGTTCCCCACAAAAAAGAGACTTATAAAACCAAGATTCGCCTTGATACAACTTTTCCCCACAGTCTGATCAAATCCACAAGGAGATGGATAAAATATAAATAGAGACGAATAAATTCATGAATCACTTTGATTGAAATTCCCAGATTCAGCAGCCCAGATTTCCCAGCCAGATCAAATCCCAGCGAGACGGATTAAATGATAGGGGGCGTGACGACCTGTCAGATTGAGTTTGACGAAAGGTGGTGCCCCTATACTACTGATGTGGCATTGCATTATAGTCAGTGGTAGCATCTGGCTACACCATGCGGATTCTGTGAATTCTGTTCGGCTCTTCCCAATCAGAAGAGCCTGCCAGATTTCACAACCACCATGTTAACAAAGGCATAAATAAACAGATAAATGTTAGACTAAAGTAAACAAATGTTCATCAAAGTCTTCAAATGGAAAAGTTTATTGGAGTGAGTCTGCTTTACACCACCACACATTGACTCTTATAGGGTATTTCCCAAGTAAATTGTGAAAGACCCTATAAGGGTGGATATATGGTGGCATAGGTGAATTCATTCTAGTAAACTTTTCCATTTGAAGATGATGGTTAACATTTTGCTTCACTTTGAATATTGTTTAAGCTGCTCAGGGGCTGTGTGGGTTACCTAGGACAAGGGATGTCCATGTGTGAGAAAACTACTGGTAGTAAATAATAGATTCCATCATCAACAACAATAAATAAGTTGCTTAACAAGAAACACCTTGATATAGTGCAGTGCACAAAACAGTTCTCGTTTGCACATTGCATAGTTTGCTAAACGGCACACTTTTTAGTGAGAGAGGCCAAAAAATTAACAAGTAATAAAACCGTTTATAGTAGCTGTGACGCAAGTCACTTCTCACGGCCAAGCCGTGAGTCAGAATGGTCAAGGAGTCCAAGGTCAGAAGCCAGGAGGGTATGTCATAAACAGAAGGAAGAGACAAAAGCGTAGTCAGGTAACGTTCTGAGGTCAGAGTACCGTGAGGATAACGGATCAGAGCTGAAGGGGTTAAACAGGCGGATGGACAGAACAAAGTCCAAGGTCAGGCAACAGATCAAGCATGCAGAACTCAAGGCACAGGAGAACAAACCTCACAAGCTGAATGTATGCCTGGAAGAGTTCAGGGAGATGCAGCTCAGTTAAGAAGCATGGAAATCACCTGGAATAATAAACACATGAAGACAGCTGAAGCCTCACAGTCTCAGATTGGATAGTTGAGCTGTCAATCAACACATTGACAACTCAGTACGCCCCTGTACCAGATTGGATGGCCAAGCTATCAAACAAAGTACCGACAGCTTCAGCACACCCCTATACCAGATTGGACGGCCGAGCTGGCAGTAACTGCTTGTATGTAATAATTAAGGATTTCAATCTGAAACACATCTGCCTGTACAGTCATGGCCAAAAGTTTTGAGAATGACACAAATATTAATTTTTTCAAAGTCGACTGCTTCACTTTTTCTAATGGCAATTTGCATATACTCCAGAATGTTATAAAGAGTGATCAGCTTAACAGCAATTAATTGCAAAGTCAATATTTGGCTAGAAAATGAACTTTATCCCCCAAAACACATTTCAACATCATTGCAGCCCTGCCTTAAAAGGACCAGCTAACCTCTTTTCAGTGATTGCTCCATTAACACAGGTGTGGGTGTTGATGAGGACATGGGTGGAGATCAATCTGTCTTGATTAAGTAAGAATGACACCACTGGACACTTTAAAAGGAGGCTGGTGCTTGGCATCATTGTTTCTCTTCTGTTAACCATGGTTATCTCTAAAGAAACACGTGCAGTCATCATTGCAATGCACAAAAATGGCCTAACAGGGAAGAGTATCGCAGCTAGAAATGCACCTAAGTCAACAATCTATCGCATCATCAAGAACTTCAAGGAGAGAGGTTCCATTGTTGCCAAAAAGGCTTCAGGGCGCCCAAGAAAGACCAGCAAGCGCCAGGACCGTCTCTTAAAAGTGTTTCAGCTGCGGGATCGGGCTACCAGCAGTGCAGAGCTTGCTCAGGAATGGCAGCAGGCAGGTGTGAGTGCATCTGCACGCACTGTGAGGCGGAGACTCTTGGAGCAAGGCCTGGTCTCAAGTAGGGCAGCAAAGAAGCCACTTCTCTCCAGAAAAAACATCATGGACAGACTGATATTCTGCAAAAGGTACAGGCAGTGGACTGCTGAGGACTGGGGTAAAGTTATTTTCTCTGATGAATCCCCTTTTCGATTGTTTGGGACATCAGGAAAATGCCTCATTTGGAGAAGACAAGGTGAGCGCTACCACCAGTCTTGTCTCATGCCAACTGTTAAGCATCCTGAAACCATTCATGTGTGGGGTTGCTTCTCAGCCAAGGGAATCGGCTCTCTCACAGTCTTGCCTAAAAACACAGCCATGAATAAAGAATGGTACCAGAATGTCCTCCAAGAGCAACTTCTCCAAACCCTCCAAGAGCAGTTTGGCAATCAACAATGCCTTTTCCAGCATGATGGAGCACCTTGCCATAAAGCAAAGGTGATAACTAAATGACTCAGGGAACAAAACATAGAGATTTTGGGTCCATGGCCTGGAAACTCCCCAGATCTTAACCCCTTCATGACCTGTGACACAGCGTATGTGTCATGAAAGGATCGCGTTCCTGCGGGTCGGGTGACCGGGGTCACTGAAAGGTTACCCAACACGCAGGCACAAGACCCTTTGTGCTTCACCACAGGTGGGTTGGCTTAACCCCTACGTGGCTACGATCGCTCTGATTGGCTGTTAAAAGTGAAACAGTCCTCCCTTTATTCCGAGCCCTGACGTGTGCCCAAACAGTGGTTTAACCCCACATATGGGGTATCAGCGTACTCATAAAAAATTGCACAAGAACTTTGGGGGTCTAATTTCTCCAGTTACTTTTGGGAAAAAAAAATTGGGGACTAAAAAAATTTTTTTTGTGGAAAAAAAATGATTTTTTATTTTCACAGCTCTGCGTTATAAACTTCTGTGAAGAACTTGGAGATTCAAAGTGCTCACCACACATCTAGAGGAGTTCCTTGGGGAATCTAGTTTAAAAAATGGGGTCACTTGGGTAGGTTTCTACTGTTTAGGCACATCATGGGCTCTGCAAACGTAACATGATGCCCACAGACCATTCCATCAAGTCGGCATTTCAAAACATCACTACTTCCCTTCCGAGCCCCGACGTGTGCCCATACAGTAGTTTTCTCCCACATATGGGGTACCAGTGTACTCAGGACAAACTGTACAACAACTTTTGGTGTCCAATTTCTCCTGTTACCCTTATGAAAATAAAAAATAGGGGGCTAAAAAAATCATTTTTTGTGGAAAAATATGATTTTTTATTTTCAAGGCTGTGCGTTATAAACTTCTGTATAGCACCTGGGGGTTCAAAGTGCTCACTGTGCATCTAAATAAGTTCCTTAGGGGGTCTTGTTTCCAAAATGAGGTCATTTGGGGGAGCTCCAAAGTTTAGGCACACAGGGGCTCTCCAAACACGACATGGTGTCCGATAACGATTGGAGATAATTTCCATTAAAGTCAAATGGCGCTCCTTCCCTTCTGAGCCCTGCCGTGCGCCCAAACAGTGGTTTATGACAACATATGAGGTATCTGTGTACTCAGGAGCAATTGCCCAACAAATTTTAGGATCCATTTTATCCTGTTGCCCATGCAAAAATGGAAAAATTGATGCTAAAATAAAATTTTTGTTGGAAAAATTAAAATGTCCATTTTTTCCTTCCACGTTGCTTTAGTTCCTGTGCAGCACATGAAGGGTTAATAATCTTCTTGAATGTAGTTTTGAGTACCTAGAGGGGTGCAGTTTTTATAATGGTGTCACTTTTGCTAACATATAGACCCTCAAAAGTGTCTTCAAATGTGAGGTGGTCCCTAAAAAAATGGTTTTGTAAATTTTGCTGTAAAAATGATAAATCGATGGTCCACTTTTAACCCTTCTAACTTCCTACCAAAAAAAATTTTTGTTTCCAAAATTGTGCTGATGCAAAGAACACAAGTGGGAAATGTAATTTATTAACTATTTTGTGTCACATAACTCTCTGGTTTAAAAGAATAAAAATTCAAAATTTGAAAATTGCCAAATTTTAAACATTTTCACCAAATTTCCATTTTTATCACAAATAAATGCCAAAATTATCGAACTAAATTTACCACGAACATGAAGCCCAATATGTCACAAAATAACTGTCTCCGAATCGCTAGGATCCGTTTAAGCGTTCCTGAGTTATTACCTATTAAAGGGACACTGGTCAGAATTTCAAAAAAATGGCGAGGTCATGAAGGGGTTAATCCCATTGAGAACTTGTGGTCAATCATCAAGAGACGGGTGGACAAACAAAAACCTAAAAATTCTGACAAAATGAAAGCATTGATTGTGCAAGAATGGACTGCTATCAGTCAGGATTTGGTCCAGAAGTTGATTGAGAGCATGCCAGGGAGAATTGCAGAGGTCCTGAAGAAAAGGGTCAACACTGCAAATATTGACTTGCTGCATTAACTCATTCTAACTGTCAATATAAGCTTTTGTTACTCATATGTTTGCAATTATTATATTTCTGTCTGTGATAAAAACATCTGTCAAACACACATAAAAACCAGAGGGCAGCAGATCATGTGAAAATATAATATTTGTGTCATTCTCGAAACTTTTGGCCATGACTGTACTCTCCCTATGATTGTGACATTTGTGTCTTTTATATTTTTATACGTACTTAATAAACTGTGAATTTTTATGATGATCCAGTCACTGGGATTTTTCATCATTCACTAGTATTTCTTGTGGCACTGCCAACCTTTGTGCAATGGATTCTAATGTGGGTGAGCTGACTTTTTTTCCTTTATATTTTCTCTGACCAACTATGGAACTGGAAACATGGCTGACTACATGTAATTGTATTGATTGATTATTGATTTGTGGACCAGTGGAACAGTGGACCCAGCTGATCAAAAAGCCGGTCATTTGATTGGCGTAGTCTACTATGACATCATCTAAGGGTGGTTATTTAAAGTTACTACAGTTACTACACCATTCTTGGGACACTTGATATCGCTGCATCTAGCCTCCTGATGAGCCCACATGGGCGAAACGCATTGAGGAGCTAACCTATGGCTGGCAGGTGGTAGCCGGGAGAGATAAGTACCACAAATATTATGTATCAATAACCTATCTCTCTTGCTTTAAATATTGCTGGTTTTGCACATTACTATATGAGTCTCTGATGGGAATTGAACCGGAATACACCCGGACGAGCTCTGAGGCTGAGGGGATAGTGCAATATTTGTTAATCAGAAGATTTTATATAATCACACTGCTAAACGTGCATCTTTTTGTCTTGATCCTGAGGCTTATTATGCTGGGGGATGGTCCCTCTATACGATGATATCGATGTGTGATATATCATAGTGTGTGATCTATATTACTTTAGCCTCATCCATTTTGAGGGGCTGTATCTATACTATCACTGATTATACCAGCGACTAATAATCATATAAGAAACGCCATCCACTGCCACTTGTGTTCAACATTGATTTTAATCTTTTGGGACATAGGGTTGTCCTAGATATAGTTGGTCTATGTCTATTGTAGGGCTCCCTTCAGCGATTGGGTAGAGGGATTCCTGAGTGCTGTAGGGTTTAACAGAGCCCCTAGAGTAAGCCATCGTGGAGCGGGTGCGCCACAACGTTCCCCCCTAGGGTGCCAATGAGTCGCCCGTCCAGGGCCGTGGGGTAATCGGCACCGAGCCCGTTCACTTCAATGGGGATGTCACGGGTAGCGCAGCTCGGTCCGTGGCCCTGGGGCTCACCTCAAATGTGGGATATTTACAGGGGATTAAAGTATATATACAGTTTATTCGTGACGCCACCTGTGGTACCTGGTTAGGGTGACCAGCGCTGCAGGGTAGATCCTCTGAGGGGTTGTTACTGGGCAGCAAGGTGTTAAGTCTTCCACAGGCAAGACTGGATCCCTCAGGGTATATGGCGTTGTAGGGGTGCAGGAGCAATAAGGCAGACACACACACGAAAGTCTCTTTCTGTACCTTTACTGATGGTAGTTGCAGGCACGTCCCGGGAAGCTGACAGGGTGGAGGATGCACGTCCAGTATTCCCACTGAGTAGGTATAGGGCCTCCTTACTCCAGTTGTGTGAGTTTCTGACCTGTATGAAACAAAGTCTAACTCTGTCTTCAGTTATAAGCCCGGCTGACTTTGTGGTGAGGCCTTCTCTGGGATAGAACAGTGTCTCTAATGGTTGGCCGACCAGACTCCTGTCTTCCTGACCCCGGCTACGCATCAACGCTTGTGGGCCCCTGCGACTTGAAGTCCCACAGGGTCTCCGGTATCTCCTACTAGTCGTGTAGATGCTAGCAAGCTCGGACCCGGTGTCCGGTTGTGCAGAGTAGAGGTAAGCGATCAATGCTGTTTCAACCTTTGTCACTCTCTTTTCCTTCCACTCGCCTTTCATCCTACTCTAACCCTTAACATAAGCACACTAGCAGTAGATGGCTGATTCTCCTTTCTCTTCACCGCTCTCAAAGCGTCGGCACGCTTGCTCACTGAAACTACACTCGGTTGACTCAGTTCTGACCAGGCTGAAGTGGCTATCTTCCTCCACTATTACTGGACTCCACTCAGTAAACTAAGTACAAGCTGTAGTCTTCAGTCTTTCAGCTCTCAGCTAGACTAAACAGAACACTCCATCTCTCTGAGGTAATCCGATCTAGTCTGAGGTAACTCTCCCTCTCAGCTCTCAGGCTAATCTGAGGTAACTGCCGTGTCTACACTACCTTTATAAACTGTGAAAGGGCTCCCTCTGGTGGATCTAGGGAATAGTGCAGATGTGTTGTGTGCATATAGGTCACTGTGGGTTTACCTTTGTTGCATCCTCCTGGGAACATGTGGCTCCAGGCACAGCTGGGCTACACACCAACCTCCGTAGCCAGGCAGGTGAAAGCTTAGGCTTCACACCAGGGACATCCAGTTGTACCCAATTGTTTTACTTTGGAACACATTCGTTGTTTGTTGTTAGTTGTCACTTATATTTGGTGTTACCGATTCAGGTACTTTAATCAATAAAATATTGCCTATAGGGCATTGTTTATGATTTTGGTTTTGAGGCCCTTACTTATCTCATAGTGTTTATATTATTTATATCCACCCTCTCTGAAACACGGGCATGCTTTACATCATGGCATCCTGTATTTCTGGCATCACTTACATCAACCAGGCCTCCTGATGAACCGTGACAGTGGCGAAACGCGTTGGAGCACATCCAGTCTAGGATAAGTTTGCATTCTATTTCCTGGGCTTTATCAATATTTTTTGAGCAGGGATTAGAGTGTTTATTCAATTTATACTGTCTCTCTGGAAAGGGTTGTCGTAGGGGCATATCTAGTCTATGACGAATCTGCATTTTATCAATATCATTCTGTATGAAGTTTACATTGTGAATTTGATTTTGGGGTCTATTATTGCCCTGTGAACCGTGTGTTTATTCAATAGTTATTCCTTTTCGAGAAAGGCTTTCAAAAGGCTGGATATTGTTTGTAACACTTATTGGTAATATGTTTGTGTGAGCTGTACTGTAGAATTCCTGTAGTTTGTGCTGATCTGCCTTTTGGGAAACATTTTTCATTTCTTTTCTTTCATCTACATGTTTTCTCACCTGTTCGTCCTTTTGGGGTGCCAACCTCAACTGCCAGGCAGGTTTAAATGTAGGATTATTGTAGGGGTCTATAGGTCATTTTTGGTCTTTGTTTACATTTTGGTATCTAACCAATTGGTTTCTCTGGGTAGGTGTCTTTTAATAAGTATATCTACTAAAGATTACATTTTTAAAGGATTATATTTTTACACTTAACTTAATTTTTTCCTGAGTTTATATATGATCTCTTTATGTATTTTTCGTTCATTCATAAGATTTCTCCCAATAATTTAAAATCTTCTGTTAGGTTTTTTTTTTTATTTTTTATTTGTTAAAAGATGTTACAACCTTTATGCCTAAGAAGTTTATTTAGCAGAACGTAACCAGCATTAAACTAGTTCACCAAGTTCACCTCGTCACTCACTAGCTCTAAATGCTTTGTTTTGTTCAAAATGAAGGGTGATTAACAAACTCCACAGATGAGTCAGAGATATTGGCAAAATATGTTTCATTATAAAGACTCCATAGAACCAGAAGAGACTCCAAAGATAGAAAATAATTTTAATCTCAGCTTGTTGAACTTTGAACAAGATATTTATATCGAGTCCATGTTATTCAATGATTTGAAGAGGCTACAAAGTGGATTGAGATGCACATTATACATCTCAATAAAAATGATGGACTCATAATAGAGTTTAAAAAAAACCCACAAGTTCAATAAGTGCATCTAATATATTACAATATTGTAGGAAAAAATGTAGTCTTGCAATAATGTATTTTAATAAATTATAGGTTACCACTATTGCTTTGTAGCGCTGGAGTTCGGGGTGAAAACCCACGAAGGACAACATCTGTAAGGAGTTTGTATGTTCTCCCTGTGTTTCTTCCGGGTTCTCCGGTTTCCTCTCACACTCTACAGACATACTGATAGTGAATTTAGATTGTGAGCCCCATCAGGGACAGTGATGATGATGTCTGTAAAGTGCTGTTGAATTAATGGCGCTATATGAACAATATAATTAAATCTCATTCTTCATGCTATTGTCATCATGCAAGCTTAACATTTCACCCTCTGGACTATGTAACTAAACATGCATAAGATGAAAATGATGCCAATCTTACATAGGAAGTGAGGCAAGAACTACATTTGCTGCTTATTTCCCAAACTGTGGACCATTTTAACTCTTTCCTGATTCAAAAACTTTTATGAACAAGCTCAGAATGAAACAAAAATTACACTATTCCTCTTTGTGCTCCAGCTGGATAAAAGTTGGCATTGTTAGAAAGTGTAATTCATGATTATTGTGTAACTACTATTATGTGCATTTCCCTCACATTTATACTTTTGATGCAACTTGCTTATTCTTGAATGTCAAATTGAATTTTTATTTACGGATCTATCTTAGGTTAGTCTAAATTTGACAAAAAGTAAATGATGTTATGCTATATTTGAATAGGTTTTTTTTCTTTACTGTGCTCTGCCCCTCCCAAAAAATATTGGGTTGGGGGTGATGCAGACTGTGAATTTAATTGACTAGACATTATGTCCTTGATTTTGGAGTGCTGCTTCTTTTTCTCTCTTGATGTACTTGTCCCAAAAGGCCACCTATAATAAGTAAATACATGCTAATATAAACTTCAGGAACTAAACTGCTGGACTGCAAAATTCACACACAACTACTCTTATATAAGGGGTCACCTAATTCTAAACTAATTGTTTAAATGGAATCTGTCAGCAGGTTTTTGCTATGTAATCTGAAGACAGCATGAGGTAGGGGTTAAAACACAGATTTCAGAGATACCTCCCTTATCAAGCTCTGTGGTTTTGTTTGCTTGCAATGATTGTTTTAGCACCATGAGATTTTCATTGCTAGTACACAGTAGAGCCTGGTGTGGGCAGGGCTTGCTTTCTCAGCTCTGCTGTATTGCTAAATATAAAAACACTGATTGTGTCAGAACTTCTGCACCCAGTAAGCTAAGTAACACTTCATTGGATTCAGCTTCTCTTTGCCTACATTAGGCTGCTCTCAGATTAGATAGCAAAACCTGCTGACAGATTTCCTTTAAGGGGTTTTTATGTAATCATTGTTTGAAGTTTTCTTGTAATGATATATTACTATTAAAAACTATCTTCAGTGTAAAGAGGAACAAGAAGTCCTGGAAGTGATGGAGATCTCAACATCATCAAGTCTGTGTGGGATTACATACAGAGACAGAAGGATTTGTGCATGCTTGCATCCATAGAAGATCTGTGGATAGTTCTCCAAGATGTTTGGAACAATCTCCCTGCCGAGTTCATTAAAAAACTGAGTGGTTGCACCAAATATTGGTTTGATTTAGATTTTTGTTCATTCACTTTGTAATTTTTTGTTCGATAAAATAAACTATTAAGACATCTATTTTTGAAAGCATTCTTTGTAGCAGTTTTCCACACATTTTTGCACAGTACTATACATGAAACACAAAAACTTAATGAATAGGATATATTCTGGTGACACATTCTCTTTACATAAAGGGATTACTCCAAATGCTGCTCTGGAAATAACACTATTGGACATTTGTGTGATAATAAATCAAAATGTACGGGGAAAATATTGTCAAGAAATGTTGCTTTGAACAAGACCAATATTATTAGGTTCCCCAAACCATTCAGCAGCTTTTTATAGAAAATGTAGAACATTTCCTGGAAGTTCTAAAACTTTTACGATGTTCAATGTAGATCAAATAAATTCCAAACTTCAAAACTTCATAAGTTGATGATACTATAGCCTTTTTCATGCTTTCTGGAAAATGACAATTTTTTGAGGTGTAGACCCGTCCAACATCTTCCAATGCAAGCAAGCGTCTTTCTTTTGGCTCCTGAGTTATGTAACTTGTGATATTTCAAAGGAAAGTGAAATTCAGAGTTATTTTAACATTACAGACTTTTTAGTACACTACAGAACTTACGGTAATTGCTGTAGCAGTGCTTTACAGACCTGTAGTATTTCTAACACCTCTGTTATAAATTAGGAAAAAAATATATGTACTTTATAATTTGAACTACAGGAAGTGATGGGCTGATTGACGTCCTCCTTTGGAAAATAGTAATGATGTTTATCATTCTTATATGATCGCCGTACACATATACCAGATTTATAATACTTTTATGTTTCTACAGCAGCACAGTTTATTATGGCTGCACCTCCACAGCAGATGCCTTCTGGCTCTACTATATAGAAACTTGTTATTGTGTCTTTTTTAGGGCTCTGGCGGGACTCATTAAGAATTATTTCGGCTTTAAAAAAATAAATAAGATGATCGATGGGTGTATTTGTGCCTCATGGATTTAATACTGTCCAGAGATACAAATGACATAGAAAATCATGAACAAATCCTGTTTGTGTTTATCTTGCAGACAAATATCCATGATATGAGATATCCAGCATCCATAACAGCACATGCACGGTTGTTACACGCTATAGGACTTTGCTTTTAGAAAATCTGTTGTGTTAGAGAAAATTTTACTGTTATGCTTTTAAAGAGTCTGTTACACCGAAACTGAAAATTCAGCTACTTAAACATCTATAAGGAACTTAGCCCCTATAAAAATCATACTAGTTTCATACATTTTAGTGTTATAGTTGTGCAAAATCTTTTTCACTTTCCATATCTATGTGCTAAAACGCACCCTACCCTCTCTGATTTGTGTATCTACCAATGCCCCGATCTTGGTTACGAGCGCTGGTTTTCTCACAGCAAACACTCACCAAGCTCAAATCCCTTTTTCCTCATTTGCACACTGACCCTGGAGGAGTGCAGCAGTGTGCCGACAGTGTTAGTGCGGGTGCACACTCAGTATGGGTGTGCGCATGCGCTGAAGTCACTTGTTCTCTATACTTCCGAGTTTAGTCAGTGGCGGGCACAGTCTGGCAGTGCTATATGTGCATATTGGAAAGTGAGACATTGGCCATGCCAAGGGTGCACCACAGCACCCTCATTTACATGTGGATTCAAAGTGAATTTCTTTGCAACTTCAGTACTACAATTTCTATTACTAGTATGTTTTCACAGGGGATAAGAATCCCTATATTGATGTGTAAGTAGCTGAATTTTGCAGTTTGGGGGTTACAGACTCCCTTAAGTAATGTAAAATTCTAAAGATCTGCTATTAGGCTAGATGCTGACGAGCATATTTTTTTGTTATACAAGAAAATTGGATCAATTATACTAATTTCACTCTGATCAGACTTTGATTAGAGTTCGATCAGAGTGTGATCACAGTGTGTTCTGATTCTCTTTGATGAGAAGAAGATGGAGAAAAAAAATTGCCTATGTTCTGCATTGTGTCAGTGCATGGAAATCAGACTGCACTCAGATGTCATTGGAATGCAGTCAGATGGCTTCCACAGGCTCATTGACTTGCATGGCCGAGAGCAATCCGAATATCAGATCAAACTCAGAGATGTAGCGATTTTTTTTCCTTGAACATGCCTTGTCCAGGGAAGAAAACAGACATGTGCACGGCCCTATAGCATCACATTGTTCAGAGTGCGATTTGATGTTTTCTCAGATTGTACTTGGACCAATAATATGGTCGACTGCACGAGCCCTTACAAATATGATAACACTATGACATTATTGTGATGGAACAGAGAGAACGGTCACTACCAAACTGGAAACTTAGTTAGGAACAGTAAAATTTGTCTCATTCTCAGCATATTTCTTTCTCCCTCTCGTCACTGAAATCTGACTGGTCAGATAGGAGGTTTATGACCTTCGTATAATGCACTTTCTGGACGATAAAGAAACAAGACAGAAGAAGAATCAACGCCTTTGAAATGTGGTGCTGGAGAAGGATGTTATCAATACCATGGATGGCAAGAAGAACAAACAAATCAATTTTGGAACAAATCAAGCCAGACATGTCACTTAAATCAAGGATCACTAAGCTACAACTTGCCTGCTTTGGACACATCATACAAAGACAGCAATCACTGGAGAAGGACATCATGGTCGGAAGAATAGAGGTAACAAGGCGAAGAGGAAGACCAGCAACCCAATGGCTTGACACAATCAAGATAATGGCGGAGAAGACCTTGGTGGACCTATCTAGGCTTGCACAAGATCGATCTTTGTACACAGTGTTCATCCATCAAGTCATCATGGCTTGATATCGAGCTGAAGGCAGTTAAAAAATAATTTTAGTGTGCAGATTTTTCATTTTTATATAGGATAATGAAAATGAAGTCCATTATATGTAGCGCTCATCATTAACCCCTTAACCGCCAAGGGTGGTTTGCACGTTAATGACCGGGCTAATTTTTACAATTCTGACCACTATCTCTTTATGAGGTTATAACTCTGGAACGCTTCAACGGATCTTCACGATTCTGAGACTTTTTTCTCATTACATATTGTACTTATGATAGTGGTAAAATTTCTTTGATATACAGTACAGATCAAAATTTTGGACACACCTTCTCATTCAGAGATTTTTCTTTATTTTCATGACTATGAAAATTGAACATTCACACTGAAGGCATCAAAACTATGAATTAACACATGTGGAATTATATACTTAACAAAAAAGTGTGAAACAACTGAAAATATGTCTTATATTCTAGGTTCTTCAAAGTAGCCACCTTTTTCTTTGATTACTGCTTTGCACACTCTTGGCAGTCTCTTGATGAGCTTCAAGAGGTAGTCACCGGAAATGGTCTTCCAACAGTCTTTTAGGAGTTCCCAGAGATGCTTAGCACTTGTTGGCCCTTTTGCCTTCAATCTGCGGTCCAGCTCACCCCAAACCATCTCGATTGGGTTCAGGTCTGGTGACTGTGGAGGCCAGGTCATCTGGCGTAGCACCCCATCACTCTCCTTCTTGGTCAAATAGCCCTTACACAGCCTGGAGGTGTGTTTGGGGTCATTGTCCTGTTGAAAAAAAAATGATGCTCCAACTAAACGCAAAACGGATGGAATAGCATGCCGCTGCAAGATGCTGTGGTAGCCATGCTGGTTCAGTATGCCTTCAATTTTGAATAAATCCCCAACTGTGTCACCAGCAAAGCACCCCCATACCATCACACCTCCTCCTCCATGCTTCACGGTGGGAACCAGGCATGTAGAGTCCATCCGTTCACCTTTTCTGCGTCGCACAAAGACAAGGTGGTTGGAACCAAAGATCTCAAATTTGGACTCATCAGACCAAAGCACAGATTTTCACTGGTCTAATGTCCATTCATTGTGTTCTTTAGCCCAAACAAGTCTTTTCTGCTTGTTGCCTGGCCTTAGCAGTGGTTTCCTAGCAGCTATTTTACCATGAAGGAGAGTGATGGGGTGCTACGCCAGATGACCTGGCCTCCATAGTCACCAGACCTGAACCCAATCGAGATGGTTTGGGGTGAGCTGGACCGCAGAGTGAAGGCAAAAAAAGGGCCAACAAGTGCTAAGCATCTCTGGGAACTCCTAAAAGACTGTTGGAAGACCATTTCCGGTGACTACCTCTTGAAGCTCATCAAGAGAATGCCAAGAGTGTGCAAAGCAGTAATCAAAGCAAAAGGTGGCTACTTTGAAGAACCTAGAATATAAGACATATTTTCAGTTGTTTCACACTTTTTTGTTAAGTATATAATTCCACATGTGTTAATTAATAGTTTTGATGCCTTCAGTGTGCATGTACAATTTTCATAGTCATGAAAATATAGAAAAATCTTTGAATGAGGTGTATCCAAACTTTTGATCTGTACTGTAACTTGCGTTTATATGAAAAAATCGTAAATATGGCGAAAATTTTGAAAATTTTGCAATTTTCAAACTTTGAATTTTTATTCCCTTAAAATAGAGAAATATGTCACCCAAAATAGTTACTAAATAATATTTCCCACATGTCTACTTTACATCAGCACAATTTTGTAAACAAAATTTTTTTGTTAGGACGTTATAAGGGTTAAAAGTTGACCAGCGATTTCTCATTTTTGCAACAAAATAATTTTTTTAGGGACCACCTCACATTTGAAGTCACTTTGAGGGGTCTATATGGCAAAAAATACCCAAAAGCGACACAACTCTAAAAACTGCACCCCTCAAGGTACTCAAAACCACAATCAAGAAGTTTATTAACCCTTCAGGTGCTTCACAGGAGCTGAAGCAACGTGGAAGGAAAAAAATGAACATTTAACTTTTTAGTCACAAAAATGATCTTTTACAAACAATTTTTTTATTTTCACAAGGGTAAAAAGAGAAACTGGACAGATAAAGTAGTTTTGAAATTTCTCCTGAGTACACCGATACTCCATATGTGGGGAAAACCCACTGTCTGGGCGCACGGCAGGGCTCGGAAGGGAAGGAGCGCCGTTTGACTTTTTCAAACCAAAATTGGGGGGAATTGAGATTGGACGCTATGTCGTGGTTGGAGAGTCCCTGATGTGCCTAAACAGTGGAAACCCCCACAAGTGACCCCATTTTGGAAACTAGACCCACCAAGGAACTTATCTTATCTGTTGTGAGCACTTCGAACGCCCAAGTGTTTCACTAAAGTTTATAATGCCTGAGTGTGAAAAAACAATTTCCACAAAAATGATTTTTTAGTCCCCAATTTTTGATTTTTCCCAAGGAAATTGGACCCTAAAAGTTGATGGCCAATTTGTCCTCAGTACGCTGATACACCATATGTGGGGGGAAAAACTATTTGGGCACACAACAGGGCTCGGAAAGGAAGTAATGACGTTTTGGAATGCAGACTTTGATGGGTGTCATGTTCAGTTTGCAGAGCCCCTGATGTGCCTAAACAGTGGAAACCCCCACAAGTGACCACATTTTAGAAACTAGACCCCCTAAGGAACTTATCTAGATATGTTGTGAACACTTTGAACACTCAAGTGCTTCACAGAAGTTTATAATGCCCTGGCATGAAAATAAAAAATCCTATTTTTTTCACACAAAAAAAATCTTTTAGTCACCAGTTTTTCATTTTCCCAAGGGTTACAGGAGAAATTGGACCACAATTTGTCCTGAGTACACTGATACCCCATATGTGGGGGAAACCACTGTTTGGGCACATGGCAGAGCTCAGAAGGGAAGGAGCACCGTTTGACTTTTTCAACGCAGAATTGGCTGGAATTGAGATCAGATACCATGTCACATTTGGAGAGCCCCTGGTGTACCTAAACAGTGGAAACCCCCAATTGTAACTCCTACCCTAACCCTAACACACCCCTAACCCTAGTCCCAACCCTAACCACAAACCTAACCCTAATCCCAACCCTAACCCTAACTTTAACCCTAACTTTAGCCCCAACCCTAACCTAACTTTAGCCCCAACCCTAACCCTAGCCCTAATGGGAAAATGGAAATAAATACATTTTTTAAATTTTCTTATCTTTCCCTAACTTAGATGGTGATAAAGGTGGTTTGATTTACTAAAAATAGTTTTTGCATCACCACATTTTGAGAGCTATAATTTTTCCATATTTTGGCCCACAGAGTCATGTGATCTCTTATTTTTTGCTCTTATTTTTTGCGGGACGAGTTGACGTTTTTATTGGTACCATTTTTGGGCACATGACATTTTTTGATCGCTTTTTATTATGATTTTTGGGAGGCAGAATGAACAAAAAACAGCAATTCATGAATTTCTTTTAAATTCCACAGCCCGGAAACACAAGCTTCCACAGCCCGGAAACCATCAGACTGATAAGTTTACCCGTTTCATAGACATATGTTTGTTTTCCCTGTTACCTTACTGAGTTTAACCCTTTCATAACCAATTCCCTCCCTGCGTGGAGTATCCCCTGTTCTAAACTCCTTTAACTCTTGATCTGCCTCCTGCTCATCACTGCAACACGTGCACCTGTCATTACTACACTGGTCCGGCTGCAGCCAGTGCCTGATTCAGTATCTTAGACCAGTGTTTCTGAACGTAGTCCTTAATCAGTGTCAGCGAAACCTCAGCTGCTGCCGGATTCTGCCTTGGAGTGGTACCTAGCAGCTGCCTGCAGCCCAGCCTGTCTCCACCATTAAGAGCTCCAGTGAACACCATGTAGACGCTTAGCTATGCCCCTTGCTGGCCAGGCTCGGTCCTGTGGCACAGTTAGCTTATGAACCACATGCACCACCTGCGGGCGTAACAGAGGAGATGGAGAAATTACTTTTTCCGTCTCCTCTGTACCTGTGCTGTGATTCTCTCCTGCGAGAGAATCAGATCACACTAAGATGGCACTCAGGTCACGCTTGCAGCAGAGTTTTCGCATCAGATGCTATACGCTTGTGTGACTCTTGCCTAACATTGATAAGGTAAAGCTCTCACACAGGCACCAATGACACCTTCTGAGTCACATAACTCAGTGATATGATAATTGTGAAATGATAATATGCAAATATCTTAAAAACCAAGAGGAATTCACATAGACAGTCAATTGGAATTTTTTTAATACCAAAAATAATATTTATTTCTGGAAATTGGAATAACCCTCTATTAATAATGTGGCGCCCCTGAGGGTTCAATCGCCACAGAGATACTGCACCTCATCCAGAGGTGTGATATCCCACTCTCAGGTAAGGAGGGAGTACCACCCAGAACTCTAACACCTGCACCCAACACACACACTATAGCAGCCGGGCACCCTGCATGTACCCTACGGGAGGATGGTCTCATCCCAGGCTGGGTAGGAAAGAGTGTTTGGGAGGTGGGTGGAGGAAGTAAGAAGAAGGGGAAGTGAAGCTTAGAGAGTGGGAAAGGGATGTGAGAGTCAGTTTGTGAGAGGAGCTGAAGCTGGTAGCAGCTTGTCCCCAGACAGAGAAAGCTAGAAAAAGAACGGAACAGAGAGAAGCTTCTGGAAGGACAGAAGGGGTCCTAGGGGCATGGATAGTGTGTAGTCCATCCGTGGGGCCCGATCCAATAGTGGAGGGATCAGGTCACAGAAGGGACACTGGCCCCTAGCCTAGTGTTGAACTTCAAGACTCAGCTAGCAAGCCAGAGGCAGTGGCATCTTTAGGTGCCTCAGCTACAGAACCACAGTTATCTTCTCTGAAAGGTAGCCATAAGGGAGCAAGGAGACGCAGAGAGGACATCATCTGACAAGGTCCGCGGCTACTGGCTAAGGACACTGACTGTGAGGTGTTGGACAGGAAGGAAAGGTGGAAATTCAGCACAGTGAGATGACCGAGAAAAGAACATATTGAAGTGAGTCCTGGAAAGGTTTATCCTGATCTACCTAGGAGTTTGCTGAGTCCTTCACCTGGAGGACACGGCACCAAGCGGGTATCTGTGCGCACCAGAACTGTGAGTAAAGCTTTGAAAACTACACCCAGCTGTGTCCTTGATATGGAAATTTAATTAGGATAAAAATATCCTTCAGTGTTTGCTGCTTGCCATGTCCAAATCTCTATTTAATGTCTTCTTTGAGCGCTCAGAACGAAATGAAAACTGTCCACAACGCAAGTGTCAGTATAACAGTTCGTCAAAGACATACATTTATTATTCATTCAAGGTTTTATACATTTACAAAAAGGGGCTGGTTAGTCAATTAACATACAATTAAAAGCTGCTAGATTATTGGCTGTTCTAGTGTAAATATGATAATTATGATAATCATGGCAAAAGAGCTGAAGTTGCAGAATTATTGTTTTATATTCTTGTGACCTAGTTGTCTTGCATAACTATAATGTAAATAACAGATATCTAATAAGACTTTTTGTACAGTCCTTATGAAGGCCTTATGAAGGCCTTATGAAGGCCAGATTTCTTTAAAACGACTGATTATAGCTGGCCTAGAAATATGTGAGCACAGGGTTTTTTAGCAAGTGAGATCTATCTAACTGTGAACTGTGAATACATATATGTGAATATACTTTGAATATATGGAATACATATATATTTCCATGACAGTCCCCCCTTAGATACCACTTGCCCTAAAAACCTGCTCCTGGCCCAAAGCGCTGCAACTCTTTTGTGCTGCCGGCGGGTTGAGAATATGCCTAGCGCATGTCTCCCCCACCGAATACAGACTTTTCGCAAATGGGCGGTCAGGAGGACTGTCCCTGTCGGGGGTTTATGTGTTTGCAATCATAGTCTCTTTATTTGATAGGATGTTTCATCAAGGATGTGTATTCTCAGTCTGGAGGTAGTTCGGAGATCTGGTCAAGCCAGGCAGTTCCATCCGGACTGGTGCGAGGTCCAAGATGGTGAGTGGCATCAAATTGGTTGTCTCTTGAACAGTTTTTCCATTATCTAGTGGCAATAGTGACTCAAATCCTGCTTTAACTTGGTCTCTGGCCTTGAACTCATCAAGTAGGTCATCTGTCTGGTCAGTCAGAGCATCCACGACATCCTTCATGGCTTAGGTGTCTCTCCTGGTACGGGAGCTTCCTTGCAATGCGATACGTGGATCCAAACAGGCTTTCCTTCTAGTTACACAGAGGTTGATGTCATCTGGGGCTCTTGGACAGGATCATCAAATCTGGCAGTGAAGAGAAAAACTCGAGAATGGACATTAGTTTTTGACCAATTCAATTACATAAGTGTTATGATTTGGTAGCTGAGGAGAGCAGGCAAAAAAGGCAATACACCAGAGAGGTTGGAATCTATGGGATTGCAGTACCCTGACTAACCACCACAACTAAAGGCAGCCGTGGAGCGTTCCTACGTTGGTCCTAGACGCCTCGTCACAGCCTGAGAAGCTAACTACACCTAAAGATAGAAAAAGGAAAGCTATCTGCCCCGGAGCAGATCCCCAAAGAACATAGGAAGCCCCCAAACATGTAATGGCGGTTAGACAAGAGGAAATACAGACACAGACAGAAAATAGAATGAGCAAACGCTGGGGCCCAATCTGTCTAGATAGAAAAGGATAGGAAAGGCACTTACTACAATCCCAAAAAACCCTGAAAAGTACCAACTCTACTAATTACAAAAACACCTGAGATCACACGACCTCTACCACCTAAATTAGTTCTCTGGTGTAACAAAAACTAAACAGCAACCACTGAAAAAAACTGGAAAAGGCAAATGAACAAACAACAGTGGCTGAACTAAACTGCAAGCACCAAAAAACTAAAAGAAGAAAATGTCTTATCTGTTAGCAGAAGATGCAGGCACGAAACAGCTTTTCTGGGTCTCTGGGAGTGTGCCTTACGCTAAACAGTGCAGTAGGGAGTGTGTCATGCCATGGTTTACGTGTCTCTTGGGCAATTTTTCAGCATTCTATTCTTAAGTGTTTCGTTCAGTTTTTCTACCTTCCTACTGCTCTGGGGGTGGTAAGGAGTGTGTAGGCCTAAATCTGACCCTACTGCTAATCGGGTCTTGTGTGTCAGATTTGCTGTGAATGCGGGTCCCTGATCACTTTCTATCATTTCTGGAACCCCGTATCTGCACACTATTTTCCGAAAATAGCTTCGTTGCAGTAGTCTTTGCTGACTTAGAAGGCTTCTGTTTATCTTGAAAATACTTCTTTTTACCACAATGGCGTATTTGAATCCTTCACTTGGCGATATCTGGATGTGGTCTATCTGGATCCTTTGAAGCTGGTAGAGTGGTCTTTCCAGATGAGGTTAGGGGGACTTTCTTCCATACGTCCAGGCTTGCATTTGCTGCAGGTCAGACAGCTGCTGGTGAATTTGGCTGTTAGGGTGGAGATCCCTGAAGCGAACCAGTAAGCACCAATCAGATCATTCATCTGTGTCTTTGATATGTGGATGTGGGTCCATGTACCCATTGGACCACCATAGGGTGCATACTTTGTGGTAGGCAGAGTTTGAAGTCTATTATTGATAGCCTTCCTTCTTCACGTGTTGCTTTTTTCCCATTCAACTCTTCTTCTCCTTTTGGAGCTTGGTCTTGTAACTTCTTGAGCAGATTCCAGGACGTCTCTTTGTCAGGTTTCTTGTCTTCAGTCGTCATGTAGTAGCCGTCCGGCTCTACGACCTCTCCCACTTCTCCATGTTGTCTTCCTTTGGCTGCTTCTTTGGCTGCCATGTCCGCCATGTTATTGCCTCACGCCTCTTCTGTTCTCAGTTTTCCATGCACTTTGATTTTTCAAATTGCCACCATTTTGGAAGTTGGAGTATACCCAGTAGGTCCCTGAAGGCTCCATGATGCTTCACTGTTGTCCCGTTTGCTGTGATGAAGTCCCTTGTAGCCCAGATGGGTTTAAAGTCGTGTGCTATGCCATGCGAGTAACTGTAGTCCGTGTAGATGTTTGCAGTCTTGCCTTCTGCCATCTGGCAGGCCTTCGTCAGCGCTATCCGTTCTGCTTCCTGGGCTGACAGGCTAGGTGACAGACTTCTGGACCACAGGATTTCTTGATTGCTGGTCACTGCACTTCCTGTGTTGAAACTTCTTCATTATCTGCAAATCGGGCAGCACGGTGGCTCAGTGGATAGCACTGCAGCCTTGCAGCGCTGGAGTTCTGGGTTCGAGTCCCACCAAGGACAACATCTGTAAGGAGTTTGTATGTTCTCCCCGTGTTTGCGTGGGTTTCCTCCGGGTACTCCGGTTTCCTCCCACACTCCAAAAACATACAGATAGGGAATCTAGATTGTGAGCCCCTTTGGGGACAGCGACGATAATGTGTGCAAACTGTAAAGCGCTGCGGAATATGTTAGCGCTATATAAAAATAAAGATTATTATTATAATCTGGAGCCATCCAAGTATCCCCCCTTGGGAGTGGGAGTAGAGTGGCCGGGCTGAGGACTGTAGGTCTGGAGACGGTGACATTATGAGACAAAGGCAATAGAGGCGCCACAAAGATGCCTGGCTGTGGGGAGATTACTGTTGGTTGAGCTTGATTGAAGATTGCCAAGATGTCATGCGGAGTGAGAGTTTCCATTGGCTGTCCAAGAGTGATGTCAGCAACCTTGTCCAGGAGGGTGTGTGCTGCGGATACTGCCATCAGGTAGGAGGGTGCTCTTCTTGCAACTGGATCCAAGCGGGCTGAGAAGCAGCCTAAAAGTCTCTGTTTTCCCCGTGAATCCGTGCCAGGACTCCAGTAGCATGACCTTCTTTCTTCCATCAGGTAGACGGAAAGACTTTTCATAGTCAGGTAGGCCTGGTATTGGCGCTGAGACTGTGGAGTTCTTCCAATCTCCTGAATGGGTTGAAGTCTGCGTCTGATAGAAGGAGCGGGGTTGCGTTGATACAAGCGCACAGAGGCTGCATTAGGACTGAGGCATCAGGGATCCAGGTTCTGCAATATGACACTAGACCAGGGAAAGCCTGCAGCATTCTTGGAGTTGTTGGGGGAGCCATCTTCTCCACAGTGGTCTTCCAGTCTTTTGACATGTGTTTTGTCTGGTGGGCAATACAGTGTCCCAGGGATGTAACTTGCTTCTGGCATCACTGGACTTTGTTCTTCCAGACCTTTCGTTGCTGTTCTTCCAGGTAGAGTAGGAGAGACAAGGAATAAACTGTGCAGGTGTCGATGTCAACCACACAAAAGAGAAAGTCATCCACGTGTTGTAGAAGAGTGACTCTTGCATATTCTGCAATCCAGTTGACGAGGATGGAGGACATTGTCTTGGTGAAACTTGAAGGGCTTGTTTTGAGCACCTTGAGGCAACATTGTCCATATGCACTGCACTGGTGCGTGAAAGCAGGCCTCCAGGTGGAGGGGAAACACTGAAGAAGGTACTGGCCAGGTTGATCACCGTGAATACCGTTGCGGTGACTGGGACTCTTGAGAGCAGAGTGTGATGGTTCAGCACTGTTGGGGTTTCAAATACCGTAGCCTCTTTCGCGGCCTCCAGGCCTTGCACCATTCTGAACTCAGTGGGGTTTACAGTCTTTTTCTTCATTGTGGAAAGCTGGGATTGATTCCGATGGGCGAGGCAGCCCAGTTTGGCCTTGTCCTTCAGTATGCGGCAGGGGACTCCCATCTGCTGGTGCAGAGCTGGCGGGAAAACAAGCCGTCTACTAGGATCCACATCATGAGAGATGACGACCAGCTGGCTTTCTTGTTTTCCACCAAGACAGTCACTGTGTTAGCACCTGCTCTGGTCACAGGGGGTCTTCTTGTTGGGACGTCTCCTTAAACGGCTGCTTTTCTCTCAGCACGGGCCATCAGTAGTTTCTTTTTCTCCAGCTCGGTCTCAGGTCAGTATTTGTGCACAAGTTTGAAGAGCTGAGTGGCCTTTTTCCGGTCTAGGGCCTGGGTGAACTGGTTGATTGCAGGGGGCACCTCCTGGTGCTTGCAAAAGATGAACCTCTGGCGTTAGAGCTGGATGAGGTGTTGCCATTCCATGAAGCGAGTAGGGTCCTTCTTGAGTTGAATATCCTGGCCAATGTCAAAGTTCTCAGGCCGTCTTCTTAGGCGAGCTCACTTAGACCTTCAGTTGGTCAGAGACATCTTGACCCTGGGTGATGGAGTGGCTTTTCTGGTACTATGTCCAGCACCTCCTATGATAGGTCTGCAGTGTGGTTGTTTGAGGTTCCTGTTTCTTCTTGGGTCAGGGGTGAAGAAAGTGTCATGGTCCCATCTTCCTGGAACACTCTGGTCGCTTTCAGCTTCTGCAGTAGGTCCACTCCCAATAGGTTGAGGGTGCAGGTTTTTTATACAACAAACTGGGACATGATGGAGTGTTCTGGCTGAGTCCACACGCTCAGGGGCTTCATAATCTGGAAATATCTGACTTGACCATCAATTCCCATGCAGGAAGCAGTAGATTCTGATAGGTAGGTGAGGTTGCGGAGTTCCACAAGAAAAGATATGACTACGCCATCCACTCTCAGGATATTGGTCCCACTGGTGGGTGTTGTAAATGGGCTGGAGATGAGTTCTGAGCGGGAGCTCCCTCTGGTGGTTACAAACGGTACTGGACTGTCCAGTGAAGATTGTGAGGATTGGGAATCAGGTGTTACTGACTGGTCTTATATAAGGGAGTCGGCTTCCCGTCAGGGTTGCCGGTGATCAATTGTTCTGGTCTCAATCCTTGATTCCTGTTTCCTTGGTAGCCTGCTGTGTCGTGTCTGAATCTCCTGCTAACAGATAAGACATTTTCTTCTTTTTGTTTTTGTGCTAGATTTTTGCATTTTGTCCTGCACTTCTGTGGGGGCCTTCAGGGTCCCCTCTGGGGGCTTTTGCCCTCTCAGTTCAGTTCAGCCACTGATGTTTGTACATTTGCTTTTTCCAGTTTTTTCAGTGGCTGCTGTTTTGATTTTGGTTACACCAGAGAACTAATTTAGGTGGTAGAGGTCGTGTGATCTCAGGTGTTTTTGTAATTAGTAGAGTTGGTGTTTTTTAGGGTTTTTTGGGATTGCAGTAAGTGCCCTTCCTATCCTTTTCTATTTAGTAAGTTTGGGCCCCAACGTTTGCTCATACTATTTTCTGTCTGTGTCAGTATTTTTTCTTGTCTAACCGCCATTACATGTTTGGGGGCTTTCTATGTTCTTTGGGGATCTGCTCCGGGGCAGATAGCTTTCCTCTTTCTATCTTTAGGTGTAGTTAGTTTCTCAGGCTGTGACGAGGCGTCTAGGACCAACGTAGGAACGCTCCACGGCTGCCTCTAGTTGTGGTGGTTAGTCAGGGTACTGCAATCTCATAGTTTCCAACTGCTCTGGTGTATTTCCTTTTTTACCTGTACTCCTCAGTTACCGAAACATAACAGTATCACCGGCCTAACAAATTGAAAATTATATTGTACTCACAGAAGGGAAAAAAAAATATTGTTAAAGAAAAAAAAAAAGTTGTCAGAGATTTTTTTTTTTTTCCCTCTGTATCTCTGGGTGCTGGGGAGGATTTTTTCTTTTCTCTCAATGGAGTTTGCACAGTTGTCTGGCCGTGTGGATCAGCTTGCCACTGAAGTTCGGAGTATTGCTACCTATCTTGCTGGGTTGCCTGTTGTGGAACCTAGGATTCCCATGCCAGATTTGTTTTTGGGGGATCGAGCTAAGTTTCTGAATTTCAAAAATAACTGTAAGTTGTTTTTTGCCTTAAAATCTAAGTCCTCAGGGAACGCAGCGCAGCAGTTTCAAATTGTCATCTCTCTCCTGCGCGGCGATCCTCAGGATTGGGCTTTTTCCCTGACACCTGGGGATCCTGTTTTGAGTGATGTTGATGCATTTTTTCAGGCTTTGGGGTTATTGTACGATGAGCCTAATATCACTGATCAAGCTGAAAAAACTTTGTTGGCATTAAATCAGGGGCTTGAGGACGCTGAGTTATACTGTCAGAGATTCCGTAGGTGGGCAGTCCTGACCAAATGGAATGACGACGCTTTGGCAGCTCTTTTTCGGAAGGGTCTATCAGATAATGTAAAGGATGTTATGGTGGGATTCCCTGTTCCCTCTGGTCTTAATGATTCTATGTCATTAGCGATTCAAATTGACAGACGTTTGCGTGAGCGGAAAGGTATGCGTGGAATAATGTTGCCTTGTGAACCTGCTTCTGAATCCATGCAGTGTGATAGAGTGGTTTCTGGGGCACAGCGTCATGAATTTCGAAAGCGCAATGGGTTATGTTTCTACTGTGGTGATGCCTCTCATGCTATTTCAGTCTGCCCTAAGCGGGGAAGACGTTTTGCACGCTCAGTTGTCTTGGGTAGTGTTCAGACTAAGTTTTTATTAACTGTTACCCTGATATGCTCTCTGTCCTCATTTTCTGCTCAGGCTTTTGTTGATTCTGGAGCAGCTATTAACCTGATGGATTTTGATTTTGCTAAACGTTGTGGGTTTCCCTTGATACCCCTACAGAAGTCTATTCCCCTACTGGGGATCGATTCTACCCCTTTGGCTGAGAATAAACCTCAGTTCTCTACTCAGGTGATAATGAGGGTAGAACCTGATCATCAGGAGAGTTGCAAATTTTTGGTTCTGTATAATCTACATGACATTATCGTACTGGGTTTCCCTTGGTTACAGTCTCATAATCCTGTTTTGGATTGGAAATCTGTGTCTGTTACCAGTTGGGGCTGCCAGTGTGTTAATACCAACACTCCTGTTTTTTCTGCTTCCCTCCAGGCTCAGGATGTTCCTGACTTTTTGATTGATTTTTCTGATGTGTTTAGCGAAAGTAAATCTGCATCCTTGCCTCCCCATAGGAGCTATGACTGCGCTATTGAATTAGTGCCTGGTAGTAAATTCCCTAAAGGTCGTCTTTTTAACTTGTCTGTACCTGAACATGATGCTATGCGGTCTTATATCAAGGAGTCATTGGAGAAGGGTCATATCAGACCATCCTCTTCACCCTTAGGTGCCGGTTTTTTCTTTGTGGCCAAAAAGGATGGTTCATTAAGGCCGTGTATTGATTATCGTCTCTTGAACAATATTACTGTGAAATATCAATATCCGTTACCCTTGATCTCTGACATGTTTTCCAGGGTGAAAAACGCTACTTGGTTTACCAAGCTTGACCTCAGGGGGGCATATAACCTTATTCGCATTAAGCACGGGGATGAATGGAAGACGGCATTTAATACCCCTGAAGGGCATTTTGAGTACCTTGTGATGCCCTTTGGGCTCACTAATGCTCCTTCTGTCTTCCAGTCCTTCATGAATGACATTTTCAGGGATTTTGTGGATAAATTTCTGATTGTTTATTTGGATGATATCTTGATTTTTTCCAATGACTGGGACACTCATGTAAAACATGTTCGGACTGTGTTACAGATTTTGAGAGAGAATGCTCTGTATGTGAAGGGATCAAAGTGTCTTTTTGGCGTACAGAGGATCTCATTTCTGGGATTCATTTTGTCCCCATCTGTTATTGAAATGGACCCGGTCAAAGTTCAGGCCATCTGTGATTGGGTCCAACCTACTTCATTGAAGGCTCTTCAAAGATTCTTGGGTTTTGCCAATTTTTATCGTAAATTTATTGGTAATTTCTCGGTTATTGTTAAACCATTAACTGATTTGACCAAAAAGGGTTCTGATGTGGTGAATTGGCCTCCTGAGGCAGTCTCTGCATTTCAGGAACTTAAGCAGAGATTCACTTCTGCTCCTGTTCTACGGCAGCCTGATGTTTCTCTGCCATTTCAGGTGGAGGTTGATGCCTCTGAAATTGGGGCAGGTGCCGTTTTGTCCCAAAGAGATCCAAAGACCTCTAAAAGTAACCCTTGTGCCTTTTTCTCTCGAAAATTTTCTCCTACTGAACGTAATTATGATGTGGGTAATCGGGAGTTATTGGCCATGAAGTGGGCTTTTGAAGAGTGGAGACATTGGCTGGAGGGAGCCAAACATCAGGTGGTGGTCCTTACGGACCATAAGAATCTAGTTTATCTGGAATCTGCCAAGCGACTTAATCCTAGACAGGCCAGGTGGGCCTTGTTTTTCACACGTTTTAATTTTGTGGTTTCATTTCTTCCTGGCACTAAGAATGTTAAGGCGGATGCCCTCTCGAGGAGTTTCCTGGCGGACTCTCCTGAGTTATCTGATCCTTCTGTTATTTTGAAGGAGGGTGTAGTTCTTTCCGCCATCTCGCCCAATTTGAGACTGGCTCTGGAGGGGTGTCAGGAGGATAAGCCCGAGCGCTGCCCTGTTGGGAAATTGTTTGTCCCGAACCAGTGGAAAAAGAGTGTAATGTCTGAAATTCATTGTTCCGCGTTGGCCGGTCATCCCGGAATTTTTGGTACCAGAGACTTGGTTAGTCGGTCCTTTTGGTGGCCTACCTTGTCTCGTGATGTCAGGGAGTTTGTGCAGTCCTGCGGGACTTGCTCTCGCTCCAAGCCTTGCTCTCGTTCTAGTGGTTTGTTGATGCCATTACCTGTGCCCAAGAGACCATGGACCCATATCTCTATGGATTTCATTTCCGACCTCCCTGTTTCTCAGAGAATGACCGTCATCTGGGTAATTTGCGATTGGTTTTCCAAGATGATACATCTTGTGCCATTACCTAAGTTGCCTTCCTCCTCTGAATTGGTGCCTTTGTTCCTTCAGCACGTGGTTCGTTTACACGGCATTCCTGAGAACATTGTGTCTGACAGAGGAGTCCAGTTTGTTTCCAGATTTTGGAGGACCTTTTGTTCTAAACTTGGTGTTCAATTGTCTTTCTCCTCGGCGTTTCATCCTCAGACCAATGGTCAAACTGAGAGAACAAACCAGACATTGGAGACTTATCTAAGATGCTTTGTGTCTGCTGATCAGGATGACTGGGTCTCTTTTTTGCCTTTGGCTGAGTTTGCTCTTAATAATAGGGCTAGCTCTGCCACTTTGATGTCTCCATTTTTCTGTAATTCTGGGTTTCACCCTCGATTTTCTTCAGGACAGACGGAGGCTTCTGTCTGTCCGGGTGTTGACTTTGTTGTGGAGCGTATGCAGCAGATTTGGGACCAGGTAGTGGAGAGGTTGTCCCTCTCTCAGGAGAGGGCCCAGCGGTTTGCTAACCGGCATAGGACTGATGGTCCTCGGTTTAAAGTGGGGGACTTGGTCTGGTTATCCTCAAAAAATATTCCTATGAGAGTGGCATCTCCTAAATTTAAGCCTAGGTTCATTGGACCTTATAAGATCATGGAGATTCTTAATCCTGTTTCTTTTCGTTTGCTTCTTCCAGGGACATTTAAGATCCATAACGTGTTCCACAAGTCCTTGTTGAAGAGGTTTGTTGAGCCAGTGGTTCCTACTACTGTGCCTCCTGACCCTGTTTTGGTTGAGGGCAATCTGGAGTATGTAGTTGAGAAAATATTGAATTCTCGTTTTTCTAGACGGAAACTCCAGTATTTGGTTAAATGGAAAGGTTATGGTCAGGAAGACAATTCTTGGGTGTTTGCTTCGGACATCCATGCTAGGAGACTCATCCGTGCGTATCATAGAACTCATCCTGACCGACCTGGTTGCTCTAGTGAGGGTTCGGTGACCCCTCCTCAATGGGGGGTACTGTTGTGAATGGGCTGGAGATGAGTTCTGAGCGGGGGCTCCCTCTGGTGGTTACAAACGGTACTGGACTGTCCAGTGAAGATTGTGAGGATTGGAAATCAGGTGTTACTGACTGGTCTTATATAAGGGAGTCGGCTTCCCATCAGGGTTGCCGGTGATCAATTGTTCTGGTCTCAATCCTTGATTCCTGTTTCCTTGGTAGCCTGCTGTGTCGTGTCTGAATCTCCTGCTAACAGATAAGACATTTTCTTCTTTTTGTTTTTGTGCTAGATTTTTGCATTTTGTCCTGCACTTCTGTGGGGGCCTTCAGGGTCCCCTCTGGGGGCTTTTGCCCTCTGAGTTCAGTTCAGCCACTGATGTTTGTACATTTGCTTTTTCCAGTTTTTTCAGTGGCTGCTGTTTTGATTTTGGTTACACCAGAGAACTAATTTAGGTGGTAGAGGTCGAATGATCTCAGGTGTTTTTGGAATTAGTAGAGTTGGTGCTTTTCAGGGTTTTTTGGGATTGCAGTAAGTGCCCTTCCTATCTTTTTCTATTTAGTAAGTTTGGGCCCCAACGTTTGCTCATACTATTTTCTGTCTGTGTCAGTATTTCTTCTTGTCTAACCGCCATTACATGTTTGGGGGCTTTCTATGTTCTTTGGGGATCTGCTCCGGGGCAGATAGCTTTCCTCTTTCTATCTTTAGGTGTAGTTAGTTTCTCAGGCTGTGACGAGGCGTCTAGGACCAACGTAGGAACGCTCCACGGCTGCCTCTAGTTGTGGTGGTTAGTCAGGGTACTGCAATCTCATAGTTTCCAACTGCTCTGGTGTATTTCCTTTTTTACCTGTACTCCTCAGTTACCGAAACATAACAGGTGGGGTTCCTTGTGGACTTGGTGTGCTCTTGTCCTATGGACGGGGTTCTTCACTGCTTTCTGTGTTTCTTCTTTTTCTGGGTGAAGTCAGTGTTCTGCACCGGTTCCGGTAATGACCAAACTCGCCACAGTTGTAACACTTGACATCCCTTCTGTCCCGGCGGGACTCAATCCTTTTTGCTACTGTGAGCAGGGTATCCATTGCTATTGACGTGTACTCAGGCCTGGCTGCTACCAGTGGTTTCCTGATTGGTTCTCTCAGTCCATGCACAAAAGCCTGTGCCAACATCCGTCTGTGTGTCTGATCATGGGTAATGAGGCCCAAATCTTGAAACACTTGCATTACTTTATCATGGAACTTCTCCACAGACTCTGTCTTGTCTTGACTCATGTCATGTAGGCTGAGAGTTTGTCCTGTCAGTCTGCTTTTGGCCCATTCTCTGAGTTGTTCAGTTAGCTTTGGTCCTGTCTCCCAGGCATACGCATCTAACTCTGCTGGAAGCTTGAAGTGTTCTCTCATAATTGACCAGAATGCATCACCTGCTTTTATTTCCATTTCGGTCCAGAGATCAATCAAGGCTGCTTTCTGCTGGATCTGCTGCATTTTTTGGCAAAATAGAATGGGGTGTATCCCTGGGTCTGGCAGCATACTGATCACCTGGCTTGGGATGAAGGGCTCATAGGATGGTGCCTCTACCTGTCCCTGCTCTATTGGTGCTTGTGTGTTTTCTTCCCTAGTATTGGGCAGCATGTGTGACGTTGCATCTTCATTTTCATCAGATAAGAAGTGACATGGTGTACTTGGTGCATACACTGGGTGAGATTTGGGGTTTAAAGTTGTCTTGCTGCATGGGGAATTCCCACTTCCTTGCTGAGGCTGCGGTGGATCAGTATCATGGTTCCATACTGGCAGCCCTGCTCGGCACTGAGGTTCCTCATTTGTCTCTGTAGCTACACCACCCCCCTGTGAAGCCCTAGCTGTGGACTGTTGTGTCTGGGGGCTACATGTAGCGTTTTGTGTAGGGAGATCTGCACTTTCTTCTCCTGATATAATGACTGGCAATGTTTGTACTGTGCTTGGGATAGACAAGGTGCCCTGTGCTGGAGACACTGAATACAGGGACACCACATTGTTTGGATTGGGCGTTGACCCAGTTGATAACGAAGTAGAAAAAAGAGGAAGAGAAGGGAGGTGTGAGGGAGGAGCGAGAGAAAGAGGAGGGGAGGGAGAGAAGAGTGAAAGGGGGAAAAGAGAGAAAGATGGAGGAGAGAGAGAGAAGAAAGATGGAGGGGGAGAAGTAGAAGAAGATGAAGAAGATTTGAGAGTTGGAGAGGAAGAGATAGAAGAAGAGGAAGATGAAGAAAATGGATGTGTCAGAGATGTGATGGAGGGAAAAGAAGGAATGAGAGGGATGGCAGTGAGGAAAGAGGAGAAAAGTCTGAAGAAAGAGAAAGGGACTGAGAGAAGAAAAAGGAGAGGGTGTCCCCCCTGTGACTCTTGAGAGGGGATGGTTGAAACAAAAATGCCTTCTCCCTGTGGAGAGAGGCGGGGAGCGTTTTTCCCTGTACAAGGCTCCTTACTCAATGAGAGCAGCCTACACCTGTCCCGTGTCTCCACATGATGGACATGTGATGTGTGTGACTCTGAATTCTGCTCTTGTGACATGTCAGTGATCTTTTTCTCACAGGTGATTTAACACCTTTTCAAACTTATTCACATAAAAAAAAAAAAAAAATCACTTCCTGGTCCGTTCAAATTAACTTGCTGTATCTTTTACACGATGCACCGCTGCTCTTTTATAGCAGATGGTAATCTATTAACAAATTTTCCCGCTACCTTTCAAATAACAAAAAACAAGAAAAAAAAAACATTTCATTATGCAGCGTAAAGGCTGCCTGTCTATTTGCTTCTCACGTACTGTGTCTATTCCAAAAACCTATTCAACAAAGGTGATTTAAAAATCTGAAAACTGCTGCACTCTGGTTCTGTTTGTCAACGCCGAATGCCCGACGGGAGGGGCTACTCAAACCGCTGCGTAGTTTGTGTCTGCTCTCTCCCTCAGCCTGTAATTTTCCTTATCTGTTGAGTGACCTTGTTCTAAAGCAAGCTTTGTAGAAAAAAAAAATGGCTGGAGAAATAAAACTCTAAAATAAATTGCTTAGAGAAAAAATCTCTCCAAAATCATTTAAAAATGTACTTAAAAGAAAAATTTTAAAAACAAAAGTTAGATTTAGTAAAAAACCTCTAGAAAAAGAAAACAAAAAATAAATTCACCAAAAAGGGGAGAAAAGAAAAACCGTATTAATCATAAAACTCTGAAAAACAACCCCTGTTACTAAAACAGCTAATTAAAAAAACAGAAAAGAGGTGGAAAAATTGATTGTAAAATGATAAAAACAAAAAGAAAAGTACTGTAAAACTTCTGTCTGGTAGCGTAGGTTTTTTTTTTTTTTTTTTTCCTACCGCTCTCTGGAATGTCAGCTGGCTGCTGCCAGCACTTCCCCCCTCCCTTCTATCTCTGCTTGCTGTCTCTCCAGACACTGAAATCACGTAACAAAAAAAATTATTATTCCTCAGAATAGCAAAAAAAAAAAAAAAAAAGAATATAGTTCAGTCTGAATGCCTGATAATTTTCACGTTAAAACCTGTAGCCAAAAAACTAGCTTAAAAAAATAAAAATCAAAGCCAAGAAACAGATGTGACAACGTGATTAGCAGAGGAGGGGGTCAAAGGGGTTTTCTCGCTGCTGCAGCCAGCACACTGCTCTGAATGAGATACTGACAGAGCGCACGGAGATGTGATTTAAAGCGACAGTACCTGATACAGACAGTTGACATGTACAAATGAGACAGACACCCGGGAGAATACGAATCCCTCTTTTGATGATCTGTGACACATACAAGCTGCTCTGGTAACTGATAACTCACCAATTGCACTGAGCGCGGTGAGGCTCAAGGTTCTATCGCTCTCTGTACCGTACGCCCTGGCCGGTGCGCCGGTCACAATAATCTGCAATAGCCTTCATCAAAATTCTCACTATCCACGTCTGATTTGACTGGGATGGCCTCCCGGTGCGTGGACGAATCCATGTCTGATTTGACTGGGATGGCCTCCCGGTGCGTGGACGATTATTGTGAGAACTTATCCAAACAAAGCTTCGGCCCTTCACGTCTGATTTGACTGGGATGGCCTCCCAGTGCGTGAAAGTTTACTGCAGAAACTTAACCGAACAAAGCCTTCGCTTCTCACAACTGGATTTTTTGGGATAACTTCCCTCCAATATGTGAAGAATATCTGCGTGGACTTATCCAAAACAAAGCTCCCGCCCTCCACGTCTGATTTGACTGGGATGGCCTCCCGGTGCGTGAAAGTTTACTGCGGGAACTTATGCAGCAATTTGTCTTTTGCTATACAGCCCCCAGAAATCAGCAAGCAAAAACACAGTCACCGTTCCAACTTTCTCCCGGTTCACATAAAACATGAAACATATACAGCACAGTAGCAAACAACTCGGCTTATATCCCAGGGCTTTTGGATAAGGGTATGGACTTTTTACACAACCTGGGAATGCGGTGATGACCACGTCCGACCAGCTGGAAGTGTAGGCTAGGACTAGGCACAGGGAACATTCAGGTAAGATGACAAAGTTTTCTTACCTTACTGATGGAGCTGCAGTCTCCGTCCCGTGTGCCAAGGCCAGGGCCAACGCCCCCGTCTCTCCGGTCGGCTGGGTCCTCGTGCGTTTCGTCCAATGCCCCGCGTGCAGGCGCCAACTGATATGGAAATTTAATTAGGATAAAAATATCCTTCAGTGTTTGCTGCTTGCCATGTCCAAATCTCTATTTAATGTCTTCTTTGAGCGCTCAGAACGAAATGAAAACTGTCCACAATGCAAGTGTCAGTATAACAGTTCGTCAAAGACATACATTTATTATTCATTCAAGGTTTTATACATTTACAAAAAGGGGCTGGTTAGTCAATTAACATACAATTAAAAGCTGCTAGATTATTGGCTGTTCTAGTGTAAATATGATAATTATGATAATCATGGCAAAAGAGCTGAAGCTGCAGAATTATTGTTTTATATTCTTGTGACCTAGTTGTCTTGCATAACTATAATGTAAACAACAGATATCTAATAAGACTTTTTGTACGTTCCTTATGAAGGCCTTATGAAGGCCTTATGAAGGCCAGATTTCTTTAAAACGACTGATTATAGCTGGCCTAGAAATATGTGAGCACAGGGTTTTTTAGCAAGTGAGATCTATCTAACTGTGAACTGTGAATACATATATGTGAATATACTTTGAATATATGGAATACATATATATTTCCATGACATCCTCTAATCATTCCTGCGCCACCAATCCAGCACTGCTACATCTACCAACATTATCATCTTCTACAGCCTACATCTGCCCTGGGACTAAGCTCTGCCTGTGGAGAGCTATACCAACTCTGCTGCATCACCACCAGTTCCAGAGAATCTGCATTGCAGCGCTGGTCACCTCTGACCAGAAAACACAGGTAGCATCACAAATACTTTATTACAAACTCCATCATCCCTTGTAAATAAACCCCTTTTATTGGAAGCCCAGGGCCTCGTACCAGGTCACTGCCGCTGTGACTCTTCTGTTATGATTTGGTAGCTGAGGAGAGCAAGCAAAAGCGGCAATACACCAGAGAGGTTGGAATCTACTGGATTGCAGTACCCTGACTAACCACCACAACTAAAGGCAGCCGTGGAGAGTACCTACGTTGGTCCTAGACGCCTCGTCACAGCCTGAGAGGTTAACTACACCTAAAGATAGAAAGAGGAAAAGCTATCTGCCCCGGAGCAGATCCCCAAAGAACATAGGAAGCCCCCAAACATGTAATGGCAGTTAGACAAGAGGAAATACAGACACAGACAGAAAATAGTATGAGCAAACGTTGGGGCCCAATCTTCCTAGACAGAAAAGGATAGGAAGGACACTTACTGCAATCCCAAAAAACCCTAAAAAGTACCAACTCTACTAATTGCAAAAACACCTGAGATCACATGACCTCTACAACCTAAATTAGTTCTCTGGTGTAACAAAACTAAGGCGCAGCCACTGAAGAAAAACTGGAAAAGGCAAATGAACAAACAACAGTGGCTCAGACAAACTGAGAGGAGCACAAGCCCCCGGAGGGGACCTGGCTGACCTCCACAAAAGTGCAGGAAACAATGCAAAAAGCAAGCACAAAAATAAAAACAGAAAATGTCTTATCTGAGAGCAGGAGAAGAGGCAAGATTCAGCAAGCTTCCAAGTGAACCAGGAACCACAGTTGAGACAAGAACAATTGATCACCGGCAACCCTGATGGGAGGGAACCTCCCTTATATAGGACCAGTCTGTAACTCCTGATTGCCAATCTTCACTAAATGGTTCAGCACTGTCTGCAACCACCAGAGGGAGCTTCTGCTCAGAACTCATTTCTAACACATTCACAACAGTACCCCCCCCTTGAGGAGGGGTCACCGAACCCTCACTTGGGCAACCAGGTCGGTCAGGATGAGCTCTGTGATACGCACGGATTAGTCTCCTAGCATGGATGTCCGAAGCAAACACCCAAGAATTGTCCTCCTGACCATAACCTCTCCACTTAACCAAATACTGGAGTTTCCGTCTAGAAAAACGAGAATCCAATATTTTCTCAACCACATACTCCAGATTGCCCTCAACCAAAACAGGGTCAGGAGGCGCAGCCATAGGAACCACTGGCTCGACAAACCTCTTCAATAAGGACTTGTGGAACACGTTATGGATCTTAAATGTCCCTGGAAGAAGTAAACAAAAGGAAACAGGATTAAGAATCTCCATGATCTTATAAGGTCCAATGAATCTAGGCTTAAACTTAGTAGATGCAACTCTCATAGGGATATTTCTTGAGGACAACCAGACCAAGTCCCCCACTTCAAACCGAGGACCATCAATCCTATGCCGGTTGGCAAACTGCTGGGCCCTCTCCTGATGATCAGGTTCAACCCTCATTATCACCTGAGTAGAGAACTGGGGTTTATTCTCAGCCAAAGGGGTAGAATCAATCCCCAGTAGGGGAATAGACTTCCGTAGGGGTATCAAGGGAAACCCACAACGTTTAGCAAAATCAAAATCCATCAGGTTAATAGCTGCTCCCGAATCAACAAAAGCCTGAGCAGAAAATGTGGACAGGGAGCAAATCAGGGTAACAGCCAACAGAAATTTAATCTGAACACTACCCAAGACAACTGAGCGTGCAAAACGTCTTCCCGCTTAGGGCAGACTGAAATAGCATGAGAGGCGTCACCACAGTAGAAACATAACCCATTGCGTTTTCGAAACTCATGACGCTGTGCCCCAGAAGTCACTCTATCACACTGCATGGACTCAGAAGCTGGTTCACAAGGCAACACTATTCCACGCATACCTCTACGCTCACGCAAACGTCTGTCAATTTGAATCGCTAATGACATAGAATCACTGAGACCAGAGGGAGCAGGGAAACCCACCATAACATCTTTTACATTCTCTGACAGACCCTTCCGAAAAAGGGCTGCCAAAGCATCATCATTCCATTTGGTCAGGACTGCCCACTTTCGGAATTTCTGACAGTACAACTCAGCGTCCTCAAGCCCCTGATTTAATGCCAACAAGGTTTTTTCAGCTTGATCAGTGACATTAGGTTCATCGTACAATAACCCCAGAGCCAGAAAAAATGCATCAACATTACTCAAAACAGGGTCCCCAGGTGTCAGGGAAAAAGCCCAATCCTTAGGATCGCCACGCAGGAGAGAGATGACAATTTGAACCTGCTGTGCTGCATTCCCTGAGGACTTAGGTTTTAAGGCAAAAAACAACTTACAGTTATTTTTGAAATTCAGAAATTTAGCTCGATCCCCCAAAAATAAATCTGGCATGGGGATCCTAGGTTCCACAACTGGCAACCTAGCAAGATAGGTAGCAATACTCCGAACTTCAGTGGCAAGCTGATCCACACGGCCAGACAACTGTGTAAACTCCATTGAGAGAAAAAAAAAAAATCCCCCTCAGCACCCAGAGAAAAAGAGGGAAATGCAACAAACAGAGAAAAAAAAAAATTTCTGACAACTTCCTTTTTTCTTTTTCCTTTTACTATTTTTCCCTTCTGTTGAGTACCATATAATTTTCAGTTTGGCCGGTGATACTGTTATGATTTGGTAGCTGAGGAGAGCAAGCAAACACGGCAATACACCAGAGAGGTTGGAATCTACTGGATTGCAGTACCCTGACTAACCACCACAGCTAAAGGCAGCCGTGGAGCGTACCTACGTTGGTCCTAGACGCCTCGTCACAGCCTGAGAGGTTAACTACACCTAAAGATAGAAAGAGGAAAAGCTATCTGCCCCGGAGCAGATCCCCAAAGAACATAGGAAGCCCCCAAACATGTAATGGCGGTTAGACAAGAGGAAATACAGACACAGACAGAAAATAGTATGAGCAAACGTTGGGGCCCAATCTTCCTAGACAGAAAAGGATAGGAAGGACACTTACTGCAATCCCAAAAAACCCTAAAAAGTACCAACTCTATTAATTGCAAAAACACCTGAGATCACACGACCTCTACAGTCATGGCCAAAAGTTTTGAGAATGACACAAATATTATATTTTCACATGATCTGCTGCCCTCTGGTTTTTATGTGTGTTTGACAGATGTTTTTATCACAGACAGAAATATAATAATTGCAAACATATGAGTAACAAAAGCTTATATTAACAGTTAGAATGAGTTAATGCAGCAAGTCAATATTTGCAGTGTTGACCCTTCTTCTTCAGGACCTCTGCAATTCTCTCTGGCATGCTCTCAATCAACTTCTGGACCAAATCCTGACTGATAGCAGTCCATTCTTGCACAATCAATGCTTTCATTTTGTCAGAATTTTTAGGTTTTTGTTTGTCCACCCGTCTCTTGATGATTGACCACAAGTTCTCAATGGGATTAAGATCTGGGGAGTTTCCAGGCCATGGACCCAAAATCTCTATGTTTTGTTCCCTGAGCCATTTAGTTATCACCTTTGCTTTATGGCAAGGTGCTCCATCATGCTGGAAAAGGCATTGTTAATCGCCAAACTGCTCTTGGAGGGTTGGGAGAAGTTGCTCTTGGAGGACATTCTGGCACCATTCTTTATTCATGGCTGTGTTTTTAGGCAAGACTGTGAGAGAGCCGATTCCCTTGGCTGAGAAGCAACCCCACACATGAATGGTTTCAGGATGCTTAACAGTTGGCATGAGACAAGACTGGTGGTAGCGCTCACCTTGTCTTCTCCGAATGAGGCGCTTTCCTGATGTCCCAAACAATCAAAAAGGGGATTCATCAGAGAAAATAACTTTACCCCAGTCCTCAGCAGTCCACTGCCTGTACCTTTTGCAGAATATCAGTCTGTCCATGATGTTTTTTCTGGAGAGAAGTGGCTTCTTTGCTGCCCTCCATGAGACCAGGCCTTGCTCCAAGAGTCTCCGCCTCACAGTGCGTGCATATGCACTCACACCTGCCTGCCTCCATTCCTGAGCAAGCTCTGCACTGCTGGTAGCCCGATCCTGCAGCTGAAACACTTTTAAGAGACGGTCCTGGCGCTTGCTGGTCTTTCTTGGGCGCCCTGGAGCCTTTTTGGCAACAATGGAACCTCTCTCCTTGAAGTTCTTGATGATGCGATAGATTGTTGACTGAGGTGCAATCTTTCTAGCTGCGATACTCTTCCCTGTTAGGCCATTTTTGTGCATTGCAATGATGACTGCACGTGTTTCTTTAGAGATAACCATGGTTAACAGAAGAGAAACAATGATGCCAAGCACCAGCCTCCTTTTAAAGTGTCCAGTGGTGTCATTCTTACTTAATCATGACAGATTGATCTCCAGCCATGTCCTCATCAACACCCACACCTGTGTTAATGGAGCAATCACTGAAAAGAGGTTAGCTGGTCCTTTTAAGGCAGGGCTGCAATGATGTTGAAATGTGTTTTGGGGGATAAAGTTCATTTTCTAGCCAAATATTGACTTTGCAAGTAATTGCTGTTAAGCTGATCACTCTTTATAACATTCTGGAGTATATGCAAATTGCCATTAGAAAAAGTGAAGCAGTAGACTTTGTAAAAATTTATATTTGTGTCATTCTCAAAACTTTTGGCCATGACTGTACCACCTAAATTAGTTCTCTGGTGTAACAAAACTAAGGCGCAGCCACTGAAGAAAAACTGGAAAAGGCAAATGAACAAACAACAGTGGCTCAGACAAACTGAGAGGAGCACAAGCCCCGGAGGGGACCTGGCTGACCTCCACAAAAGTGCAGGAAACAATGCAAAAAGCAAGCACAAAAATAAAAACAGAAAATGTCTTATCTGAGAGCAGGAGAAGAGGCAAGATTCAGCAAGCTTCCAAGTGAACCAGGAACCACAGTTGAGACAAGAACAATTGATCACCGGCAACCCTGATGGGAGGGAACCTCCCTTATATAGGACCAGTCTGTAACTCCTGATTGCCAATCTTCACTAAATGGTTCAGCACTGTCTGCAACCACAAGAGGGAGCTTCTGCTCAGAACTCATTTCTAACACATTCACAACACTCTTCCCCTTTAAGAAGCAGCCGGGTACTGAGTATCCCCAATGCCCTGGCGGGCGATCCAATAACCTCACTTGTAAAAGGAAAAATACAGATAATAACACTATAATGGTGACTTGCCCACAATCTTAAATTGAAAAATGTAATATTTCTCTAAATTAGGCTTTAATAACTCCAATTATTTTTCATATTTGACCCTAACACATAAAGAGCTTAGTAAGTGACACAAAGATCAACTATTGATTATTCATTTACTAATTTAATCAAGTGTACGTAAGTGTTGCTTCAGCTTTCTATGATCGTGCATATACATTTTACAGACAGTTGTAAAGTATAGTTTACAGGCACTTAGTGGTTTTGCTAACTTCTTTAAATGTCTCAACCTTTGGTCCCATGGTTTGAGTGTCACTAGAAAATGTAAGTACTTTCCCATCCATTTAGTGTGTGGTTTTATAGTACTACATTTTTAATATTAAATACGGCAAATAAAATTTATCAGCTGGATGTCATTTTCAATCTACATTCTGCTCTTTTACAGGCTATGTGGTTGAATTATATTTAGCTACATAGTCTGGAATAAGAACTAAGCACAGAGGAATAAAGAAAATTAATAGGATTGTTCAGCTATAATGCTTTATGAAAAAAAGTAGAATCTCTGTAATATCTTTTCGTAGATTGTGGGGACTCAGATTTTGACCTTGTAGTGCAGGGTCATGGGTTTTAATTTGACCTCGTCAATAAATATGTAGGCCCTGATAAATCGAAGCTTTTATGCTAGAAGACTAGTATAAAAACTTTGATTCACAAGTTGCACAAAATTTTAATGTGGAAGTGGTGCAAAACGATGGTGACTTTTCATGCCAGCTTCTGCCGAAATGGGCTGAGCTTGGGCGTGGCACCACAGTCTAATTCATGGTGAGCTGTGGCGTACCTTACTCCAGAAATCTTTTTCCAGTCACTGACTAGATTAAGATTTGTGGCAAGGCACATGGAGGGACATGCCACTCATTGACACTCCTGATCCATTAAGAGGCATGTGCCTCTGACTCCAACACACTCCTTCATCAAGAACGGAATGAACATCACCAGTCTTCATGATTCGGGGTCATAGAGTTTGTGTTTGAGCTCTGGGTACCGTGGATCCCATCTACACCTTAATAGCATACTAAGACTATACTCACATGAGTCAGATTTCATAAAGATTCTACATCTAAACCTGGGCAAAACTCAGAATGAAATCCACATCCAATTTCACAAACCATGATTATTGGTTGTATGACATGTGACTTAACAAAACAAACTGTACATGTAATATTTCACTTTTTTGTATTATTGCAGTCTTTTTTTGCTTATAACTATAGATGAAAATATCTTAAGGCAAATTCACACATTGGTGTCTCATATACATGGGCTATCCATTTTTATAATAGTCAGCATATGGACCCCTTATAGTTTATGGCTCTTTTCACATGTTCTTTCTTTTTCATTGATAAAAAAAATTGAGACTTGTCTAACATTAATTCGTTTTGCCGACCAAACTCATCCATTCAAGTCAATGGCTCCAAATATATCACCGCACAATACATGGATGACATCTTAGTTGCATTCTAGTGCTCTCCATTTTTAACCTACTATTTGGTAGGAAAAGCTTCAGAGACCGCCATCAATTATTTTTGCTGGCATATAGGAAAGCAGATGACACATGAATGGAAAATATGTAAGGATGGATCAAAAACCAGCAAAATAAGATCCAGCGCACTGATAAAAATTGGCCCATTTTTTGCATAAGAAAAAAAACAGAAAGTAAATTTGGCATGAGTATGAATATAAAAACTGTGATGGCTGTATGTTTACTAAACTATCTGTTGTGATGTAGAGTATTGTCAAACTTAATAAACATCGGAATGCCCACTTATCGACCATAACTTTGCAGACTCAAGCGAGGCCATGTGGTTCAAGTTTGGATCAAATTTGCACATGTCAATATAGTAGGATACCGAGTGCAGAAGACTTCTTCAAACTACCACTGTCTTTATAGACATAGCCAATGGTACAGCTTTTACACGTAAAATCCAGGCTTTTTACAGTGCTTGTTTACTATTCCTAAGAGTTGGCATCAGTCATTGCTGTCAGTGCAAAGTCAGATGAAGGAAGCGAGCAAAGCAGCCCATTTATTGGATGTAGCAGCCATTTGTAAATGCACACAACATATCTGTAATGTGCCTTTAGCACCTGTAGATCCACACTGTGCTATGATGCTAACCATGTAAGACTTGTCAATACTTCTTTCATGCAAGAGAAAAACCACTATCATCACTGATCTTAACTTACTGTTCACTTGTCCAAAGCGAAAACAATACTTATTCTTCAAAGGTTTATCCCCGTGAAACCATCATGTAAGCATGCATGTGGGACAGTAAAAATGGAAGACGACACATTAAATGACATTATTATAAAATGCAATACTCTAGGAATGATCTCTTATTAAATTAGGTTGTATGATCTGAGATGAATTTCCTCGATCCCTAATCCATCACTGAAAAAATATTAAAAGATAGGTCTCAACCGGTATTAGAATTGCACTCAGTCTCAACTTTCATTATTTTGAATTAGGGTGCTACTGGGGGAAAGCCTCTTAATGAGAATTAGAGTGATTCACTGGCCTTCTTTTGGATTTTGACAAGTAAAATATTAACTCTTCAGTCACAGCTGTCTGAATTAAAATACTTGGCAGCCACAGAAGCACAAATTAAATTGGCCGTTATGTTTCCACATTGCTGACCCCCTTAGAGGCAAGAAAAACCCCTTACAACAATAAGGAAAGCTGGAAAAAAGTGTCGTTTCCAGGAGAGCTAGGTATCTATCAAATCTATCTCCTCACACATCACTGCTATGGGTTCTGGCCCCATAAAAAATTGCAAATAAATATTAGCGTTTCCGAAATAAACTGAAAAGCCTCGGCTAAAGCAGCTAGTAATCAAGGAATTAAGGTTTTACATGATGCTCGGTTCCTTTCTAAGATGCTTTGTTTCATTTTACCATAAAGCGGATGTTAGTTGATACATTCATTCAAACATCTTGAAAACAACACAGATTAACGGGCTTAGAAGATTTGTTTTCTCGAAATCAAAAACAGGCTGAACATCAGAGCAGATCCAAAATGCTTTAGAAAACGTATTATTTTTTCGTCTTTTATATCACTGTGAGGCTCGATGATAAAGTGTAAATTATTATTTTATTGGGTGTCTTTTGTTATTACCAGTGACAAAAGAATCTTAATTAATTGTCTTCCAATTATGCTAAATATGCAGATGTTTCCTTAGGGGAAGTTATGTAGTAGAATGAAGCAAACGAGCATTTGACAGAAGCAGAATAATCACTGTTTACTCGCTGTCAGTGATTACACCGTAGTACGGATATTGATATTTATTTCAGACAGATATTACCTTCCAGTGTGATATTCGCCTCATTAATGATTACTTATTGATCGCAGGGAATGATGGTCTGGACTGCAGTCTGAGGTGGACACTGATAAATGCATCTGAAGCAGATTGACTTTGGTATTTACTGCTGATAACTGGACACGACGTGTGTTTACCAATTGACATTTATTTGGCAACTAAATACCAGCTAAATGTTCCCTAATGGATCCAGTGTCCTCATCCTAATTTGAGAAGATCTTTAAGTTCTGCATTTTACTTTCTATTCTGTAAATACATTTTGTAAGAAAATCAAAGAAACTTAAAAAAACTTAAAAAAGTGACTATTTTTTTTTATAATTAACAATGGTTTAGGAGCCACATATGGGCTCAGGGCTCCTGCTTGTGATGGGTATGACTACTGTAGTGAACAATCAGGACTAAAGGGTATGCCACACTAAAAAATCCCGCTAGCGATCTCGTTAACATCGCATACTAATGAGATCGCTAGCGGGATCGTTTTAATATCGCTAGTAGTGGCCTAATTTAGCGATGTCGTTAAGGACGCTATCGCGGTTAGCGATCTCCTTAACGACTTTAGCGGTACTTTTGTACCGCTAAATCGCTAAAAAAAGGTGCCACACTCAGCGATATATACTTACCAGCGGGACGCCAGCGGGACGCCGACGATAAAAATAGGGTCCGGAACGATCGCTGTGATGAACGAGATCACAGCAGGGGCCACGTCGCTGGTAGATGCCGCACACAACAACATCGCTAACGGGATCGCTAAATAGTGACTTTTTAGCGATCCGTTAGCGATGTTGTTTAGTGTGGCATACCCTTAAGAGATGTCAGAGCATTAGTGGCAGTTGTAAAAGAAAAAAAGCACATATTAGGCCGCAATTACATCACATTTGTTGTTTACATTTTGTGTATAGACTGGGCAAAATCCCAAAGCACAAGCTAAACATGTCCATATGGCCATTAGTCAGTTGGGGTCTGAAAGAATGGAATTTTGGTTCCTATCACCTATACTTAAATCAAAAGTCAAGGCGGAAAAAGGATCCATGGGCTGAATATGAATAAAATTTGATTTTTATTTCATTCCATTATAAGGGAAAGGTGTTTTCCAGACAGGTTAAATAGAATCCAACATTCTAATGAACAGAATGTTCGATTTCTGTGTGGACAACACCTTCTCTTATAATGGAATGAAATAAAAATCACACAAGGTCAACGGACTTGGATCCTGGCTGCACTTTTGAGAAGCAACCATCCATTTATCACACGGTGTTTTTTTCCTAACTTGCACTTTTTTCAAAAGTCAAGGTGGTCAGTGCTCACTTCATGGCACCAGTCATGGCCAACTCATAAAGGGACTATGTCAGCACAGAATGACTATTCAAACCAATTCCATGCGCTCGGTGCATCAAATACACCTTCCCACCTCCTTGTTTTCCTTCCATCTCCACCCCTCTCTGGCTTTTTGAAGTCACAGCTGTCAATTAAAAAAGAGGGTGGGGGAGGAGATTGAGAGAAAACAATCAGATGGTAAGGTGCATTTAAATGATTGGCCACACCCTGAAGCACCGAACGCCTGTACTTGGTTTGAACAATCATTCTGTGCTTACCGAGTCCATTTAAATGTGTACATTGTGATCTTTTCATTAGGTTTTCATGATGTTCATGTAAAATAGATGCTATTATCAGGGCCAGGTTGAAGGTTAAGCAGAGGTAGGCCACCGCTTTGGGCACTGCCTAATAATACCGTAGGTGAGGCCGCAATTTGGGAAAAAAACATTACTAATCTTATGGCGTAGCGCCGCTACAACATTTGTTCCCCACTTCAGGAGAAAAAAGTGACAATGATCACAACTGCCAGACCTCTCCTCAAAGTCAGACAGTGGGCCACTGCTTGTCATGTTTGTAGGCATAGATTGCAGGCAGTCTGTAGCCACTTGCCATGACTAAGAAAACAAGCCACAATTCACATAGTACTAGCGTTAGTCGGAAGGTGTGATATGGAGCGCAGGTAGACCAGTGACAGTGTACTTTTAAAGCACCACTCCAGCGTTTTTTTTTAAAATTTTATCGCTGTAGTGGTGCTTCTATTCTAAGGTTCCTGACCATATTCTTATACTCACCAGCCACCGTTTTCACCTTCTATCACCACCGCTCATGTCGATCTTCGGCAGTTTGTCACTTGTCAGTTTGCTCCAGCGTCTCCACCGTTACATCTGACTTTCGGCCAATCAAAAGTTGCTGTTACAAGAAGATGCCTCAGGACTGGAGCAGCGCCAAAAACAGGTTAAGATACCTTCAATTAGAATTATCACTCCAAAAAAAACCCCACAATGCTGGAGTGGTGCTTATTACAGTCACTTGCTAATTATAACATTAATACAATGGGGAAAATAATTATTTGATATACTGCGATTTTGAAAGTTTTCCCACCTACCAAGAATGGAGAGGTCTGTAATTTTTATTGTAGGTACACATCAACTGTAAGAGACATAATCTTAAAAAAATCCAGAAAATCACATTGTATGAATTTTATATAATTAATTTACATGAATGAAATAAGTAATTGATAGAATAGAAAAACAGAACTTAATATTTGATACAGAAACCTTTGTTTGCAATTACAGATGTCAGACGTTTTCTGTAGTTCTTAACCATGTTTGCACACACTGCAGCAGGGATTTTGGCCCACTTCTCCATACAGATCTTCTCCAGATCTTTCAGGTTTCGAGGCTAATGCTTGGCAACATTGAGTTTCAGCTACCTCCAAAGATTTCCTATTGCGTTAGGGTCTGGAGACTGGCTGGGCCACGCCAGGACCTTGAAATGCTTCCTACGGAGCCTCTCCTTCATTGCCATGGCTGTATGTTTCTGGTCATTGTCATGCTGGAATACCCAGCCATGACCCATTTCCAATGCTGTTACTGAGGGAAGGAGGTTGTTGGCCAAAATATCGCGATACATGACCCCATCCATCCTCCCATCAATACGGTGCAGTCATACTGTCCCCTTTGTATAAGAGCACCCCAAAGTATGATGTTTCCCTCTCCATGCTTTATGTTTGGCACAGTGTTCTTGGGGTTATACTCATCCTTCTCAATCCAAACAGGGCGAACGGAGTTGATACCAAAAAGTTCTATTTTGTTCTCATCTGACCATATGATCTTTTCCCATGCCTCCTCTACATCATCCAGATGGTCCAGATGATCCTTGGAAAGCTTCAAACCAGCCTGGACATGTGATGGCGTGAGCAGAGGGACCTTGTGTGCCTCTTCAGGTCACTGACCAGGTCCTCCCTTGTAGTTCTGGGCTGATTCCTGACCTTTCTCAGAATCATCCTTACCCCACAAGGCAAGATCTTGCATGGAGCCCCAGACCGAGGAAGATTCACAATCATCTTGTGTTTCTTCCATTTTCTAATAATTGTGCCAATAGTTTTTGCCTTCTCACCAAGCTGCTTGCCTATTGTCCTGTAGACCATCCCACCCTTGTGCATGTTTACAATTTTGTCCCTGGTGTCCTTAGGTAGCTCTTTGGTCTTTGCCATGGTGGAGAGGTTGGAGTGTGATTGATTGATTGTGTGGACAAGTGTCTTTTATACAGGTAACGAGTTCAAACAGGTGCAATTAATACAAGAAATGAGTGCAGAGTAGGAGGGCTTAAAAAAAAACTAACAGGTCTGCAAGAGCCAGAATTCTTTCTGGTTGGTAGGTGATCACATTTTTATTCCATGCAATAAAATGCAATTTAAATATGTAAAAATTATATAAAGTGATTTTCTGTTTTTTTTTTAGATTCTGTTTCTCACAATTGAAGTGGACCTGCGATAAAAATTCCAGACCACTCCATTCTTTGTAGGTGGGAAAACTTGCAAAACTGGCAGTGAATCAAATAGTTATTTTCCCCACTGTGTAAGGGGAAAGTTGTGATAGAGGTGCAGTTTTTTGACTCTCTGAAGTGCGGGTCAGACATAGCACTCAGATGCGGCTGCTGAGAAGCCTCTTCCTAAATGTTGCAGCGTTTTTTTTTTGCATCATTCAAGATTAATTGCAAATAGCTTGTTTAATACTAACAGCCAAGTGGGTCTTGTAAAACAGTTTTGTTACTAACAATAAGAAAGGTTTTTGCAGTTAATTTTGTATGATGCAACAGAAAGCCGCTGCAGCATTTAGGAAGTGGCTTCTAAGAACAGATATTTAAATACCTTAGATGCGTAACACCGCCCCCTGTTTAATAGATAAATAGTGAAAAGCTCATAAAGTATATCCTCATGGTTCTTGGGTTAGTCAGAAGGGCCTGTTGTTTGTTTAACTCATCCTTACTATGACTTAGCTAACACCCCAAGACCTGGGAACCTTGCACAGGTTCTCCTTCTCAGCTATAAGGGGAATGGTATAACCACAAACAAACCTCCCCCTCCCCATTGCAGCCAAATGGGCTGCCGCTATGGAATGTATATGTTGCACTGGTATAAACTCAAACTACCAGAAGTAAAACTGAGTTCACCTTTGCATTGGTGGTTCTGTTTGCAGCAGTGCATTCAGCAGTAATTTCCCATCAAAGCATAGAGTGCCCCACTATGAGCCAATATGATGCCTTGGGGAATCCAGTTGACCCTAGTATGAGACTTTGATGATTTGGATACTCGTGGACTGTACAACTGCATAGCGCTGACATAAATAAAAACAGCAATATTGCCATTAAACTTTCAGAGTAGTGCAGTTCTAGATTTTAGGGCTCCAATTCATCATTGTTTTTAACCTGCTTTTTATGTTGTGTGTTTTGTTCCGTTTTTTGCACTAGATTAATTATTTTGTTTGTGCCTTTTTTGTAGTCTATATTATACAGCTCTGGCAAAAAAATAAGAGACCACTGCACAGTTTTATAAAAATCAGCTTCTCTACATGTCTGACAGCCATTCCATTCCAGTGTCAGTTGAATTCCAGCCAGAGTACACCTCATTCTACTTAATGTGCTTCTGATTAGGTGATCACCTGAACCAAGTCTTATTTAACGAAGGAGAGCTTAAAAATCCCTGCTGTGGTGTTCAGAATCCTCTTGCAATAGGACAAGCTGGATAGCAAAACAAGTGCTAGTAATATGCCAAAAGTAATAGGAATGAAAAAATAACTTTTAACCATGCCAAAGGAGTTGAACAGAAAAGTCTTGAGTGAGGAAAAGAAGGGCTCAATTCTGGCTTTAGTAGCATGATGTTGCCTCCATCCTTAAAATTTCTAAGATGGCAGTCCATTACAACAAACTCAAGCAGCAGACATTGGGGACAACAAAGCTACAGACCGGCAGAGGGCGAAAACGACTCTCCACTGACTGGGATGACCGTCATCTTATTCGAATGTCACTCAGCAACCGCAGGATGACATCAAGTGACCTACAAAAGGAATGGCAAATGGCAGCTGGGGTGAAGTGCATGGCAAGAACAGTTCGTAACAGGCTCCTAGAGGCAGGGATCAAGTCATGTAAAGCTAGGAAAAGCCTTTCATCAATGAGAAGCAAAGGAGAGCCAGGCTGAAGTTTGCCAAAGACCATAAGGATTGGACCATAGAGGACTGGAGTAAGGTAATCTTCTCTGATGAGTCTAATTTTCAGCTTTGCCCAACACCTGGTCGTCTAATGATTAGATGGAGACCTGGAGAGGAGTGCAAACCACAGTGTCTTGCACCCACTTTGAAATTTGGTGGATGATCGGTGATGATCTGGGGATACTTCAACTAGGCTGGAATTGGGCAGGTTAATCTTTGCGAAGGACGCATGAATCAAGCCGCATACAAGGTTATCCTGGAAAAACAGTGATTCCTTCTGCTCAGGCAATGTTCCCCAACTCTGAGGACTGGTTTTACCAGCAGGAAAATGAGCCATGTCACACAGCTAGATCAATCAATGTGTAGATGAAGGACCACCACATCAAATCCCTGTCATGGGCAGCCTAATCTCCAGACCTGGACCCCATTGAAAGCCTCTGGAATGTAATCAAGACAAAGATGGATTGTCACAAGCCATCAAACAAAGAACTGCTTAAATTTTTGTACCAGGAGTGGCATAAGGTCACCCAAAAGCAGTGTGAAAAAAAGGTGGAAAGCATGCCAAGACGCATGAAAGCTGTGATTAAAAATCATGGTTTTTCCACAAATATTGATTTCTGAACTCTTCCTGAGTTAAAACATTAGTATTATTGTTTCTAAATGATTAGGAACTTGTTTTCTTAGCATTATTTGAGGTCTGCAAGCACTGCATTTTTTTGTTATTTTGACCATTTCTCTTTTTCTGAAAATAAATACATTTATTTATTGCTTGCAAATTCGTAGACATGGTGTCAGTAGTTTATAGAATAAAAGAGCAATTTACATTTTACTCAAAAAATATACCTATAAAGAGAAAAATCAGACAAACTGAAAATTTTGCAGTGGTCTCTTAAATTTTGCCAGAGCTGTATGTGCTCGCCGTTTTTTTTTCCGTTTTGTGGGCAGAGTCTAGCAATTCTAAATATTTTAGCCTGATTCATCAATTGCGACTTTTTATAAATCCTATGGCTAAGGGTGCTTGGACGCCAGAAATGCATCAGGTTTTATACATATTTTTTGGATTCCATGTTTTTAATGAGTTTTGAATAAAGCATGAATTAATTTGTACCTATTGTTGCACGGATGTGCCACTCATTTCCTCTTATCCTTGAATCCTTGGCTGAACTTCACCAGCAGGACCGGCACCCGACACACAGATTCCAACCCTCAACATCGGATGACATGGCGTGATGAGCTCACAATCCCCCTCCCTCTATCATAAAATTTAGTGCACTTCCCTTTAGTCCCTCCCTCGTGTATTTTTTGTATACGCCCGAATTTTGGCGCAAGGTTTATAATTTCTTGGTGCCAAAATGCAACTTTTAGCCTCTAAAGAAGCAAAAAATAGTTCACGATAGGAAGAAAGCCCACCTTTAACTTTGCACCAAATTCATGAATCACATGAATTTGACCCCAAAAGCGGTAACTAACACAAAGACATAGAAGAAAAGTGACTTAAGAAAGCGTAAATAATGAATCGGTCTAGGTCTTTATCTTTAAGCCAATTTCACCATACAAATAAGATAATAACAGTGTTTTTACATCTTTATTAGACTATAATCTAAAGGACATTTTTCTTCATTTTCTTCCAGTAAGCTTGGGTTCCAGTAAGGACTGTTGCCTCTGTCTCTTGACCTGTCTGACCAGTTTATTCAATTATGTTGGGTAGAATGTGCATGTGTTCCATGCTCTGGTCTTTGATTTTGTGCCAAAAGGCTTGTGATAGATCCACTCAAGGTCTTAAGGTCTCCTCATGGTTTCTTTAGTTCAGGCACTGTTCATATCCCCAGGGATTCCACAGAAGCCATTGCCACTGTGGTGTAGTTACCAGTACAACCAATGAGTTTAGAATACAAGTGCACAATAATTGGTAAAAGTCCCCACTGGATATAAGTAAAACCTGTGTTGGATCAGTGCTGGACTATGCTTTCTTTAATCGTTAAACATCATAGAAAGCGTTTTCATTATTACATCACATTCGTCAGTGTCTGGACTGACTTCTATTATATTTCTGTGCATGGTAACATTTAATTATACTGATGCATATTTATTTTTATTAGGAGACAACTTATATACTACAGTACGTATATTTCTTAAGAACATTATTTACACCTTTTGGTAAAATTGTCTTCCATGATCTCAGTTTTTCCATATGGAATTACAAATTCAGATTGGTGCACATTAAAAATATACAACACCATTATGTGTCTGGAGGTCGTCATGGAGCCTTTGACTTATGCTCTGGTCACAGTATTAGTATTTGGTCAGTATTTAACATCAGTGTTTGTAAGCCAAAACCCTGTGAGGGACAAGAAAAAGTATAAAAGAAACTGGTGCGCCACTTCTGCATATTTCATCCACTCCTGGTTTTGGCTTACAAATACTGATCTGAACTACTAACCAGATACTGAAAGTGTGACTGGAGCCTCAGGATATATTCACACGTTCAGTATTTCACATCAGTATTTGTAAGTCAAAACCAGGAATTGGTGAAATATGCATGACACTGGATAGGCCGATTCCTTATGACCAACTTACCCCCCCATTTCACTCCCCTCCCGTTTCCCCTTAACTCCTATTAGCAAAAATACGCGACAGCCATATTTTGGGTAATAACGGCCACAGAAGCCTGTTTATTTAAATTGATTGTTAATCAAGCACTTGGTGAGGTCCTCAAAGTTATAGAAGGTCTGGCTGTCTTTTTACCGGGCCTTGCCCCCTTTGCCCCCCAGCCTTATCCCTAGCCGCGGTTATCTCTGACTCAGGAGCACCATGAACCGGGGTAAGGGCTGGCCTTCTAGCCCCATGCGATCCTGACGTTCCATCGCAGGGAATCGCCCAATCTAATACAGCTGTGAACCCGACGTTCCATCGCCGGGTATCACCCATTAAGTTAATGTGAATCCGAGTGTCCATCGCCGGGTATCACCAAAATGTCCAGTTACTGTGACCCCGACGTTCCTTCGCCGGGTATCACCTCCAAAACTCACCAGACCGCCACCACCTCAACATCCAAATGAAGAGGATCCACATATCTAACGAGTCCCCAATCCTCCTTCTTTTACCAACTTCGAGAACCCACCAACGCCTCAACAACATTAATACCCATTGTAGCAGAGACCTTTTCTCACTAGGAGCCATCCGACAGTACTGGGGAGAGGAAAACCCCCCTTTTTTCTATATACTTTATATTCGTGGTGGAAACCTCCAGGGAACCGCGACTGTCGGATTGCCTTCCCCTGGGCTTACGAGGCCAATGCAATTAAATTCTCTTCCATAGTAAATATATATATGTGTATTTTTTTTTTTACATAATAAAAAGGCAAACATAATTGACAACATTTCAACATGACAGTGTCTCGGTAATCGCCGCTGTGACCCGAAGTTCTGTCCTTCTGATACCTCCCAACTTTTGAAGACGAGAAAGAGGGACAAAGGTTGTGGCGTGAGCAGCGCACCACGGCAATTTTTAGGCCACGACCCGACCACACCCATTTCACAACTAGTCACACCCATGTCCACGCCCCAACCACACACATTTAGCACTGGTGATCACACTGACTGGTACTGAAGGCACAGTGACTGGTACTGTGGGTACACTGGTAGTGAGTAAAAGAAAGAAAGAACAGAGAGAAAAAAGAAAACAGAGAAAGAAGGGAGAGAGAGAGAAAGAAAGAGGGGAAAGCAAGAAAGAACAGAGAGAGAGAAAGAAATAAACAAAGAAAGGGGAAAGAAAGAACAGAGAGAGAGAAAAAAAGAAAGAGGGGAAAGAAAACAGACGGAGAAAGAAAGAGGGGGAAGAAAGAACAGAGAGGGATTGAGAAAGAAAGAAAGAAAGAAAGGGGAAAAAAGAACAGAGAGAGAAAGAAAGAAAGAAAGACGGGAAAGAAAGAACAAAGAGAGAAAGACGGGAAAGAAAGAACAGAGAGAGAAAAAAAGAAAGACAGAAAAGAAAGTAAGAACAGAGAGAAAGAAAGAAAGATGGGAAAGAAAGAAAGAACAGAGAGGGAGGGAGAAAGAAAGAGGGGAAAGAAAGAAGAGAGAAAGAAAGACGGGAAAGAAAGATGGGAAAGAAAGAAAGAACAGAGAGAAAGAAAGAAAGATCAGAAAGAAAGAAAAAGGGGACAGAAAAAAAGAACAGAGAAAGAAAAAAAGAAAGGGGAAAGAAAGAACAGAGAGTGAGAGAAAGAAAGAGGGGAAAGAAAGAACAGAGAGAGAAAGACAGAGGGGGAAAGAAAGAACAGAGAGAGAAAGAAAGAAAGAAAGAAAGAAGAAAGAAAGAAAGAAAGAAAGAAAGAAAGAAGAAAAGAAAGAAAGAAAGAGAGAGGGGAAAGAAAGAACAGAGAGAGAAAGAAAGAACAGAGAGGGAGAGAGAAAGAGGGGAAAGAAAGAACATAGAAAGAAAGAGGGGGAAAGAAAGAACAGAGAGAGAAAGAAAGAAAGAAAGAAAGAAAGAATGAAAAGAGAAAGAAAGAGGGGAAAGAAAGAACAGAGAGAAAGAAAGAGAGGAAAGAAAGAACAGAGAGAGAGAAAGAAAGAAAGAAAGGGTAAAGAAAGAAAGAACAGAGAGAGAAAGAAAGAAGGGAAAGAAAGAACAGAGAGATAGAGAGAAAGAAACAGAGAAAGAAAGAGGGGACAGAAAAAAAGAACAGAGAGAAAAAAAGAAAGAGGGTAAAGAAAGAAACAACAGAGAGGGAGAGAGAGAGAAAGTAGGGAAAGAAAGAACAAAGAGAGAAAGAAAGAACAGAGAGATAGAAAGAAAGATGGGAAAGAAAGAACAGAGAGAGAAAGAAAGAAAGAAAGAAAGAAAGAACAGAGAAAGAACAGAGAAAGAAAGAAAGAAAGAAAGAAAAGAAAGAAAGAAAGAAAGAGGGGAAAGAAAGAACAGAGAGAAAGAAAGAAAAAGAACAGAGAGAAAGAAAGATGGGAAAGAGAGAAAGAACAGAGAGAGAAAGAAAGAGGGGAAAGAAAGAGAAAGAAAGAACAGAGAGAAAGAGAAAGAAAGGGAAAGAAAGAACAGAGAGAAAGTAAGAAAGAAAGAAAAAAAGAAAGAAAGAAAGAAAGAGGGGAAAGAAAGAACAGAGAGAGAAAGAAAGAGAAGGAAAGAAAGAAAGGGGAAAGAAAGAAAGAAAGAACAGAGAGATAGAAAGAAAGAAAGAGGGGAAAGAAAGAACAGAGAGAAAGAAAGAAAAAGAACAGAGAAAGAAAGATGGGAAAGAAAGAACAGAGAGAAAGAAAGAGGGGAAAGAAAGAACAGAGAGAAGGAAAGAACAGAGAAAGAAAGAAAGGAAAGAAAGAACAGAGAGATAGAAAGAAAGAGGGGAAAGAAAGAACAGAGAGAAAGAAAGAAAAAGAACAGAGAGAAAGATGGGAAAGAAAGATTGGAAAGAAAGAACAGAGAGAAAGAAAGAAAGAACAGAGAGAGAGAAACAGAGAGAGAAGGAAATAAAGATTCTATAAAGATACTATAGCAGCCCGGCTCCCATTGTAGTGCCCACCTGAGCCTCCCGATGCAGGACATATCATGATCTGCTCACATGGCCGACATCCCCGATTCCAAGGCGATCCCGCTGTCCGCGCTGTCAGAGGACACAGTGATGGATCTGAAGCATTCCCTGAAGTGCCTCATGGTTCCATCACAATCTCTTCCCGAAATTACCTCATTTCCGGTCATCTTCCAGCTCGTCACTTCTGGTGGAACATTACGTGCGAGTTTTAAAGTGCTCCTCCGGGCTCCAGCATGTACTCCTGTGTCCACGGGAAAAGTCCCGGCCGGGACAGTGGGGCAGACTCTCAAAATCGGGAGTGTCCCGCTGAATTCAGGACGGTTGGGAGGTATGAATGCTCCCCCCATACACCTTGTACACGCAGGGCTCTGCACACCTCATACACACACGGTTCCACTTTGTATGCCTCGTACACACACGGCTCCACTACATCCACCTCGCACACACAAGGCTCCACTCAGTATACACATGGCTCCACTCCGTACACCTTGTACACACGCAGCCACGCTTTGTACACCTTTTATACACACGACTCCACTCCGTAAACCTTGTACACATGGGGCTTTGCAGCATACACCTCGTACACACGCGGTTCTGCTCCATACACCTCGTACACACGCGGCTCTGCTACATACACACAAGGCTCCACTCCGTACACACACGACTCTGCTCCGCTCTGTACACACACGACTCAAGCATGGAGCCCTGGCCACGGCTCAGCTCGTACACTTCGTACACACAGGGCTCCATTTCGTACACACACAGCACTCCTACATCCACCTCATACACACGGCTCCGCTCCATAAACCTCGTACACGTGCTGATCGGCTCCGTGCACTTCGTACAGACACACGGCTCCGCTCCATCCAACTTGTACACACACGGCTCCGCTACATCCAACTCGTACACACAAGGCTCCGCTCCGTACATCTCATAGACACACGGCTCTGCTACATCCAACTCGTACACACAAGGCTCCGCTCCATACACCTCGTACACACTACAGCACTGCTACAACCACCTTGTACACACACGGCTCCGCTCCGTACACCTCGTACACACACGGCTCCGCTCCGTACACATCGTACACACACGGCTCCGCTCCGTACACCTCGCAGACACACGGCTCTGCTACATCCAACTAGTACACACAAGACTCCGCTCGTACACCTCATACACACTACAGCACTGCTACATCCACCTCGTACACACACGGCTCCGCTCCGTACACCTCGTACACACACGGCTCCGCTCCGTACACCTCGTACACACGGCTCTGCTACATCCAACTCGTACACACAAGGCTCCGCTACATCCAACTTGTACACACTACAGCACTGCTACATCCACCTCGTACACACACGGCTCCGCTCCATACAACTTGCACACACACGGCTCCGCTCCGTACACCTCGTACACACACGGCTCCGCTCCGTACATCTCGTACACACACGGCTCGCTCCGTACACCTCATACACACACGGCTCCGCTCCGTACACCTCGTATACACACGACTCCGCTCCGTACACATCGTACACCCACGGCTCTGCTACATCCAACTTGTACACACAAGGCTCTGCTCCGTACACCTCGTACACAGTACAGCACTGCTACATCCACCTCCTACACACACGGCTCCGCTCTGTACCACTCGTACACACACGGCTCCGCTCCGTACACCTCGTACACACACGGCTCCGCTCCGTACACCTCGTACACACACGACTCCGCTCCGTACACCTCGTACACCCACGGCTCTGCTACATCCAACTTGTACACACAAGGCTCCGCTCCGTACACCTCGTACACAGTACAGCACTGCTACATCCATCTCCTACACACACGGCTCCGCTCTGTACCGCTCGTACACACACGGCTCCGCTCCGTATACCTCGTACACACATGGCTCCGCTCCATACACCTCATACACACACAGCACTGCTACATCCACCCTGTAAACCCTTCCTCACCCCACACATAGTAAACTTCACCTCATCCAGCAGCATGACAACCAGCACACAGTCTGAGGACCCTGATCATGTGACCCCTGACTCCTCCCCTCCTGTGACCTCATCACAGGTCCTGTGGGCACAGAAGAATACAGCAAAGCAGCGTCATTGCTCTGCTGTGAGAGGCTGAGGTGTAGAGACAGGGAGAGCAGAGACATGGGGGGCGTGGCAGCTTATCTCACTATGGAACACATAGCATCCTGGCCGGGACAGTTGGGAGGTATGCCTTCTCCCAGGTGGGTGGGTGGGTCTTGCTGTCCGTCCTGGTTTTTCCGAAAAAAAGAGAGGCTTTCCTCCCTTGGTCAATACCTTTTTGTCCCCTTTGACCCCACCTCTACCTATGTCACGTCCTCTTTTCCCCCTTCCAATCGTCCGATCCCCTCCTGGCTCACCTTACACTGCCCCCCCTTTCCATATCCCTGAAATCACTGCCTCCCAGCGTCATGTCAGCCTCCGTTACCCTGCGCTCCTACATCCGGCTGGTACTGGAGCAGTGTACGTGTGTCTATTATACTTTTCCTCTGGTTGTTCCACTCCTGGTGTTGGTTTACACATATCGAGGTAAAATATTGAACATGTGATCATAGCCTTAGGCTGGTTTCACATTAGCGTTGCACTGACCTGCGTCAGTCAGTGCACGGCCGCCGCTAAGCTCTGCCCTCGGCCGTGCCTCCTCCCGATCGCTCCGCCTATGGGCTCATGACGCCCCAGACCATACGCAGGTCTTGCACAGCTATGCATTTGCCAGCGCATGTGTCCTTTTGACGGTGCGCCAACCTGCACCCAACGCACCGTGTTGCATTTTGGTGCGCTCGGCGCACCGTCAAAAGGACGCATGCGCCTGCAAACGCATACCTGCGCACGGCCTGCGTATCCAATGCTAAAGATAGGGTACGCAGGTCGCATGCAGCGTCATGCGCCCATAGGCGGAGCAATCGGGAGGAGGAGCGGCCAGAGGCGGAGCTTAGCGGCGGCCAACACAGGTCAGTGTAACGCTAGTGTGAAACTAGCCTCACTTGTTCAAGTTGTACACTACACTATCCAGCAAAGCCACTAAAGGAGACTCAAGGTCTCCAAAATTCAATATAAACAGCAAAAAAAAGGCAGCAACACTCACCTGCCCAGATCTCAGAACAAATGCACTACAGGATGCAGCCAGCCCATATAGCAAGATGTTAGCAGCACAGGTGCAAAATACCAGATTAAACAGCCACTCTCCACATACCTATTCAAGGAGGGGGTGACTGCCCAGTATACAATTGCACAATAGAGGCCCACATGGGGTGCCGTTCACACAAGGATACTGCACAGCTTGTAACCTGCGCTAGGTTACAAGGTTACGTATTTTGGCCAAAATATTAACTAATACCCCACTATTTTTGTATTTTTTGCACTTTATTTTTCGGGGTGCAGCCAGGCCCAGGCACGTCTGGTCTCGCATGAAGGGTGTTCACACTGGTGCGCATTGAGAGTGTACTGGCCAGCCCACCTAGTCGAATAGTAGGGGCGTGATTAATAGGCTGTGAACCAGACATTGTGCAGTATCCTTGTGTGAACGGCACCCCATGTGGGCCTCTATTGTGCAATTGTATACTGGGCAGTCACCCCTCCTTGAATAGGTATGTGGAGAGTGGCTGTTTAATCTGGTATTTTG